>JAZGLO010006670.1:107500-707500 GCA_036873155.1 Biomphalaria sudanica
GAACCATAGTCGTTCTATATATATATATATATATATATATATATATATATATATATATATATGTATGAGAGGGGCATTGTACTTCTAAATTGTAGAGACAAATCTTATTGTTGGCACCTATAACTGGGCGCGGCTCTATTTTATGATATATAGCATTGCCGAAACCTGTCTTTTGCTCTATATGACGCTTGGAAACTAGCTCAGTTTTAGCTCGCGGCATTGATTTGAATGTGAACAACAAAACAAGCTAGAGTGCAGCGAGACCATTCGTTCAAGTAGGCCTCAACACTCACGTCGCAACCTGTAGCTTGTTACGTCGTACAGACTGGTCTCGGCAACCTGTAGCTTGTTACGTCGTACAGACTGGTCTCGGCAAGATGTAGCTTGTTACGTCGTACAGACTGGTCTCGGCAAGATGTAGCTTGTTACGTCGTACAGACTGGTCTCGGCATGATGTAGCTTGTTACGTCGTACAGACTGGTCTCGGCAAGATGTAGCTTGTTACGTCGTACAGACTGGTCTCGGAAACCTGTAGCTTGTTACGTCGTACAGACTGGTCTCGGCAAGATGTAGCTTGTTACGTCGTACAGACTGGTCTCGGCAAGATGTAGCTTGTTACGTCGTACAGACTGGTCTCGGCAAGATGTAGCTTATTACGGCGTACAGACTTGTCTCGGCAACCTGTAGCTTGTTACGTAGTACAGACTGGTCTCGGCTGCAGACAGTTGGAGGCATCTGCTTTGTCAGTGCTGAATGTGGTAAAATGTGTAGTTTGCAGCTGGGAGTGAGCACGCACGTGAAATGCTATACTCATCAATAAACTTCAAACTCGAAGAAAAGCCTATTCATTCAATTGATGAAAGATTGAAAATTTACGTAATAAATGGTCTTCAAGGCTAATTCAGGCAACATGTGACATGCTCTAAAGCATATATTTCATGTGCATGCAACACATTAAATACTTCCGATGAAAAACATCATGTCTGTCTTTTACTCTGTATTAGGAATATTGCTAACAATGTCAATGTCCTTTGAGGAACGTACCTTGCCCATGCTAAGCCAGCGGATCTTACTGTGGTACCGAACATAGGAATGTTTTGTTTCCTAATCTTCTTAACAGGTGATAAAATTGATCATTACGACATATTGCCAATAATTTGTTTGATAGTCAATGCAGCTTTGAGCAAACTTTCCCGTTTTTAGAGTTTATGGTTGGGATTTTTGTTTTTAATAAATTAAAAGCTGTTTTTTCTCAGCCAAAGCACGGGCTCCAACAGTTGTTACACTTGCCATCTTGCTCCAAGCCAACTCTTTCTCCACAGTTCCACATAGCACTGAATAAATAATAGCATGAATTTGTGTCTTTGACTGAATATTGTCAATAAGAATAGGTCCATTCTTCGTTTAGTTTAATTAGTTAACTTTTAAAGAATGACATGTAGATAATAGGTTTCTTAACCCTCTTTATTATAATTGATAAAAATCAGAAGTTTCTGTAATTTATACGGATATTTAGAATTTTTTTTTAAATTCTTTATTATTATGATATTTGTTTGTATATATATATAATCTGTGGACACACTTGATGTCTGTAGGTGTCGTGGGCCGCATAAAACACTTTGGCGGGCTGCATGTGGTCTGTGGGACGTAATTTGCCCACCGCTGCTCTAAACGAAAGAGTCTTTGTATGAATTTGTCCAAACATAATGAATATTTAACAACATTTAACACAAATCACTAATTTAAGAAAACAATAATATTTTCTTTTGCTAATGTGTCACCGTGCTAGTAGTAGTAATGCATTTGAAATGATCTTCCGTTGATGTTAAACTAGAAAATGGTTTTTTTAATTTAATTAAGTTAATTAAATTCAAGATAAATTGAAGACTTTACCTTGGCCGATTCCCAGTCTTGTGATATGCCGACTAGAATTATACATCTACCGTTTACGTAAACTGACTCATTCAATGGACAGTCTGTATCAGCTAAAATAAAATAATAAAAAAAGTGTTGTTACAGAGCTTATATCAACTCACTCTCTGACTGGTACAAAGTGTCGACATATTATTTCTTCCACACCCATTCTCGGATCAAGCAAAAACTTGCACAACTATTCATCGACATAGACAAAACATACATTAGTAAAAAAAAAAAAAAGTAACCAATTAGACACTTGATAACTGGTAATTCATTATTTGTTTAATAGCCTCAAAGGAAACTAATACTTCAGTATTCACATATATCTATAGCTAAATGTATTGGGTTTAGTCCCCTTAACTAATTGTTAACACTATTTCTCCCTCAGGCATTCTCCGATTAGCTGACACTGTAAACAATTATTTACTGTACCTAACAAAACATGAATTTAAAAAAAGTACTAAATAGTCAATTAATTATTTGTAACTAATTATTTTGTTTGATATCGAATAAGGGAAAAAAAATTACATTTATTGGTAGATATAGTTTAAACGTCGGAGTTCTTCCACTTTCAATAAGCTTCTTTTTTTAACGATTTTTTATACTGTGCTTGTCACATAATTAAATTGTTATATACGAACTCTCGGCCCGTCTTGGCGTACCCATCTGTGACCGGACGGCACATGTGATCATGGCCTGCGTCATCGAGCTTTGAAATAAGACGAGGGACGGCTATTTCAGAAGTACCTTATCTTATCTTCTATAATACGGACATTACTTCAAAAAGGAAGATGATTACGTCCTACGCATGTAAACAAATGACTGAAGTATTCTGCTAAGTCACTGGCTTTCGTGGCTGGCTCAGGCAACCAATTCCATGCTTTAATAGCACTAAGGAAGAAGGAACATTTGTACATATTTGTCCTAGCGTATGGAACGAGGAATCTGCCTTATCTTTGTGTCTTTCTGAGTATTTTATTAGATTTTGAATTTTAGCGGATCCCGAAATAGGGAAAAGACACTATTAGTTTTGTGTGGAATGTCTGTCCGTTCGTCCGTCCTTCCCGTTTAGATCCCGTAAACTAGAAAAGATAACAGTTTTTTCCTAAATACACACCACTTTTACAACTATTCACTATTAATAGTAACAAACACGGGAGGCTCTTTGGTAGGGGAAGTGACTGGTTAGCATAATTTTAACACATATATGCAAACTGTTTTAGATTTTTTATTTTTTTTATTTTTACATTTGTATTGCTAAGATAAATAATTTCTGTTACACTAAATACATAAAAAAATGTTTTACAAAATAATTAGATCAATAAGATATTCATTATAAGGCATCAGTTAGGCCAGGTTGAGATATAATTTCACATTCACTTTCACCTATCCCATGGTCTGCTGGACCGTTGGCACACCACATAAGATATGTCAACCTTCTTTCTCCATTCTTCTCTGTCATTTGTCTTAGATAGAATTTTATTATGATTGTCTTTATGAAAGAATTGAAACCTGCCTTTTTGCCTACCTGGGTGTAACACTTCGGGGGCTAATATTTTGAGTTTGTGTTCCCACACCAACTGTCTTTGTAACCTTGTGTATTTTAAGATTATGGTTCAGTGTTTTACGTTTTACTTTACTTTTAAGTCTTCTATCCTGAAGGCTTTCTAAATCCAGGGATTTTAATAAAGGTGTTACTTTAGCCTAATGTGAATATTTGTTTGAATATTTGTTTGTTATGAATCTCACTGCTCTATAATGTGTCTGTTCCAGTTTCTTAATGTTTTCTGGAGTTGAAGGGTCTTAATTAGAGGATGCATATTCTAATTTTGGCCTAACCAAGTTTAAATAACATTTTAGTTTTATGTTCTTTTTTTTATTTATAGAAATTTCTTTTAATAAATCCCAATGCTTTATTTGACTTTTCGATAGTTTCATAAATATGGGGATTCCATGACAGTTTTTCATTAATTATAACATCTAGGTATTAGGCGTTTTAGTTTGTGTTACTGGTTTACCATGAATAAGAATAGAATATGCCTCCTTTAATTGTGACCCTTCAACGTTTTATCAACCAACAGCAGATCAGGGCAATTGAAATCTACCGTTTTGTCGGTCAGAATAGGCCTATCCCAGTACAGCAGA
This sequence comes from Biomphalaria sudanica, assembly GCA_036873155.1. Lineage (NCBI taxonomy): Eukaryota > Metazoa > Mollusca > Gastropoda > Planorbidae > Biomphalaria > Biomphalaria sudanica. The sequence goes on from JAZGLO010006670.1 coordinate 111,563, forward strand.
TGTTCAGTAGACTTGAGAACCTATTGTGGCGAGTATTTATACTATGGAGGAGTATCCTTACCTTATTATTATTATTATTATAAAGGAACAAGTATTCATTCTCTGGCGAAGCCAGAGTCGAGTTTCGTTAAAGGGAAACAAAATTCATCGTAGTCCCTTTATCAGTTTCCACCGAGGAATTTTCTGTTGATGTGGCAGGTCTTCAGTAGTACAGCCCTCTGACAGGCAACGGGAATGTTCCTAGGAATGCCAAGGGCCTTGATTGTATCTGTGATGTCAGTGTGTAATTATTCCCTCGGTTGATATGACAATGGTGTATATTGTTATTTTATAAAATTTTCATAGACGCTTAATCTCCAAGACAAGGTTTCATATTTTCGTTGTTTTTCCAGCTCAGTTTTTTTTTAAATTATGAGGGCGTTTAAAATCTACCGTTTTGACAGTCAATATAGGCCTATCATAGTACTCGAGTATCCGTAGACTCGAGAACCACTAGTGGTGAGTATCTGTAATAAGGGGGAGTATCCTTACCGATCAAATTGTGTGTCAAAGCCAAGTGCTGGCAATTTGGTTATGGCGACCTAGGTAGGCAGATTCTGATAGGGCTGAACATCCCGCCATTATGTGTTGAATTGACTCACCCACATTTCCACATTTTCGGCATTTGTCAACAATATTGAGTTTTAGGATATGTTTCTTGAAATTTTTTGTCCTAATTACTCTGTCCTTTATTATTATTATTATTATTATTATTATTATTATGTTAGAAACGAACGAGTATTCATTCTCTGGCTGAAGTGAAACAAAATTAAATCGTAATCCCTTAATCAGTATCTACTGAGGAATTTAAATAATTAGATTTTATTTTGTTCTTATAGTGCCCCGTCAGGGTAAGACCCCTTTTTCTTTTTGTGCGTTTTGTCTGTCGGTCTGTCACGTTTAGATCCTAATAAAAACAAAACAATGAAGACTTTATAAGAATTTGATTTCACCTTGAAATTTCCGTCCAAAACATTGCAAAAATTTCATTTACCAAAATAGACTGTTCCGGGTGTTTTTGTGAAAAGAAATTTAACTCTAATGAATGTTTAGTATTGCTCTTCTCATTTATATTACGTTTAATGTTTATGCTTAAATGTTGCAAAAATACATATTTTTGTAATTTTTTATTTATTATTCCAAATTTTTAAAAATAAATAATATTTAAACCCTATGTGATTGTTGAAAAATTCTATGTTGACTATATTTTGATAAAAGTAATTACCGACATAAGTTCCATTTAAAAAAAAAATAAAAAAAAAAGATTGATTAAAATGATTCCGACATATACGACACTAAAGATTATTAACAAAATGTCATTTATAAATTGCAAGGTTTGAAAGGGGAACTCTACACATAATAACTGGTTATTAACTATTTTGTTTTATAAAAAAAGGAAGTTAATCCTTCAGTATTAAGAAGTATTGCTAAATATGGGGGTTCGTCCATTTGATAAATGAGCACATTTTTTCTCCAACAACCTTACTGGATAAAGTGGAAAGTTAATACAATTATGAATTAATTTAAAAGATATATACCAATTAGTCAATTAATTATTTGTAAATGTTTTGTTTAATATGGAAAATAGCAATAAATTCTCCATAACTGAGAGACATAGTTGTAAATGTAGAATTTTTCTCTTTAGCTCAGATCAGTAATCCTATATCTGAGATGAACCTCGCAGTGGTTTCCAGATCAGGCAGTTCAGATCAGTAATCCTATATCTGAGATGAGCCTCGCAGTGGTTTCCAGATCAGGCAGTTCAGATCAGTAATCCTATATCTGAGATGAACCGCGCAGTGGTTTCGAGATCAGGCAACTCAGATCAGTAATCCTATATTTGAGATGAACCTCGCAGTGGTTTCCAGATCAGGAAGTTCTCCGTTAGTTTTTTTTATATAGGAAGATTTTAGCTCTTTAGTCTTATTCGAGTCTCTTGATATATTATCAAAATAGATAATACAATTTTATTTTCTATTTTTTTATTTTTATTTTTTTTTATTTTTATAAAGGATTTTTATATTTTACTTGTTAAGATAAGGCAGACTAAGAAAAAGATGGGAAAATAACATTAAAGAATGGACCGACCTGTCATTGAAAGAGGCTATATCACAGGCAAAAGACAGAGAGGAACGAAGGAAGACTGTCCAACAGACTAAGAAATAGGTGAAATTGAAGTTTAAATGTATAGTCAATCTATAAATGGTGGCATGAAGGGTGTTTTTGCGTTCACACTATTGTAATCTTTTCTAACGTTTCCAAAGTCTAAGTGGACTTGTAATGACAGACTTTAAAAAGGAGCCTATACTTACCAGATTCAGAATAGAATACTAACGTTGACATTATGTGGAATGCGCAACCTATGAAAACAACTTGACTAAGTCTGCACATTTCGCAACTATAATAAGTATACAATCCGTAATATGAAATAAGAGAGTATAACTTTAAGACCTTCATATTTACATATTAGCTCTAAAATAAAATATACAAAATATATCTTATTATTATCTACATGTTACAAGTGATATTATTTTTTTTTTTAATTGACTATTCATTATATATATATATATATAAGTTAACTTAGTGAATTAACTTTGCTTATCAACTAAGTACACACATATATATATATATATTAGTTTATTTCTTGGAGCTGAAGAAAACATCATTCACAGTACAATTAAAGTTAACAAATATTTCCCCACTTATTAAATACAGAAATACTTCATTCAGTTTACAATTTTTTTCATAATAATTTATGGGTACTAGTCCTCAGAGAGATACACTTATTCTAGTCATACGACAAGAGAAGACTAAGAACAAAGCAACGCTACAAATATTACGCAAGTATCCTTGATGTCTTTTAAAAGCGCTGAAATTTGTTTTAATTTGAACTCTGCTAATTGGAAAATTTGACAGAAGTCATTAAATGAAAAAGAAAGCATACTTTTCACACATGGTAGGACAAGAAACATAACAATAAACAACAATCTATGTCATTAAATAATAAACACTCTTTAACGATTTTGACATGGTCCATTACCTACACGTTGGAACCGATGCAATGTCACACTCCAGGGGTTCGGTAGCAGTAGTCATATATCTGTCTGTTGCAGCGTTGCTCGGCGAAAGCAGACATTTTGTTTGTTTGTTTTGGAATGGCAATAGATTGTGTTATACATGTATTGTCACTGATATACTATAACTTTTGTTTCTATTGGCTACAAACAATTCTTTTTAGTAGCACCACTTAAGATTGGGCATTATCCGAGTTTCTTTTTTTTAAAATCTGTATTTAAGGAACTATGCTGGACCAAATGTATTGAACAGTAAGAGGAAATGATGTTGAAAAATAATTGACCCTTACGTTTCCTATTTGTATTTAAATTCAATGTTTCATCAGAAATCGGATAAAAGTTGAATTACACTAGTTGTATTTATGATATACAACTTAGCTTTTTGGCAACGAATAATCAAATGTATGACTTTCCACTCGCTGCACACATTAACTGTTAAAACAGTGATCCCTGAAATACACATATAACAGCCTACGAAAACGAATATTCATTATTATCACAAAGGTTTTATGAGCTCACTCTGTCTGGTAAAAAGAGTGTTCACTACAATTCTTTCACACCCAATCTTGGAGGAAATTGAATTATCTAATAAACTATTGGTAATAAGTTATTTTGTTTGGTACTGAACACGGTAAATAAATTAATTGTACTTAACAGATGTGTTGGTATACGTTGAATTAGTCCCATTTATACTTTGTGTAGAGAATGAGGTCGTCTCTTTAACAATTTGAAACTAGCAATTAATAACTGTAAAAACTTGTCTTTTCAAAGACTCTCCGCTGACACATTAGTTATTACACTATCATGAGGAGGCTTGAACACTAGAGTTACAATTCAGGTCGTTCAACTTATTTTTTTTATTAAAAAAGGATTAAAAAGAGATCATATTAACGTTAACGTAGGTACCCCCCCCCTTATTTCTCTCCCCCCATTCTCATTCCTAGCTGGTCCAGACAAGTGATAGGATCATAGCACAATGAGAAAGAAAAAGCATGAATTGCGCTAAACAAAAACAATCAGTACAATATTTCTAATCTCACAGATTTATTAATGTTAGTCTAGATCTATTACAAATTTAGTGACATGACTATCTAACTAATGATACAACTACACTTCATATAAAGCTTTGTTGTTGTTTTTTAAAGTGTTTTTAATTTTTCTTGTTTATTTTACAATTAATTGAACTTTTAAAAACCTTTGTTCTTACCTCACCCCTTTGCATTAAAAAGTGATTCTATGATGTAGGTTTTCTGGAACTAATAAGGCTTGTTTTTGAGTCCGAAGATTAATGAGGAATGCAGTATTTCCCGTGGCGACGCAGCCCCAGCAGTGACCTACATAGTTTACCACCTCCAGGATCAAAGACAAGCATTAAGCTGTCCCACGATTGGGTCTTCAAAGATCAAAAACTGGGTCTTGTCCCAATACTGGGTCTTAAAATATCCCATACCTGGTCTTAAAACTTCACAAGACTGGGTCTTAAAATGTCACAAGACTGGGTCCTATAATGTCACAAGACTGGGACTTAAAATGTCAAAAGACTGGGTCTTATAATGTCACAAGACTGCGTCTTATAATGTCAAAAGACTGGGTCTTATAATGTCACAAGACTGGGTCTTATAATGTCACAAGACTGGGTCTTATAATGTCACAAGACTGGGTCTATAATGTCACAAGACTGGGTCTTATAATGTCACAAGACTGGGTCTTATAATGTCAAAAGACTGGGTCTTATAATGTCACAAGACTGGGTCTTATAATGTCACAAGACTGGGTCTTATAATGTCACAAGACTGGGTCTTATAATGTCACAAGACTGGGTCTTATAATGTCACAAGACTGGGTCTTATAATGTCACAACACTGGGTCTTATAATGTCACAAGACTGGGTCTTATAATGTCACAAGACTGGGTCTTATAATGTCACAAGACTGGGTCTTATAATGTCACAATGTAAAAAAAAGAGCAGAATACGTTTATGAATGAATTCATGATTATCAAAATGTGATCAAACACTTTAGAATGTCTTTTTCAACAACGTTGGCTCAATAAATTCTGTCTTCATTGTCCTCTTGTTTATTTTCTGTAGGATTCCTGACAAGTTTAGGTTTCAGCCAATTTAATAAAAATAAAGCTGCTGTAACAATGTCATAACCACAAATGACAGCTCCAACAAAGGTCAGCATTAGTATTCCCGTGAAGCCCATGACATTTGATGATGGCCGATAGTCTTTGACACACTCCTTGGTCCTCCTGAATGCCGATATGTTTTGTTTGTCTACAGTCAAGTTTTTGACAATAGCCATGACGATTTGGTTAACTATCTCTGGAGAAATAGTGGTGGAGGCTGCCGTAGTGATCTGGGTTGCATCTTGAGCTGTTACTATTGGTGTCGTTTGAGTTGTAATTTCTGCTGGCGTAGTTGTCTTTGGTGATGATGGTGTAGTTGTGCTGAACAAAAGCGCTGTTGGGACAGATGTTGTCAACGTACTGCCTGAGGACAATGTGGACATCTTTTGTGACAGTAAAAAAGTTGACGTCACTAATGTTAGTGTTGTCGTGATTGATGATGTCTTCGCTGATGAACTTGTAAATGTCCCCTCTGTTTTGCTTGGTGAAGTTGTCGAAGAAAAAAATGTAGATGTCTGCTCTGCTGTACTTGGATATTTTGAACTTAATAATGCTGCCATTGACGGGCTTGGTGCTACTGTTGCTGACAACGTTATAGATGTCTGCTCGGTCGTGCTTGGACTTATAACTATTACATTTGTTGAGTTTGCTGATAATGGCTCAGTCCTACTAATGGATGTCGTGGTTATGAAGCTGTTTGATATCGAGTTCTTTATTACGGAATACGTAGCTAGTTCATTGAAATACCCCGTGCTGCTTTTGTTACATACGACAGTTGATGTTGCACAGGTGGGACTTACAGATATGGTGTCCGTCAGGGGAGGTTTTTTACAGGTGTAAGGTGGTATTGTGTCTGTAGGTAGCACACTTAATGTTCTTATGAAATCTGTATCAGAGAAGAACTGAAATATAAGACAACATACTATATTAAACACATGACTTAATCATGCATGGGACAGAAGCAACCATTGAAAACAAAAGCAAAATTTAGTTTTAGAAAAAACAACAACTTTTAGACTCGTCTTAGACATTGTGGCTGAGTCGTTAGAGCGCTTGGCTTCCGAACCGATGGGTCCGGGGTTCAAATTCTGTAAAATTGCGAAGTGATTAAGGCAATCAAAAGAAGTCAATAATTTATCCCGTAATTTCTAGTCTCAAAATAATAGTATGCTGGATAAAGGTTTTCCGGTGGCCGCTTGATGTATTGTAACGGATGTATGTATAAGTTGTACTTGATGTATTTCTGCAGTACCTTGTTAATCCTAGAAGCTTGGGTATCTTGCAAAGTGTATAATTGTTGCGAGTTCTATTGCTAAGACATACATCACGTCACAAAAAGTAACCAAGAGGATTAATGTCCAGTAACTAGGTTAACTCGAGAAGAAATAGAAAGGGCCAGAGTCGAGGCAATCACTAAAACGATGTTATCCCTTCAAGAGCCTAGCGATAACTGTCCTAAAAGTCTACAGTAACCATCTCTAACCCAATGCCTATGTCGTCACTCGAAAATGTCTCGTTTAAAGTCAGTCTACTACAGTGCGTTCCTAAACTAAACAAAGTGTCTAACAGTATATGTACAGTATTAGGGGGAAAACTGAATACATCATCGAAGCGCCGAAAGAAGTCGATATGTTTCTCTTTATCTATATAGATACCATCAGTCTTTTTACAGCCAAAAAAAAAAGGGGGGGGGGTTGAGTTATTTGAGTTACTATTGATAAGGGAGGGTAAAAAAGGTCATGTTTGGCGTAATGCACAAATTGTAAGACAAATTTCCATATGGACAATAAAGATTATTATTATTATTATTATTATTTTTATTATTATGCCACAGAGGTTCCCTTACATACAAAACAATAAAAAAAAAGCATTGAAATTGTTTTCTGCTATCAAAATAAATACATAATGCATCTATCACTCTTACATCGTTCGAATTAAGATAATCTGTAACTCCCAGTGCAGTACAAGTGACAATGTTACGGTCCATATCGTAGGCATACAAGTAGACTCCTATCTTGCTTTGGTGGTATTTTAGTTGGATGTGATAGAGCTCCTCTGGGCTGTTCCATGCATTATACACACAGCCAGTCCAATTAGTACCTTCAAATAATAGATCGAAAAACGTGTGGGTCAATAGTCAATTGGGTAGACTGATAATTAAACAGATAAGTGTTGTTTTTTTTCTTGGCGCATTATTTATCTTTCATTACAGAATGATTCTTTATAGTAATAATAATAACAATATTAGTATAATAATAATTCTAGATGATTTAATTTCCCTATTATGGCTTTTCGTCATTTATTGATTTTTAAATGAGTGTATATATTGTATTTTAATTAGTACTAAATGATTAATTAATTGGTTAATTTTTGGACTGATTTAATTGTCATTGACTATAAATAATTATACAAAATTTCAACATCATCCGAGATTGGAAAGCTTGAGAAAAATGTGTTAAAAGAACGGGATTAAATCCATTTATACATCCACATCCATTATTAAGTAGCATTTATTCCCCTTATTTCGATATCAAACAAAATAAGTTATCAGCAACAAGTAATTAACGGATTAATATTTTAAATTTATTCATGTTCTGTCAGGTTCAATATATAATTGTACAAAGTTTAAACTTGATCTGAGAATGAGAAATGGGAGGAAAAAAACATGTTCTAACTTTTTACCAGACAGACATTCTGACAGACAAAGTAAGTTGATATAAGCTTTGTAAAAACAAAACCTTTATATATCATCATTAGACTTCTATATGGCAATCAACAACAACAACAACACTAGATGTTGATACAATTCATGTTCTGTAATTGTGAAGTTATGTACCTGTGATATTTGAACACGTAAGAGGCATAGAAACATTGTTAATTTCTACTGCCTCCTGGAGAGACGTGTCAACAATGATGAAGAAATAAAGCTTCAAGTTGCTTGAAGGAAAGCCCACAACATCATACTGGTATCTCCAATGATTTACTGGAATTAATGTTGCAGCGCATGAAGTTTCAGAAGCTGTTAAGGTTTCAGAAGTTGTTAAAGTTTCAGAAGTTGTTGAAGTTTCAAAAGTTGTTGAGGTTTCAGAAGCTGTTGAAGTTGCAGGAGTTGTTAAAGTTTCAGAAGTTGTTAAAGTTTCAGAAGTTGTTGAAGTTTCAGAAGTTGCTGAGGTTTCAGAAGTTGTTGAAGTTTCAGAAATTGTTGAAGTTTCAAAAGTTGTTGAGGTTTCAGAAGCTGTTGAAGTTGCAGAACTTGTTGAGGTTTCAGAAGCTGTTAAAGTTTCAGAAGTTGTTGAAGTTGCATAAGTTGTTGAAGTTGCAGAAGCTGTTGAAGTTTTAGAAGTTGTTGAAGTTGCAGGAGTTGTTGAAGCTGCATAAGTTGTTGAAGTTGCAGAAGCTGTTGAAGTTTTAGAAGTTGTTAAAGCTGCAGAAGTTGTTGAAGCTGCAAAAGTTGTTGAAGTTGCAGAAGTTGCTGTCAACAAACAAGAAAATCATTAAAAAATACATTTAAAAAAACACAATACATTCAGCATACAACTTAAAATATAATAAAACTAGTCGACCGGCGGCGTAGCATACGTCGATATTTTGCATGGCAATCCTTAGGCCTCTGCAACCTATGCGACCGCAATGGGCCCGCACTAAAATAATATTAGCGCTAATTTTAGGTGTATAAATTATTAAATTAAACCATTTTATAACTTATAACAGATTTTCCTCGACCTCCTGTCGATTTAACAGGAGGTCCTGGAAATCTCCTGAAATTGCAAAATATAAGAAAAAGTCCTGGAGATATTCGGAAATTATTAAAATCTTTTGAAAACTCATACAAATCTCCTAAAATATACTGACGAATATTGTCTTTTTTTTCGCTCTTAAATTACCTAGGATAACTCCCTCCGTCCGAGTTGCAAAAATAAAAGAGTAATCTCTCCATTGTGTCCAAACTCTTGAACGTGTTCTGTCACCTCGATAGTTACTACAGAGTAGATTACTCCCCCTTTTTTTTTTTAATGTGAGGTAGAAATTTAAAAAAAAAAAGATATTGCAACGGTCCTGCCCTGCTATTTTGTGACTACGTGTTCTCCCCCCCCCCCCACCTCTTGTTTTCTCGTGGACTATCCGCAGAGTGGTCTTTCCTTTACTCCTTACTACTCGACAAAACTCTTGAGGGAGGATGAGAATTATATATATATATATATATAGATATAAAAAAAAACAACGACATTGGTTCAAACCGGATATGCAACGTGTGATTTCGACAGCGTCAGAAGTTTAAATGTGTATTTATGTATTCTGCAAGCGGATTTCAAACGTTTTATAAATACTTATTGATATTATCATTATATGGCCATCTAGATCCAATACTAGACCTAGACTTCTAACTTATAACTCTAAGATCTAGTCTAGATCCACATCTCCTTCTAGATATAGAATCTAGATGTAAAGCTTATCTATTTTTTTTAATGATATTGAATCAACTTTAGGCTAAATTTACTGTGTATAATTTCGGAACAATATGGCTGACTACGCCAAGTGTTTTTTTTTCAATGTCTTGTCAAGCCAAATTTACATTTATTTTTATTTTTTTTACATTTTCTCAGCAAAATATATCCATTAATAAATTTCTAGGAAAATCGTTAGAGCCAATTTTGAGATCAGCTGAAGGATTGATTTGAATAGTTATATTGTAAAAAAAAATCTACAGTTTATTTGTACTTATTCAACAAGTAACACGGTTTAACTAATCGGAATGTGGTATGTGTTATGAACTGTCGTCACGATTGTTTCGGGTTTGAATCTTGCCCTCCACCCTCCTTCCGTTTCTAGGTGGATGTTTGAACTAGGATATAATAATCTTCAATTGTGAAGCAAAGTTAAACAAACGAAACAATATTTTCGTAGGAATCCATCCTTCAAACTCAATACATTATGTTGAAGGTGTTCGTTGAGCGTTTAGAGACAGCACGGAAACCTTCTCACAGATATTCCCCCCCCCCCTCATAAAAGAGATTGGACCCCCAGTGCACTGATCATGCTTTACTAAAGCTATTTAGAAAAAAAAAAGTTTTATTTTTAAACTTGAAAGCTAAAATATAAATAGTGCTCATTATATTTAACAATACAATACACACTGGATACGCCTGTTGATTTGTTCTCAGGCTTTATATGGTTCATTATTTCCGGACCCCCTCACCCGAATCTCTTTTTCCTGTATTTCTATTTCAATTAATGGGCCACGTTTTATTGATTCCCTAAGATACATTTAAGCCATTGATTTCTCTGTTACAATAAAATAAAATTGCTCGCTCTCTTTCTCTGTCCTTCTCTCTCTCTCTGGAGCACCTTTTTAGTTATTTTTGTTTTCACCCAAGTCTCTGACGTAGACTTTGAATTGAATTGGAACGCTCATCTGCATAACACCTCCCCCCCCCCTTTTACGATACACACGCTTTTGGCCCGTGAATTCTAGTATCACGTTCAATTATCCGCCCCCCCCCCCACCCAACAACAAAAAGTTTGTCTTACGTATAATCTGTGACTGTACTTCGGGTTCTCAATTCAATATTTAATATACCCTCTGTCGCTTTTCAACAATACCCACAACCCAACATCTCACACACAATTTCTTTTCACACTTTCAGCTCTTTTTTTATTACTAGTAAAGTTCCCTTTCAGAGTTTGTGATCTGTAGGGCAGATAATGTAAAGGTCATATGTTTCTGTATCCTACGGTTACAAGGCCTCGTCTTTCTAGAACAACCAGGCACCTGCTTGAGGACTGAATAGAGGACAACGCTTTATACTGGAGGTCAACAAAAAAAGTAGCCATTAAAGTAAGGCTTTCAATTTAGTTGGTGAAACGTGGATGACTTTAAAACCATAAACTTGATTTTCCAATGCTTCTCAAGTTTATACTGTTGACCTTACCCCTAAACAAAAAGTTTCATGTTCACACTCTCCTGAGTCAGCTGGTGTGTGTGTGTGTGTGTGTGTTTAGGTATCTTGTAGAAATGTCTGTTTTCTGCTCTCTAGAATACTACTAAATGCATTGCAGTTCAAACAACTGAACCTGTAATTACCTTATCTCGTTAGACATAGTATACATGTTATTACATTATTATTCAGTGACTCTGTGTGTTTAAACCACATTGAAATTGATTGATTTATAATGACACTTTACCGTTAACAACAAAAGGAAACTATGACATTTTCACTCTGCCAAATGGATGGCACAACATCAAAACAAATGTCCGTTTTCCTTACCAGCTCACTAAAAATCTAACCTGGAAACATAATCCTGTGTGTTATTGTCATCATAAATTTGTTACTACTGTTGAAATAGTAAAATTGTGAATTTAGCAGCTCCAGACTTTCAACTTGACCAGTGTTGGAGAGACTGACCTGCAGCCACAGTCCTCTGTCTCCAAAAATCTGCAACACAATTCATTTTTGCGAATACATTTAAATGCTTGAAGAAAAATGTCTTTTACTTAATGCTTTTACTTTTAACAGATATGCGCCTGATAGCATAAATATGTCGACTACAGATCTATAGAGTACAGAGCTGGACTGATAACCGCCAAGAGAGATTGTTAAAACTGATACGACAAAAGTAAGGTAATCTCAGAACATTTATCTTGGACCTTTGATTTGTCACATGCATTATCGCAAAGACACTTGTAAGAATTTCATATGAGATAAATATAAGATAGATAAGATGATTTTTATTGATTCAGTCAAATGAAAATGCAGTTTGACTACAACTGAAAACCTCAGCGTAACTACTGTACAATAACAGTATAGATGCAAATACGAACAACATTCACACACGAAAACACATACACACTCACAACCCGCGCTTTATAAATTAGACTTCTTTGTACTTCTCGATGACGACAGATGATCTTGTAACACTCTGACCGAAATTGGGATGAAAGAGTTTTTAAATCTTTCTGTTTTAGTCTTAACGGTAAGGAGACGACCACTTCGTTCAGATGTGATGTAACAGTGCTTTAATGGGTGCAGGTTGTCTTTAAGAATCGTGAATGTTTTGGAAAGGCATCTTTCATGAAAAAGCTCTTCAAGAGATGGTAGCTGCCTTTTTAATTAGTCTATTTAGTCTAAGTCTTTGTGCTAGTGTTCTCGCTCAAAATAATTATGTCTAATCAATAGTTAAGGCTGGACATGTATTCACCAGTCAGACGTCACTATCGTAAAGTCAATGGCTAGAGGCTTTCAACATGTCTGGTTAAGTATCCTAGTGCTACTAGTAAAGTTACCTACCATGATCATTTCATCAATTGTATCAGCAATAGGCTCCTAATCGATGCAAGTTTTCTAAAGTCTGTAGTATAATATATATATATTTTAGTCGTCTAAAATATTAAAATATTTTTATTTTATTTCCAACAGTGTCACAGTATATTAGGGTCACTAGTAAGGAGCGAGGGCTGCTTACAACACCACGGTGTACGCTATGAGGATACACAGTAAGCCACTTGTACCAGGTGACACAAAGCCTAGCAACGCCTCTTGATAAGCGTCAAGGCAGCATTAACAGCAGTTATTGTATAAGGTAGCACAATTATTGAAGAAAGATCATCTTGTACATTTCAGACTCACATTTATTTTAGTGTCCCTTTGGAGAGCTATGAGTTTATAAGTACTATTGTTCTCTCTGCTGCTAGGGGCCGGGAAACTGATGTACTGACATCCAGAATAACTCATTGGCATGGGTTGATCAAAAGTAACATTCTGTTGAGTGTTTGGGTTTGTAGAACTGGAGCCAAACTTCTGTATTCAAAGAAATTTTTATAAACAAGAGTTAATGCATACACCTAGGAATGTACTAAGTAAAAAATTGATCTTTTCATATCTATCTATCTATTCATATCTATCTATCTATCTATCTATCTATCTATCTATCTATCTATCTATCTATCTATCTATCTATCTATCTATCTATCTATCTATCTATCTATCTATCTATCTATCTATCTATCTATCTATCTATCTATATCTACCCTGTGTCAGTCTATTTCAATGGCTTTGGTTTCGTCTTGGGACGGGGCAGAATCTGGTGTGACTGATCAAGCCAATTCTGGAGCGGCAGAGTTTGCCACAGTTCGTGCATGTGTATGCATAAGTCCTAGGTCTAGTTGACTGGGCAGCTTTCTTCTTTCTTTTGATTGATGCAGCTTCGTTTCTTTTGCACTCGGCGAAGTTTGTATTGATCTATCCATCTATCAAATAGTTTTTTATTTACCTATATCTGTTTGTATGTGATATATTGTAATTAAGAAATCGCTCAATAAATGTGTAGACTACCTGACTAGCCAAATAAAATATCACTGGGAGATTGCTGTAGAAGTAACTCGGTCTTGTGTCAAGATTGATAAACAGACATATGTTCACCTCAGACTTGATCGTGGCAAATACGTTCAAGTATGACTTGGTTAAACTGTGACACAAAAAAATCAATGACTTTGTTAAACTGTGACACAAAAAAATCAATGACTTTGTTAAACTGTGATACAAAAAATCAATGACTTTGTTAAACTGTGATATAAAAAATTAATTGAATTAGAGGCTTTTCTGTAAATAGTTTGAGATATGTTCACCATCCAGACACATTCCATATCAGCTCTTGGTCTAGAACACTCTTACTGTTAAACTGTCTCTACGGACTCCTCACGCTGACTGCATCGAGAATTAAAGTTAGGATAGAATCTCGCAAAGCATGCACCATTAGTACAGTTTTCCGTCCTACATTGAGAGCAAGTATCGACTGGTTACCGTACCGTGGTAGCGTGTGCCTGCTAACTCCAGTTAGTTATTCACATTTCTTTAACCGTTTAGTTTAATGTAACTTAAAACTTCTGAAACCAATACATACAGCTGACGTCGTGATTTTCTTAGCTATAGCTAATAGGTAGGATCTACGTTAAAACAATAAAGAATGAACGCTTTGAGTGCGTCTTTAAAACATTTTCTTTGAGTACCAAGTCTCTCCATTTGTCCAAGAATATGTCGTTTTAGAATGCAGGGGTATTATTACCAAGTCTTACTCCCTCTCTTTGTCTGTCTGCTAAAACTTTTGAACATGTGGTTTTTATCCCATTTACCATTCTCTGATCAGGTTAAAATTGTGCACAATTATTCAATTAAAAAAAATGAGTTTAATCAATTAATTGTGATTAAATAATTAGTTTAATTTTGAAATAAGAGCAATAATCGTATCGTAGGTCAAGTCTGTTTAGTTTAAAAAAAACAGTTTAATTTTGCCTAGGTTGCAGTAGGATTCGAACCTAGTCCACCTAAGCAACTAACGTCCAAAGATCACTCTGCCTTGTTTTCATAATGGCCATCTCTAATAACAGGTTTACAACGAAACTGGACAGACGGAAAACAGTGGAAAAACATTGAATGCACTATTTTACCTGTAAGAGATGCTTTTAACGATGTCTTGATCTTTGATTGCTAGAGAGAAATTAACAAGGACGTTTACAAGAAGATGTGGATCCATTGTGAACGCAACCACGCTTCCATCTAAAAGGAACACATACAGCAAAAGCGCTATTAATGAAAAATTAAGTGCAAAAAAGGGGGGGGGGACTTTTACTATTGAAACAAAAATATTGTCAGATGTTTTACTTTAGATATAGGTCCTTATGCTTAATCCCTCTCCTCACCCTAACCCTTTTGAAGTGCATTGGAACGATCCTCTTCATAACACACACCCCTTCCCCACCTTTACGATACACACGCTTTTGGCCCTTGAATTTTGGTGTGACGTTCACATACTCGCTCCCCCACCCATTCCCGCCAACAACAACACATTTTGACTTATGTATAATCTGTACCTTTATTTCGGGTTCTCAATTCAATATTTAATATACCCTCTGTCGCTTTTCGACCATACCCAAAACCTCACTTTCCATTTATTGCTAGTAAAGTTCCCCTTTCAGACCTTGAGATATATAGAGCAGATGATGCAAAGGTTATCTGTTTCTGTTACCAACGGTTAACGACCAACCGCCGTTACTTTAACTTTTCCTGGGTGGACTTAGAGGCCCCCCAAGATTCTTAAAATTAAAAATCTCACTTTTAACCAGGATTTGAATCCGGGACCCCTGTTCGAAAGACAATCGCTTTACCATTTAACCACAGCGCCTCCCTTTTATTAATAGGACTAACACATTTTTTTAGCCTCAATGGTTTTATTAATTGTAATCGTTTATTTAGAATAAAGAAATAATTTAGAAATTTAGAATAAAGAATATATATATGCTGCGGCTTTGGGGAACTACATAAAATTAACTATGAATATGTTAAAACCACGTCGTAGCAATCACAAATAGGAAAAATAAAATCCCTAAGACAGTTGATGAGAGCTCTTTATACATAAAGCAATCATGCAGTCAGTGGTTTTATTCAAATAAAATATTCAGTTCGATTTATTGATTTATCATTATTCTTTTAATAAATTTACTTACCAAGAAAATGATCAAGTACATTATCAATAAAGTACGAATTGGAGGTTATAAACACATCCATTGGTAAGACCAATGTAGACCCCAGCAGCTGCTTGAATGTATCCTCAATATACAGCACAACAGTGACTGGCTGTGTTGATTCGACTTGAGCGTAAGTGTTCCTCTCTTAAGTTGAATTATAAAAAACAAATACATCTTTGAAAATAAAAGTTGTATTAAAGACATGTAAGATTCAGCTTTCTACTGTAGTTCCTATGAAAACAATATATACAAACAAAGAAATTCTAAACAGCATGCTCATGGCGATTAGGCCCCAATGATGATCTGGACAGTGTCCATAGACGTCAGCTATGAATGTCCATTCTTATCACGAGATCCTCACTTCTCGATGTATTTCCAGGGCACAGAGCCAGGTTAGGAAGGAGAGGCAGACATAAGAAGTTGTTGGTAGACAACAAAAGGAAGTGGCGCGTGCCTGTCAACAAGAGAGATTATAAACCACTAGCGGATCCAGAACTTTGGAGTGGGGGGGGGATTTTTCTCCAAAATATATATATATATAGTAGATTTAAGAAAAAAGCAGTGTTTTTCAATCTTTGGCTAAAAAAAAAAGAAACAAACAGAAAAAAAAAAAACAGCCATGTTGAAAAGATAACATAAACATAGACACCACCAAAAGTTGTATAACTTTATAGAGTAAATTTCTAAGTGATTGAAGTGGTCTTCAATAAAATTATTGCTCAGTGATGAATGTTTTATTAGGGAACTCAAAGCCCACATGCTGCTATAAGGATCATACTAACCCTACATTGCTTAGAAAGCTATAAAGATTTTAAGCGTAAAAAACAAACAACGTTCATGATTTTAATATTCTATAATCACAAAGAAGATATAAGACATTGATCCCAAATACAGATACAAAAGCTTTTTTTGGTTCATCTGGCAATAAAGTCATTTAAATACTTAACCTACTGTTCTAAATTTCACATGTAATGTTCAATGGGGTATGAATGTATATTTTGTGTTCTATCGTACACATTGTCTTCTCTTATAATGTATTGTTATGTGTAAATCACAATTGTAAAGCCAGTTTCCTGATGGATAATAAAGATTTATTATTACTATTTAACTATAGTTCTGTTCACATTAGTTTTACTGTAGCGAATCACTTTGTAGGCGTGCCTTGGGACAAATATTGACTTCTCTTTATTAGCATCACGTCCTGAGTGGAGAGATTGTGAAAAGGAGGAGGAAAGAAAAAGGGAGAGAAAGAAAGAGTAAGAGACAGAGTTTTTTACAAAGATAAAGAAAGAGAAATAGGGAGAAAGAAAAAGAGAGAGAAAAGAGAAAGAAAGAGATATAAAGAAACAAAAAGAGAGAGCTAGGACCAACTCCCTGTAAAAGAAAATAAGTTCTTAAAACACACACACACAAAATCTAAAATTTAGATTTTCAAAATATAATGTAATCATATATTAGACAGATATGTTTGTTGTAAAATGTTTTACATGTTTCGGATGTTCCTTCAGAGTTGAAGATAATTACTTCCTAGTCCAAACCTCCCGCAGGACGACGGGGGATGGCAGCGGGCAGGGTTTGAACCCTGGACCATCGATAAATCTGAACGACAGTCCAGCGCGCAAACCGCACGACCAGGCAGCCATGATATTATTCATTGTGGTATTACTTACGCTTTAAATCTCGTGCCAAACAGTTATTTAGCGTCGATTTCAAGGCCCTACGAGGATACAATGTATAGTATTCATTTGTAGTCAGAGTACAGGAGTTGTTCACTGCAATATACGTTGTCTGCTCATGATAACTGGAGGTAATGCTAAGATTGGCATTAAATGTCTCAGATGATCCAATGCTACTTGGTATAACTATCATATACACATTTCTCCTTGTTTCTGTGGCAGCTTTGGAAAAAAACAACTCTTAACTATACATCATATAAAAAGTGGATATTTCAATATTAACAAATGATCGGACATCATTGAGAATGTAACGATAAAACAGATTTTTCCGCTTATTTTTTAGATTATGGAAAAAAACGCTGTCCCCCTAAAAAAAAGCTAGGTTTTAAGTAATATTTAATGTGTTAGTTATAGTCTAAAGAGAAGTAAATATTGTTGCAAAGCGTTTTAACATTTCTCTCTGTCGGTCTGGTACACATTTAGTACACATTTAGTACACATTTCTTCTCTCTTCTTCCATTCTCTGGTCAAAGCGAAAACTTCGCTCAATAATTCGTTGTTCCGGACAAAACGTGAATCAAACAAAAACTGTACCACATACTTAACTAAAGTAAAAGGTCAAGTTCCGTTATCAGAACTTGTGATCCACAGGGCGGATGATGTATAGGTCGTCTGTTTCTTTGGCCCATTGTTAAAGAGGTTGTCATGTGGCCAGCACAATGCCATTGCACATTTACTTGGCCCAGAATATTAATCAGGTCACTAAAAGCCGGGGGGAATCAGAGCCGCCTAAAGAATTCCGAAATACAAAATATCCTAGTCCTCACCACAATTCGAGCCAGCAATCTCCCTGTTCAGATGCAAGAACTTTATCATTCAGCAACCACGCATACAAAATATTTAAATAGTGTTAATTAATTAATTTAATTTGATGTAAAAAAAGGAAATAAATGTTATGGTAATGAACTATATGGATATTATTCCCCTTAGATAAGTTTGGTAATTTAAAAAAAAAAATGTCTATATATATTTCACTTATTTAGTGTTTCATTACTAAATGTGAATGTTCTTTACCGACCTTTATAGTGGTTTTAAGAGTGTGAGTTTTTATTGTTACTTGGATATTAAATCAACCAAAATGAGCGTAAATTGTTCTTTTTATATCATGGAAAAAGAAATGTCCTATCATACGTTCATACGCCATATAAAGTTGCACGCTCAGGTATAAATCATATATGAGGATAAATTCCAAGAAAATAACTACGCGTCAACTTTTATGGTTACACTACATCAAATAAACGAATCTTTTTGTTTGTTTGTTTGTTTGTTAATTAAAAGGTTCAATTGGTTTTAAAAAAAATCATTTTTTATTGGTTGTATACGAATTTTCATATGTCACTTCCTGTTCTTTCTAAACTATTTGAACCATTCTGTTCCTTGAAGCCTCTCTCCACAACACATTATGATCCGCAGAGGTCTAATTCTAATTAGTTTGATTGGGCCCATTGCAGATGCGTTGTAAATTGAAATGGTTGACATGCAGAAAAAGGTTGACCACCACTGACCTAGAAAATAGCCATAGCTATCTAAGGTTTAATCTTAAAAAAAGAAAACCATTTAAAGCAAATATTTACAACCATATCTCTAAATACTGTAATGTGGAGTGGGAGAAATGTGCACAAAATGTGTACAAAATGTGTACAAGACAGACAAAACGACAGATAAAGTGAGTGAATATAAACTTTGAAAACAATTTTTTATCCCTTTCTAGTTACTGGAAAAGGTTTATCGAAATGGTTTATATAATTTTAAGAATAAAAGAAACAGCATGGACAATGGATACTTGGACAAGTAATTCCTATTTATTTCTATAACAATTCTTTGAACCAATAATTATGATCCTGACTCACCTGTTTGGCATATAGAATTGTATTTATTATTTTCGTTGTTCTCTCGTGTCAAGTCACGTGTTATCGAGCTCCATAACATGTTTTTAGAGTTCCCAGCCCATACTAGCTCACCTTAATCAAACAAGACAAGAAGAGAAAAATTGTCGAACTTATAAGTAAGTCTATGTTTGTACGTTGGTATCGCCATAGCTAGAATGTTAATTGCTATTGACGGTTTTCTATGCAAATAATTGAAACTATTTTAAAGTATGAATGAATAACGTAGACGTATTAAAGTATAATGTATAATGCATAAAGGTGCAGGCAATAAATGTATATGTTTATCAATATAATCATGGAATCATGGGAGTATCAGGGGCCCTTCATGAAATAAAATCCCCCCCCGGGATGGGGGTGATCGGAATTTAGTGACTGATTTTTTGCTTTGATTTTGTTTATTTTAAATGAGATTTAAAGACTAAACTACCACTTGCCCTAGCACAGCAAACGAGTTTTTGAGTTTAAAACCCTCTACCAGGGTTCTATAACACAAAAGAAAAAAATGCAAACGACAATCCCCCAAATTTCACGAGCACAGTTAAGGAAGATTTTGATTTTTAAACCCCCTCCAGAATTTATGATAAACCCCCTCTTCAATATAAAAAAAGAAAATTACACACTCAAAATTTTATGACCGTAGCCAAAGGGGTTTTGAATTAACCCCACCCCTTCTTCAGTAGGGTTTGAAGCTAAAAAATACCTCTTCAATATAAAAAAAAAGCAAATTACGCACTCAAAATATTATGAGAGTAGCTAAATGGGTTTTGAGTCAGTTTTAAGTTTAATCCCCCCCCCCCCCCGCCTTTCAGCGGGCTTTAAGGTAAAAAATACCTCTTAAATATTAAAAACAAAGAAAATTATGCACTCAAAATTCTATGAGTGTAGTCAAAGGGGTTTTGAGTTTAAAGCTTAAAAATATCTCTTCAATATAAAAAAAGCAAATTTCACACTCTAAAATCTATGAGCGTAGCAAAAGGGGTTTTGAGTTTAAACCCCCCGTTAGCGGGGTTTGTAGCTAAAAAATACATCTTCAATGTAAAAAACAACAACAGCAAAATACATGAAATTTGCCAAAAAGGGTTTTGAGTTTAAACCCCCATTCAGAGGGTTTTGATGCTAAAAAATACATCTTCAATACAAGAAAAGCAAATTAAACACTAAAATTATTTGAGCGTAGCCACTACAATTGGGACTTTTGACTTTAAACCCCTCTCCTACAGATGGCTTTTTTTTTAAAGTTAAAAACCCCTCCAGATGGTTTTGAGTTTAAGATCCCCCTACAGAGCATTTTGCGGTGGAAAACCTATATCTTCAATATTATTCTAAAGCAAACTACAGTTACTAAATTCTATTACCGTAGCTAAATGTGGTTTTGAATTTAAAAAAAAAAAAAAAAACAACTCCAGAGATTTTCTAGTTTTAAATACCCAACAGATGATTTTGACGATAAAACTTCCCTTTTCGAAATAAATACTAATGCATACTACAGTTACCTAATTCGAAGAGCGTATTCAAGAGAGGTTACATATTTCTACCAGTGGCGGGGCTCCATTAATAGAGTGCAGTGAATAGTCATAATGTGCTGAAATTGAAAAACACTAAATGTGGCTCAACAAAGATGGCTAAGACAGATTTTAGGAGTCACTTTTAGAGATCGGGTCTAAATCAAGGAAATCCTATGCCGAACTGGGAGTCGACCCCATACTAAGATTGTGACAGAGCGTTACATGAGGTTTGCGGGGCATGTTCTCCGACAAAACGAATTACGCATATTAGGAGTTACGATAACATCCGAGTACAACTTGGCGCCACACATTCATGGAGATCCTCATAGCAGGTGGGAAGAGGCTTCAGACATAAAAAGTGACAGATGTTTGCGGAAACAGCTTGACGGCAAATGCGCCGAAAGGCGCGGGAGGGTGTAAGTCAGTAAGAATAGCACATAAGGTTTTTGAAATAAAACTTTTTAATAGCAAGAAATGCACAGTAGATACCTCAGAATATATATTTTGTTGGCTTTCAAAACCAGAAATAGTGGTTGGCGGCGGGGCTTCGCCCCGCGCTGAGAGAGCTCCTAGCGCTCCCCCAGACACCCTTTCTGGTAGTGACGACAAGTCTACAATTTTTCCACTAACTTCAGGAAGAATCTATTCTAGGGCACAATAAATGTCTTCTGAAAGAATGAAGGGTCAGAATGTAATAAAGATTATGTACACACACACACATACATATAGAGATTTTGTTTGCGGGGGAGGGGGGTGAGAAAAAAATGCCCCCCCACAAAACCCAACCGACAAAAAATCCTGGCTACGCCAATGCATAGAATATCTGTAATATTTTACTATATTTTTTGTTACCTTTGTCTTTGTTTACAAGCCCACTTGCATCGGCAATAGCAGTGTGTTCAGCCAGAAGACCTCCTTGATTCCAACATTCTTTCTTGATACAGATAGCGAGTTCAACAAGATTAGAATATAACATTATTTTACACACACAGGCATTATATATATATATATATATATATATATATATATATATATATATATATATAATTAAATAAGAACATTCAAAAATGCTAATACCTTTTTACGCTCAACCCGACCAGTTTCCACAAATCGATGTTATCTGTATCAATATTCTTGTTTATACCATTTATTTGTAGCAAGAGAAAACAACATTACCAGGATAAAATTTTAGTTCTTTAATTTAATTTAAAAATTGCTTTTTTATTGACGTTAAAGCAGACTAGTACTTGTGCGGTAGTTATTAAGGCGCAGCAGTTTTTACTTTTGGATGTTTAAATGGGAAGTGTGGTCGAGAGGCTAAGTGCACTTGAACTTGGCTTGTCTTGGCTACCTAGAAGGGGGCTCGAGGTTCGACACCCGACTCGGGCAGAGTTGCGTTTACTGAGCGCCTAAAGGCAGCACGGAAAACCAACTACTAGATACCCCTCACCCCACTGGTCCACAAATGAGATTGGACCAAAGCGCTCTGAGAATGCTATAAGCATGAAAGTAGCCCTATATAAAAGCTATAATATATTAATGCATTTTTGTTTATGCAAAGACCAAATAGTTATTTGTTGTTCTCCCAGATACCCCCTCCGCCACCTGTCCACAAATAAAATCTGACCATAGCAGTCTAAGCATGCTAAAAGCATGAAAGAAAGTAGCTCTATATTAGAGCTATAATTTATTTATTTTCTTTACAGTACATTTGGAACAGCTTCCCATATAGATACCGATAATGCATTTTAATATTGTCCGAAAACAATGAAACAATTCTACAATTTTTCGTTTACATGAAAATTAATTTACAATATCTATAGAAAAAAAAAGAAAAAAAAGGATTAATTTCATTCTGTATATTATCTTATAATATAGGGTAATGGTTCCCAAACTTTTGACTAAAGTGTACCTTTTTATATTCTTTGTAACGCTGAGTACCACTCTCCTTCCATCTATGACAAGATTGAACATATTAAACGGATATTTTACAAAATCAGCATATAGTTAATGAGGTGCAACGCGTAGCCCCTACAAAGTCTTCCTGTACCCCTAGGGGTACACCTACCCCACTTTGGGAAACACTGAAAATAGTGATTGGGAGGGGAAAGCATGTTAATATCAGGAAGAAATCTGGCCTTCATTGTTTGTATGTTTTACAAGTTTCGAATGTTCCTTTACAATTTGGAGATTGATAAATCTTAGGCCAAACATCCAACGGCACATCAATCGTTTGCAATACGATATAATGAATTAGTCAAACGGTCGCCCAATATGTCGAGTACCGGGTGTGGTAGTGATCCACTTGAACACGATGGAAATGTAACACTAACAAAACTTCATTTTTTTAGGCATTTGTGCGTACAGAGGGGTAGTGAGAAAAACGTGCGCTCGGAGCAAACTACATTATTGGCATCCTCCCCCCACCATTTTCCATGAACATCAAATAGAAATATAGGCTGCGTGTGGCGCCCCCTGATGGTAGCGCCCGGTACATCGTGCCAACTACCCCCCCCTCCATTCACTACACTTCTGTGTGTGTGTACATTAGTTATTAATTTACATATTTTAAAAAATTGTTTAAAAATTAAGCCAAAAAATATCAATTTTTAACACATAACTTTAATGCATAACTCGCTTTTCTTTTGATGCGAAGGTAATGTTAACGTTTTCTCTTGAAAACTGGTAGTCCAAAATACATGACAAGGGCTTCGTACATGTTTATTTATGACACATTTTAAAATCACGTGTAAACGTTTCTTTTTTGCTTATAACTAGTAGAATGTCACATTACTTATAGTACAATACATAGGTCTACCTGAGCATCGTTCCATGTAGACAATATATCAACACGTTTGAGGCATTTCCCATTGTTATATAGTCTATATTGACACACGTTGTTTTCACCTGAATACATATATATATATATATATATATATATATATATATATATATATATATATATATATATATATATATATATATATATATATATATATAAATCAAAATTAACTTATTTGTTACCGTATGAAGTATTTATTATATCTATCTATCAATCTATCTATCTATCTATCTCTCTCTCCATCCATCTATCTATCTATCTCTAAATCCATCTATCTATCTTTCTATCTATCCATCCATCCATCCATCCATCCATCCATCCATCTATCTATCTATCTATCTATCTATCTATCTATCTATCTATCTATCTATCTATCTATCTATCTATCTATCTATCTATCTATCTATATCTATATCCATATCTATCTATCTATCTATCTATCTATCTATCTATCTATCTATCTATCTATCTAACTATCTCTCTCTCTCTCTCTCTCTCTCTCTCTATATATATATATATATATATATATATATATAAATATATATATATATATATATATATATATATATATATATATATATATATATATATATATATAAATCTATACCTATATCCATATCAATCTATCTATCTATCTATCTATCTATTTATCTATCTATCTATCTATCTAACTATCTATCTATATATATATATATGTGTGTGTGTGTGTGTGTGCGCCTGTGAATGTGTGTGTGTGTGTGAACGTTTGTATTTATATGCATTATGATTAAATTCTGAAATTGACCAACCAATAAACTAACTGGCAATATCGCTAACCGGCCTTATCTCGCTTCACATTGATCAAAGCCATTTCGAAACAAGGCCGGCCAGGCGATAAATATCGGCAAGAAATTGTTATGTGCAGACTTGTTTAAAATTTTAACGATAATTACATGGTATATTCCTAAATATGTCAAAATATTTTTTTTTACAGTAAATGATCAATTTCTATCATTACTACTAGATAAATATTTATGATTTCATAAATGTACCATCGGATTGTTACTTTTAAATGCGCATCGATTGCTCTGGAATTTAGTTATGTTGCTTAGTCTATAGCCTTGGTATTTTATCAATGACTGTAAAGATACGACAATGTAAGATAAGAAGTATGTATAAGGACTTTGATTTTCTTATGCGTAATTGTTAATACATTTATAACAGCTTTATTAAACAGCCATTATCATAAATTTATACTTTAGATTTATACACACATATGCATTATAGAAAAGAGCAATGAGCTAGCCCAAGTGTTCAAAATTCTTTTTCAGGGATCTCTTAACCAGGACAGAGTACCAAGGGACTGGAAAGAAGCTACCCCATATTTAAAAAATGAGAAAAATCTGACCCAGGAAACTACAGACCAGTATCACTAACCAGCATCACATGCAAAATCCTAGAACACATAATATGTAGTAACACCATAAACCACTTAGACAAACATTATGTCCTTACTCCATACCAACATGGCTTATAGTAAATATAGATCATGTTAAACACAACTAATAGAACTAATGATAATTTTTCAAAAGGTTTAGAAAATAATGAGCAAATAGATGCTATATTATTTCATTTTTCCAAGGCTTTTGACAAAGTTCACAACCATAGTTTGCTTAAGAAATTAAAATATTTTAGCATTGATGGTCAACTGCATCAGTGGATTAAGGATTTCTGATAGGGAGAGAAAAAACTGTAATAATAAATGGCTCTAAATCAACACCAATAACTATAAACTCAGGCGTACCTCAAAAAAGGTCCACTACTAATTATAATTTACATAAAAGATTTGCCTAATTGCATAAGTTCAGGAACGAAAGTCAGATTATTTGCAGACGATTGCATAATATATAGAACAATAAAAACAACACAAAATACAGAATTTTTACGAAGAGAATTAGATGAATTACAGAAATGGGAATCAAATTGGAGTATGTCTTTCCACTCTGAAAAATGTCAGTTAGTAAGAGTAACAAAAAACTAAAACAATAAATTCCACTTATCTTATTCATGGTAAACCAGTAACACAGACTAAAACGCAAAATACCAAGGTGTTATAATAAATGAGAAAATGTCATGGAATCCACATATTGATCAAACTATAAAAAAAATCAAACAAAGTATTAGGGTTTATTAAAAGAATTTTATAAATCAAATAAGAACATACAACTAAAATATTATTTAACCTTGGTTAGGCCAATAATAGAATATGCATCCTTTATTTGTGACACCCAACTCAAGAAAACATTAAGAAACTGGAACAAACACAAAATAGAGCAGTGAGATTCATAACAAACGAATATTCACATTTGACTAGAGTAACACCTTTAGTTAAATCACTAAATTTAGAAAGCCTTCAGGACAGAAGACTCAAAAAGTAAAGTAGCAATTATTCATAAAACACTGAACAATACTCTTCAAATACAAAACGAAATCTAATAAAATAATCTGAAAGACACAAAGATAAAGGCACATTCCTTGTTCCATATCCTAGGGCAAATCTGTACCAACGCTTATTTCCCTAGTACTATCAGAGCATGGAATGGGTTGCCTGAGCTAACCAGGAAAACCAGTGACTTAGCAGAATTCAAGTCATAATTTAACATGCATGACTAGATGCATAACGCGTACGACGTAATCATCTTTTTTTAATGTAACGTCTGTATTTTATAAGATAAGGTAAGAACTGCTCTCAAATTAAAAAAAAAATGCAGCATAAAAAAACTAAAAATTATCTTCAAGGTCAAGACAATTGAAATTACAAAGGAATCTATTGCTGCATAGCTAAGAAACTGTCATGAATCAGTACATCAGATATTGACCAGGGATTCTCCAGCATTTCACAAATGGCCGACCAAATAGAATAATTACATTCAACCTCAATCTGATGACATAGAAGAGAGCACATGATTGCATACGGCTTCAAAACGAGACAACTGGAGGTCACTCACAAAGACCGAGAGACCCACCTTTGAGACCAAAAGAAAATCCTCTGCCGAAGACAGACGTAGAGGACGATAAAAAATGTTTCGACCACCTGCGGACAATGGTTATGCCTATGAAATGTATCACTTTTATTCCCATCTAAAGGTTTCGCCTACCTTTTTCACATATAAAACTCTTTGTGCTATTACACTGGGCGACGTATAAGGAACCGTTACTAAGATATAAGCACGATTCAGTTGTATCTCCACTTAATTGTTGCACACCAGCCGCCAACCAGTTGGAGAGAACTGTTTCAGCGTTGCTTGTCCACTTGAACTCATTATCAGTCTGTCTTGCACCAACCCAGACATCTAGTTGAGACAAAAGAAATATTTTGTTGACATAATACTTTGAATCAGTAATACCTTGTCATGCGCATCTTCTTTTGGTGTTTTCCTTTGTGTACCATAAGAGATTGTGAGTTTTGGTTTCTAGGAACGCGCTTTTGTTGATGTCATTGTTGCTTACTTGTTTTTTTTTTGCTTCTGTTGTGGGATGAGGCTTTAGATCTCCTGTGAGTTTCTCTTATTGTTTTTTCTTCCCCCAGTATTGGGTAAGTTAGTTTATGTTACTACCTTCTCAATGTCGTAGATCTAAAATCGTTTCTTTTTATAATTGTGTGAATGGCGGTATCAAAGGAGTCTGTATTTTTCTTATCTAGGGACGCAGGCTTGGGACTCTGCTGGAGTCAAGTCTGAGCTAGAGGCTTGGTAGTTGACTATTGCCCGTGGCGTGGGTTGGCGTTGTGAGGCCTGATCGACTATGGCACCGAGATTAAGGTGTGCATAGTTCCTTTGAATGTAATTTGTAATTGCTTTATAAATACTATTGATATTTATTTGTAATGTATGCTTCATCATATCATATATTCATTAAATTGTTAAACGTACAATCTTGTTGTTAACTAATGTACATTCACTTACGTTGTCAGTAATAGTGTTCACGTTAAACAACTGTTGGTATTGACTAAAGGTTCAGTTGAATCACTTTTACTCAATGGGTGTAGTTTACATGCTGTTGCCTTTATGTTCTTGCGTTACTCTGTTCAGTTTAGGGTACGGGACCATAATATCATACCCTAGCTAATCTGAAATCCCACCATGACATACCTAACCTACATCCTGCGAGCCAAATCTGGCCCTTGAGTCCTTGACATTACCACATTTAAAGGAACTTTTTGAACAAAAGTGTCTAAGAAAAATCGACAACGGCCACCCGCTCCATCAAAACTACGTCAGGTCGTCGCGAAGTGGGCGACTGCTGTCAATCAAAACAAGAACGGAGCGGTACAAAAACTCGTTCGTACTTCACTCGGTCAGACTCTATCACCGCCACTCAGGGAACATGACATGCACCAAGATACCTGTGTGTAGTCGCTGAATGAACTCTTTATGTTGTCTGTTGTATTTATGTGTATTTTTCTGTTGTGTTATCTTTATATGAGAAAAGAGTCCTTGTAATCACAACAAATTTCCGTAAGGATCAGTAAAGCAGTCTTAGTCTTAGTCTTTTTATAGAGACCCATCAAAGGATTCAAAATTTTTTGTTTTGTTTGATACGCGTTTCGTCAATGTATATGCCCCTAGTCTTAAAAATTTTATAGACTGACACACGACCTAAAAATCACGAAATTTAAAATCACAATCTTCACCGAAATTTTAACCAGGGACCCTTTACTTTTCGCTCCCTCCCCCAACTAAAAATAGTATGTTTTTATTTATTTCGAATTAAACTTTTTTGCGTACCCTCGTAGTGTGATTATTATTCTGGTAGTTCTAATTTTTATGTATGTTAAAGATTGATAAAAATAATATATAATCTAATTAAAAAATTATCCTGTTTAAAAGAATGTATTATAGAGCCTACCTTTTTCTGGATTTTTTTTCTCTTGTGTTGAAATTTCTAACAGTTTTCCACCAAATTTTTCACAGAATTTCTGAAAAAAAAGTATTTCTAAATTTTGAAGTTGTTTTATTTTCATATTCTTTATTTAATATTAAAGCTAATAATAGTAATGGTGTTCCAAAAAGATACAAGCAGTGTTTGTGCAACTTTGGAGGAGCGATTAGGGACTCTATAAAAGCCAGAGAGTTAATGTGAAAGTCAGTCGTGAGTGAGTCGTATGGAGTCGTAGGTAGAATCGTCGGTACAGTCTTCGTTACTGTTGTCTACTGTGCGAGACAGTAGAAGAGGATCTGTACGACTCGATGCAAGTTAACTAGGGTAGAGTTAACTGGAGTGGACTACTGTCGTTAAAGTCTATACAGCGAACTACAGTGGACTTGAGCCGTTACAGTCGATACAGTCGATGTAAGACGTGTACGGCTCTGATTCGGTAGACTTGAGTACGACTTGGTTCAGCTTTGGGAGACCTGGAGCGACACTGAAAAGTGTGTCGTTGGTCTGTTCTGTGGAATACGGCTCGATGCAAGTTGAGAAGAGATGAATTGCAACAAAGTAAAGAGGTGAATTGCAATGAAGTATTGCTAACTGTAAACTGGCAGATATTGTACAGTCTTTTACGCTACATGTTACAGTGACGAATTGTTAGAGTTAATAGTCAATAAAAAATTATATGAAGCTGAAAGTTTAGTCGTCAAGTTCTTTACATTGTTTTTTTTTATGTGTGTGCCTACTAGTACATTTAGCCAGAAGATTCAGAAGTACGTAACACTATTTTAAAGCTAGCTTTTAATATATCTTGGGGACTTTTACGAACAATTTTCGATTCAAAACAAAATCAAAGTCAAAATTAACACTTTTTTCTTATACTCTTTTCAAAAAACTGATTACCAACACACTACCCTCTAGTCTGTATACAGGAGACACACTGTCTAGTCAACTATTACCAACACACTGTCCTTTAGTCTGTATACAGGAGACACACTGTCTGGTCAACCATTACCAGCACTCTACCCTCTAGTCTGTATACAGGAGAAACACTGTCTAGTCAACTATTGCAAACACTCTACCCTCTAGTCTGTATACAGGAGACACACTGTCTGGTCAACCATTAACAACACTCTACCCTCTAGTCTGTATACAGGAGACACACTATCTAGTCAACTATTACCAACACATTGCCCTCTAGTCTGTATACAGGAGACACACTATCTAGTCAACTATTACCAACACATTGCCCTCTAGTCTGTATACAGGAGACACACTGTCTAGTCAATTATTATAAACACACTGCCCTGTAGTCTGTATACAGGAGACACACTGTCTAGTCAACTATTACCAACATTCTTCCCTCTAGTCTGTATACAGGAGACACACTGTCTAGTCAACTATTACCAACACACTGCCCTGTAGTCTGTATACAGGAGACACACTGTCTAATCCACTAGTTCACTTTATTGGCAATAGTGGAAAATCCGTATTAAGAACAATGGAGCAAGCAAATACAAAGAATTATTCAACGAATATACCTGCGCTTTTTGCCACGTTATTTGAACATCAAACAGTTTGAGACACGTGCCATTATTGTTAGCAGCTCTTTGCCAAGGATAACAAGCATGAGTGGCAGGTTCTAGATAGTTTATTTCTTTACAAAAAAAAAAAACAACACATTTTAAAAATGATTTTAAAAAATCTAAAGAAGACATTTTAGTTACAAATATTTTTTTTTTATAAATGATTCTAAAGACTGATCAATAGATCAAAAGAATGATTCGAATGAATATTTCAGCAAGCAAAAAGTAAAGAAAAGAATAATGCATTTTGCAAGTTATTCACAACAGGGCCGACTTTACAGATTGCGGGGCCCATTGCAAAATGGATTTCGCGGGGCCTAGTCTGGTTAGGGATAAGGATAATATGTGAACATTAAGAATTTTTGTTAGAAAATAAATTATTTCGTCTTTTTTTTATGACATTTATTTAGCTTTTGAGGCCATTTTAATAATTTTAGGAGATTGTCATGACTTTTTTCGCATACTTTACATTTCCAGGAAATTTCCAGGAACTTCAGGCCGTGGGAACCCTGTTATAAGTTAAAATGGTTTATTTTAATAATTTACAAGAAGAATTAGCGCGGACCTATGAAAGTAGGGGGGGGGGGCACTGCGGCCGCAAAGGTTGCAGTGCCCTAAGTCCGACCTTGATCCACAAGATATGTTATAATCTCAAGCGAACAATTCTTAATTCTTTAAAAACAATTTTACATTTAAATTTTAGACTATAATACTCCGAATTTCATGCCCTAAACTTGATTTGATGAACACTATGACAATATTTTCAAGTCCAGAAAAGTATAGCCTCTTTCTTTGTTACAAAATTCACTCTTCAATGTTCCTAGATTTCATGCATTAGATGCCATATCAAATGTTTGAAATAAACCATTTAAGAAATTGCAATGCAAAGACTTTCTTCCAAAACAATATTAAGCCAATTATTTAATGCAGAAATTGCAATGGAAAAGGACTAAACGTGAGCAACTGTTTTTCTAGACTTCAGGGTACTTCTAAGATTTTAAAAATTTAAATGACATTTAGAAGGATCAAAACATATGGGCAGTTTTCGGCTTGGTCCTCAGGTACTGTTATATTTAACTCATATTTGCTATAATTAAACTACAAAACATCTTAGGTACTTATGCTTCAGTAATGGTTTTCTGAATGAATAAACAATTTCAAATATTAATGGGTAATGGTGGATAGTGCTCATTAGAACGTATTCATGTTTAAGCTACGATATAACTGTTCTAGAAGAAATGGTATAAACCCAATCAATATTTTTTTTCAAACTTCAAATATTCAGTTATAATAAATATAAATCTCAAAACTTGAGCACTAACCTATATCACATATGAACTCTCGGTTTGTGTCGCACTTGTTAACGTTGAAAGTCCTTGACTGAACGGCCTCGACACAGTGGTCATTACCTAGTCTGTTAGTAGGTTCTCCATTACCCCATGGCATACTCATAGCTCTTGCTTGAGAATATGCCCAGCCAAAATGTCTATCGCTTCTAATGTTTGTTAGTGCAATCCAAGCTGAAATCAAAGCACGTCTAGAGAGTATAAGCAAGCCAACTATCAAATATAAATTTAAAAAAACAATAGAATATAGAGTGGACCGTTGAATTGCTGCTTTATTTCTCAATATCGATCTCTATAGAAATACTAGGCTATCTACATTTCTTTTTTGGATTATGTTTATTATTAGTTCCATGTAAACACAATAAAGATTTTTAAACATGATGTTAAAATTTAAAGAAAACTCATTAAAATCATTCAAGGTTGAAATTCAATTGATCAGCTAAGGTACACATTTAATATTAATACGAAATAAATTTGCTATGATTATTGGGCTTCATTCCTCCCTCAGTTGTCTAAGTGCGCTTTATGTACCAAGTTTTAAGTCATGATGTCATCAAACCAGCTGGAAGATCATATGAGACGATAACAACCTGATAAAATACATAGGTCTAAAGATTTGAAACACTTGTGAACACTTAAATATAAGTTTCAGAATAGATCCACAGTGGACAGAATCGTCACTTCAACATTATACAATGGGACTATTTGCGAGCGTCTGAACTATATCAGCCTATCGCGAAATCGGGAACATAATGCACTATAGGTAAACATTGAATTGAACTATTTTACACACACCTGCCTCTGATATCATAAAACGAATTCCTATAGCAACAATGTAGTTCAAAGACGTATGAACTACATTAGTTAAGATATAGAAAGTTGCAAATAACATTTTTCTATAAATCTGATCAAGCTAACATTGCCTGGTAATGAATCAGTATTTCTGTCATAGTTTCGTTTTTGTATGAATCAAGAAATCCACAAAGATCTACCAAGAAATTGTATCAGTTGTTCCCTCACACTCAAGTAACGCTCTTTTGTAATAAATCAAGCGGAAATCATAATCTATTGAGCAGATTGTTTCATAACTGTAACTTGCGGATACACTAAAAAAAATACGGCTGCTTAACTGGTATACAAACACAAAAGACACTTATGAGCGTATCAGTACAATACACAGTCAGCAGAAACAAATGAAAAGGCAATACAGATTTGTGAATGTATCGCACTACCAAGTGTCGGACTATAAAGAGTTAAATGTATAAATACAATCTACAGACCTGCATCACACAATGAGAAATAGTTGATCAAGTCAAACGTCGTGCTTCTTTCGTCCTCAAAAATAAGTTCAGCCAGACTGCCGCCATGAAAACTTTCACAAAAAGCCTGACAAGAATGAAGTCGCAATACTATGTGAACCAATCACTGACGTTTGTTTATTTTTTTTTTCTTTTTAAATAAATATTCTGCTGTATTTCCATTGTCATTAAGTAACTCATAGTCGATGTTGTGCATATAAGTTATTAATAATGTATTTAAAAAAATAAACAAACGTATTTTCATCTTCTATTTCAAGTATAACCAAAAAAACGAAATAAAATCTTAATTGTTTTCTGAATTTAAAATTTGTATAAGTAATAAAATTTAATTCTATCATAAAAATACTAATACTAAAATTAAGCGAACTTTGGGAAAGCTAATATTTTCACAGATTGTAAAAAAAAGAAAAAAATTATTGTATTGACCTTGGACTGGTTCCAGGTTGCTAAATGTCGAACTAAAACCAGACATCTTCCACGTAGGTAGGTAGATTCCATAAAGGGAGAACAAGGATCAACTGAAAGAAATAATTTATGTTTCAGCTTTATTTCGAAGCGAGAATAAACATAAAATTAAAATCCCTGTTTTATTGTATTTAAAATCGTTATTTTTATTAGCCATTGTCAAATTTAAATCGTATAATTGTGTTATATAATAGAAATAGGTCTGAGGTCTTAATTAGTGCATGCAAAAAAAGGTGAATTTTTTGGGCCTATAATCACCTGACCGAAAGAAACATTGAGTGAATGTTTAAATAGTGAGACGCACAAAACATAAAGCAGCGTTGATCAAATTGTAAAACAACGTCTTCTTAAGGAAGCACGACGTCTTGACTAAGAGAGTCAGGTGAAACAGGTCAATTAAATTTTCGAGTGTCAAAAATATTTTGCATTGTAGTTATCCATCCATTTATGATTATCAACGTAGCAAAATGATACTACAACCAATGTTTTAAACAAATAATCTATTTTAAGTTAGAGATTTCGTTGCAGCTACCAATAAAAAGCCTTATAAAATGTATATCGTTTTCATGAGAGGTATCCAAAAAAATGATGATTGAAAACTTTCTGAAGACTTTTCAAGACGTCCACTAAAGGAATTTTATTTTGATATTCTTGTATCAGAACGTTTGAAATTCTCTCGAGCAGGCAGACATCGTCAGGTTGAACATTTTTATATGAGGAAAAGTGTCAAGAAGTCTTACTTATTATGATGATGATCCTATGACGATCGAGCCCATAAGAGGTCTTAACGTGCTATATGTACCTCAAAATGGCTTTGCATAATACCATTGGCTATGCTGCCTCCATCTTTATTTGACTTAATTTGACTAGGACGAATGGTGTGCAAGGAAACACTTGACAAATCTCCATTAAACCCTATTTTTTAAAACTTCAACGTTTTTGACATGCGCTCTTCATAAAGCCCTGATTGTGGATGTTTATGTAATTGTTTTATATTTTGTAGATGAATGCTGTTCTAGTTTGCATCTAGATTGTAATGGTTAAAGTGGTCATACTGAGGTCGGGGGTGGGCAATTATTGTCAAATTGTATTTCTATTTCTGACCAACTCAGTTATCTTATCTTTATTATCTTATCTTATTCATATAAATTCCGAAAGTTATTTTATTCAATGGGTAAATATTATATATTTATATATTATATTTGAACATTTTATTGTACCAGTGTCTTATGTATCTTGATTCAAGAAATCGTTAATACTAAATACTGCATTCCTCTCTATTCTTCGGACTCCAAGACTAGCCTTATTATACTGAATACTAAGAATCTTACAGAAAGATGACGATTTGATTTAAAATTCGTATTTAGCATTCCGATCCGCCAAATTTCGTTACCTGACGACGTTTCATTGACCAGCATCTATCTAACACCTACCCCCCCCAAACCTGAACTGGCTTAGTAGAAGTGAGGCAAACTCGAGTGTGACACATAAGATTTTACGATGGCTTCGCCTTAATGATTTCTTAAGAGTATAGTAAAATGTTATTTTCGATTCTAGATTTTTGGTCTATAAATCTTTTTTTGTTTCTTGTTAAACGCTAATGTCTAAAATTATGCTTATTTGTTACACTTTGCATCTGACCTCTTGAACAGACAAAGGCATTCTCTTGACCACAAGCCTCGTCGTAGAACGTTCTATTGCTGGCCTTCATCAGAACGCACTCATTGTCTGTAGTGTTGGAAATGATCACATCATACAAAGGCAATTTGCTTTGGAGACGAATATCGGTACTTTCCCATGTCAGTTTGAAATCAAACAGTCCACCATCTTGACTGGCTTTTTCTCTCCGTGCTCTAACCCAAACTAATATAAAATAACAAATAATACATTAATTATTGTGTTGTAATTTATTTCTCATAATAGGTCCAGGGTTTTAAATGAGATGGATTGTTAAAGCAGATTTGCAGCAATAAAAATAAATAAATACATTTTATAACAGCTAAGTACCAGTTGACCAACCCCCCCCCCCCTTTCAGTTGAATGATTTTTAAAGGAAAGTTAATACAGATTCGAACTCATAAATTACCGGTAGTTAAATAGTGCGTTCAGCATTCAGAGATATGGCTAAATGTTTAGGGTTTTGTCCCCTTAGAATCTATATGATTATGATCTCTTCAACACCAGTAATCGGATTAAGTTGAAACTTTAAACAAATATTTATGGTACCTAATAAAACATGAATCTATTTTTTTTTTAAATAATATATTAGTCAATTCATTATTGATAATTAATCATTTTGTTTGCTATTGAATAATGAAAAGTAACTTCTACATTATTCAGGGCTAGTTTGTAAGTGCGGAGTTCTTGCCCTTAGATACGGTTTTGTTTTAGTATTTAAAAATGTTGCTTGTCGTGCTAAATATATCAAAGTCTATTTTATGACCAGCTATGTTTAACAGAATCAAGAAGAAAGCGTCTATCAGTGAGGTTGTATAATACAGAACTTTCAATACTATTACAATGTTAATACAATTCTAGAAAGACGTCTTTAAGTATGTAGAATTAACACTATATTAACAAGGTTACATAGACAGTTTGAGTGGAAACACAAACTTAAAATCGGCCCCCGAAGTGGTCCACCTAGGCAGGCTTCAATATTTTCAGAAAGAACATCCAAATGAAATTATATCAAAGACAAATTAGAGATAAGAATGGAGAAAGAAGAATGACAGATCTTGTGTAGTGCCCCAATGGTGCTGCAGATGAAAGGATAGGTGCAAGTGAATGCAAAGTTAGATGTGAACCTGGCCTATTTAGTTCCCCTTTCAGACCTTGTGGTCTATAGGGCAGATGATGTAAAGTTTATCTGTTTTTGTGGCCTACGGTTAACGAGGGTGTCATGTAGCCAGCACAACGACC
The DNA here is from genome assembly GCA_036873155.1 of Biomphalaria sudanica. Taxonomy (NCBI): domain Eukaryota; kingdom Metazoa; phylum Mollusca; class Gastropoda; family Planorbidae; genus Biomphalaria; species Biomphalaria sudanica. The sequence continues at coordinate 147,843 of JAZGLO010006670.1, forward strand.
AACCGCCTTTACTTTTCCCCAACTAATGTCAGGTACCCATTAGAGCTGGGTAGACTCGGAGGCGCCCAAGGATTCCGAAGTTGAAAATCGCAGTCTTCACCAGGATTCGAACCCGGGACTCTCCGTTCAGAAGCTATGCGCTTTACTGAGCCTCTCCTTATCCAACAGAAGTCTTATAAATAATGTAATTGTTTTGAAAAGGTTCAATCTTTAATTAACTAGGAGTACTCCCTATATAAAATATTTAAGAAAATTAAGTTTATAAGATTACTGTTCGTTTTAAATTAGGTCTAACTTATAATGCATACTAATTAGCTTCTTCTCTTTAAAAAACTGCTTGCATAACTGATTTTAAAAATTAGATTTTTCGCTTTCAGGAAAAAAAAAGTAGCCGTTGCATCAGAACTTTGAATGGTCTAAAATATTGTGATGTCGGATTTTCAATATCTTTTCTAGTTTACGAGATCTAAACGAGACGGACGGACAGACATTTCGCACAAAACTAATAGCGTCTTTTCCCCATTCGGGTGCCGCTAAAAATGAGAATATTGGGCTTGGCCGGCTCTACTGATTCTAACATTTGCGGGCTCATTCTGGGCAGGTGTCCGCAGTAAATACGGCACCCAAAGAAACAGTGTATGGGTAGGGACATTAGTTGGGGCTTGCTTCTATCAGTACAATGGACTTATTTCTTAGGCAATCTAACAAGCTCAGCATATAGTATGTCTTTGGGGATTCTTCCATCTGGCATTCGAGTGACATGACCGAGTCAGCGTTGTCTTCTCTGTGTAAGAAGAGCATAGATGCTGTGCATTTTGGCCCGTTTCAAAACTTACTGGTTGGTTACGTGATCCCTCGCAGGCAGCGTAAGTGGAAGCTATTTAATCTGTGTTTTTGACGCATGTAAGTTGCTCAGCTTACACTGCCATAAAGAAGTGTGCTTAGAACAATGGCTTTGTAGACTAGGATTTTGGTTGCCGTAGTCAATTTGGTATTTTCCCACACGCGTCTGGAGAGTTTTGCCATTGCTACAGAAGCCTTTCCTATTCTTTTTGTCAGCTCAGTGTCTAAATCTAAGTTCCTGGCTATTGTTGTTCCCAAGTAGGTGAATTCCTGCACCACTGTAAGTGTGTGGTTTTCAATATGTATTGCTGGTATTTCTGCGACATCTTGTGTCAGGTTTCGGTCTTGAAGAGACTTATTGTAAGGCAAAACTCTTGATAAGCATTCTAGAGCATTCACACGCCTATGCAATCCTTCTTGTGAGTGAGGTATCGAACAGCAGTTCTCTAATCAAGATACGCCTTCTTCGTTTTGGCTCTAAGGCGTGTTAGGATAAATAGCTTTCCATCGGATCTACTGTGGATATATACTCCATCTTCCAGGGATTTAAAAAGCGCTGGTGAGTATACGAAAAACGAAAACAAGCAATTTTGTAGGAGTTGAATGAAATGTCAACAATTTCTGTTTCTTTATACGAATCCATACAAATCAATAAGAATTTTAAAGCAATTATCGATATTATGTGAGTTTATATTGTCGCTGTACACTTCAGATAGATAACATTCACACGTTTAAACGTTTTTAGTAGAACTTACCCGAACTCGTGGTAATATTTTGAAGAAACTTCAACAATACGATCTTTTCATCATCTCCTGGTGTCTCTAGCAACGTAGAGTTGTAGAGAGTACAGTGGGACTGATAAAATGAAATAATTTGTTCTGTTAGAATGTAAATGTTACGAGCAAAGTTCTAAGTACGTTTTTAAATTTCCGTACTATATGTCCTGTTCTCGAGAATGACGTAATTGTTACCGAGCAAAGTGTGTTACGTCAAATAAAAAGATTAATGTAATCAGAGCAAAACAGGAACAAGATAATTACTTCATTAAACCAGTCTACAATGTAACGAAATAACATATCAATAATAGTGGTCATGAGACAAGAAATTCATTGGTCCTTTGTTCAGTGAGGACAGGCCAAATTCAAGATTAAACAACGAGAAATGAGGGATGACCACATGAATCAAACGAAATAATTCTTTGGAAATAAAAAGAGTAAGACGTGACATGATTTTAAAATAAACTGACACAACAATATCACTGACGCAATATTAAAGCAACTGTGCATAGTATTCTATAAATGTCTATTTACATAAACTGCTAAAAACATTTGAAATTGCATTACTAAAAGGTGTATACAAAGTATAATATGTAGTTAGAAATACAGAGCTTAAAAATACGTTTAAATTGTGTACACCAATTACAAGACTTTCTGAAGGATTTTTCCATTATACATACTAGTTTATGCTTCAATGTTATTACGAAACATACCGTTGCAGTAGGTAATGATAAATTCACATTAAACAGTTTGAAGCAAGTTCCGTTTCTGAATAGAGCTGATCTCCATGGATAGCATGGGTCGTCCAAGTGTTCTAGTCCTTTAAAGTCTAGGTATTCATAAGAAGAATGGTTTATTGAACAGTGACAACAATGTTGCCTACTCATGGAGGTAGTAGTCAAACGGAAATAGCGGCTATAGTTAACATAACTGTATTTGTGTTAAGAAAAATTTCCGTTGTGTTGAATACATTTATTTTCAGAATTTCAAATTTACTATTTAGTTCGAAATAAAACTATTACAATGTTTATTTATTTCTTAGTCTAAAACATGATAGACACAAGGGAATCTTAACAATGTTATGTTCTGTTGAAGCTGCTAAGTATACGCTTGCACATTATATCTACTATTAAGATGTTGTCATACATAGCATTCATCGCGCATTTTTTTTTAAACTATTTTTTTTTCACTTTTAATGCTAAATGTACAATTTGCAGAAGAAAGTGTGGTTTTGGGTAAGTATACAGCTAGGATGCTTTTCAAGGAGGCTTGATTCGACTATAGTTGTGCTCGCTGAGCATCTCAAGGCATCTCCCTCCACCAGTCAACCAGTCAGATTTGGACAAGCACTGGGAACAGTTTTAGCATGAAAGTTGATCTATACCAAAGTTTTTTTTTATTAAATATGTAATTTTTGGATGTGCATTTTTCATATCTCAAGAAATGTCGTGAAAATTGTGTCAAAGATTCATTGTACTGTGAAGAAAACGTTGAATTAAACTTATAGTAACGATATAATTGGCATTTTAAAAATTTCTATACAATAGAGAAAAGAAAACGTTTTTTCAAATTGTATAACTGTCATCTATAAATTCTCTTTCTGTATATTGCACAAAAATTAAACATAAAAAGAGGTCTAGTAAAACTTTTTCTTTTAATAGCCTATATATTTACACACACAAATGTCTGACCTAGGTAACAGAAGAATTCGTGCTTTTCTTCACATTTCTGTGAGACGAATACATTCTTAAACTTAGAGATTGCCATGCATGTTTCATTCTGATGAGTCCACGCTAGAAGTTAGAGCAGATTTATTTATTATTATTAAAACACTGGGAGCCATTTAGTTCGTTGTTATAAAACTTATATACACTCTGTCTGGTTAAAAATCAGAACATGTTATTTCTCCCACACCCCTTTTAGGATCAAGTTGAAAATTTATTTATTTAAGCATGAATCAATTACAAAATTAGCAAAGAAAATAATTATTGGTAATTAATTATTTTATCATATCAAAAAAGAAAAATGACTTCTACATTTAAGGGAGCAATAGTTGTAAGTGTGGAGTTCTTTTATATTTTGCTTGCTTAAATACTGTAGATATAGGTTGATGAATTTGAAGTATGAGCCTCATACTACCACCATGATGGTGTTTAGTTCAAACCCTGCTCGCTGTCATGTCCTGCAGTACTTGATGTGTGCTCCAAAAAATAAGAAACATTTGTCTCCCTTAGGTCTAGATATACTAAAAAGTAATGTCATCTTTTTTTGACGTGCACACATATTTGTGAGACAAGGGTACACAATGCCTTTTCAATAATTAGATGAAATAGATTTAAAGTTAATTAAAAATTATTTACTGAATGAGAATGGGAAATTAAAAATATATAAATATTTCTGTTACGCATCCCCATCACTATTTCAATATATGCTTATCGTAGTAGGCGTTGTTTTGGTTAAACATACAAAGAAATTGTATATATATTTTACAATTGTAAAGACATCAAACTCATTATGATGTTATTTATGATGTAGAATATTGTAGAATATATGACAATGAACAGACCTTACGAGAAGTAGCAGTCAGTATCTTCATGCTTAAAAATTGTCTTCTTTTATTAAATATGACTCCTTGAATGGATGACTCCATTTTGTTGTTGTCATGAATGAACCCTCTTTTTTTTTTTTTGGAGAGAATGACCATTGTGTAGTTAGATATGTAGGTTTAGTGGGGATTGCCCTGTAACGGGTGGCCACAGTATTGGCTTATGTTGTATGTTGGTCTTTATTATGACGCTAGATGTTTCCAACCTTTGTTAGATTTATAGCTACTTTTAATTGGTAATTTTTTTAAATGAAGCTATGAAGCTATAGCGAATTAAGTAGAATTAGACTATACAGTATGTGTATTATCTATTATCTTTATAGCCAGTGCCGATGTGAATTGAGAATTGTTTTACATTTAACGATGATAAGGAATAGGCCTACATAAAACGTTTGATTAAATAAGATAAGAATCTAGATCTAGTTCATTTATTTTCAGGAGCAGAGAAAACTACCTTACTTTGTATAGACTCTTTGTTTTGTATATCGAAAGTCTGGAGAGGGGTGGTGTGACAAGTCAAAAGCTTGCTTTCAGAGTCACTCAAACTTATCACAGCATTAATGATATTGTATCATTTTTTATTTATTTTATTTTAATTATTTCTCCGCTCTATACACAATTTCTCCCAGCCGCTCTACCTTTTCCTCTTCAGGCTAGACTTGGTCCACCACCTTGGCGGCTTTTCAATTATCTCCCCTTGACCGGGGTAAAGATAAAAACACAGTCTCTTTTGTCTTACCCGCCGGATGTCTAACAGCCGCAGTTGACACCGCCTTGGGTGGAATGCAACCATCTTCCCCCTCCCCACGTCTCTATTTTATCAAAGAGATTACTCGGGTCAACACGCCTCGTGACACTGCAAGGTGCGATTCTTGTCAGATTCACCCACGTGTAAGATAATTCTTAGCCTAGGACATTTCCTGTTTCCGCCCGTCTCTCCCAGGCCTTTATAAAGTAAATTAAATCAAGCCAGACCCTCTTGTTTCTCTATCGCTGTCAATCGAGTCTGGACTACTTCATTTATTCTAACTCTTAGAGAAATACCTGAAGGTAAGCCGAACTTAATCACAGTTCCATCTTAATTACTTTGTGCATATTTCTCATTGGGTTGTATCATGTGTATTTTATTATTTCATTTATATTAAATTATTGCATTGTGTATTTCTCACTGTCGTAAATAGAAAACATAAACATGGCATATGTATTTATTTATGTATTGCATTAATCTATTAATGCTACGTTGCTTAATTGATCGTTGATGCAACCATGTATATATTTGTACATCTTATTTTATTTACTTAATCTCGGCTGACCGCCTTGATAATTTTACTAGCGCACTAATACTGCGCTTAGAAAAGAGATACGAGTTATCTCCCCTGTAGTCATTCTACTTTAATGAGAGTTGCGCCCCTTGAACGGACACTCTCCTTTCAAGTGCACTCCATTGTTCTCGGCCGACGGTCGTATGTAAACAAACCGTCATGGTCACTGACCATTGCCCATTTCTCCCCCTCCGCCATTTTCTCTTCCAACTTGTGTTATTTATTTGAGATTTTTTTTTCCCTTTTATGTACATTTTTATATTGCTACTATCAGCCATCTGTTTTCCAAATCCCATTTGTCATCATCTCCCTTTGTGCTCAAAAGCAATTTTATCAATCTGACGAATGCACTTCAGTCGAGGGCATCGATAAGATACATAAGAGACATGTCCTAACTTGTCTTTATTGATCCGCAGCCTCCCTCAGGTGTCTGCCTATTTACCTGCCTATTTGTTTGGATCTATTGCCTTTGTACTTAGTGCTATTCAGCACTGCACACTGGCCTATTTGCTGTTGAGTATCTTCTACTGTCTACATGGATCTACTCAATTCTACTACTTGGCGCTATTGGCTATACTTGCCCGCCTATTCGACAGCCCACCTCTCAACTTATTAGGAGCGACGTCCCTATAGACCCAGAGCCTGTGCGAGACGTCATGGCTACGCCAAACCCTCTGCACCTCACTGGACCTATCCTGTTACCTACGCTGCCCCCGGCAGATCAGCTCTGCCCGCAGTACCCTTGTGCCCACGGTAGCCGGCCACCAGCCCTACTGTGCCCACTACAGATATCAGAACTTTGGATTGAGACTCCACAAGAACTGAATAATCGGCGTCCCTCTACCGCTAAAGCGCCACCTCCAGCTGCAGAACCTCAAGCAAGGATATAGCCAGCTGCGACCCAAGCAGGACAACAAGCTAAGTTCAGAAAACAAAGTGACATACTCTCTTATTAAGTGCAAGAGTGATGATTAAATATATTATTGATTAGAGATAGCGCAAACCCTCCCCCTTTTTATTCTTATAGGTAAATATTTATGTAAATAAATATCCTTCAATTTTTAACTTTGTATCTCTCTTTCATTGCTTGTCTCGTTGTGTGCCTGTTCCCGATTTATATGCTGACATTAAACGCGCCAAACACACGTCTATTTCCCCAACCTGTCACGGGTGTCTGACTGAAGTCATCAAATTAAAGTATTCTACTTTGTAACTTTTGGTAGTTACAGTGGAGATGTTACATGATAGGTTCATTACTTTCGTTTAATTATTTACTTTCGTGTACAGTTGAGTGTTATGCGCATAAAAACACACATAGACTAAGTGTGCCTTGCACTAGCAATGACACTTCATGTTCAGTATAAGGTCATATGGAGGATATTGGACTCACTAAGTAATTAGCTAAATAGCAAAGTCTAAATGTAATCAGTCATATAACCAATTCTAAATAAAAGTAGTTACATAACAAGAACAAATATGGTTAGGAACATAACAACCCCTAAAGGCAAAATCTAAGTCTTTTAGAAGCCTCACACTCAACGATATTCACTTTAAATCGCTTAACTACTAGAATGAATTAATATGTTGTTGTTTTTTGTGTATGAAATTATAGATCTAGTGAACCTGTTTAAATCAGGCATTTAATGATATATAGTCTACAGTGAAAAAATAAGCCTATAGTTACAATTATAAAATAGTAAGTGACTAGTGTTCAACTGTTTACAGCCGAATATTTACATGCAGCATCTATATACAATGATAACGAACTACGTAAAATAAGTTAACAATTCTTCTACAAAGTAAAAATAAGAGGCGGCAATTTTTGTTTTCAATCTCATGCGGACACAACTCTCGCGGCACGGGACGTGACGTTTTGGCGCAGCTGTTTTGGTGCAGCCGTTTTGGCACGAGACGTTTTGGCGCATGGGGACGTTTTGGTGCGATATATAATTAGACGATAATTTAATAAACCCGTAGCTTCTATAACAATGTTTTTTTTTCACTCTACCATAATATTATATAAATACTATGAATTCTAACACCATCCAGCGAATTGTTGTTTTTTGTTTGTTTTTTAGAAAGGTTTTTCTTATTTCATGAATATATAATAACTCCGATTTTTCAATGGTAATAACATGCTCCACCTCGCCTTTAATTGTATATTATTTCTGGATAACATTCTTCGAGTTCTTTCCAAAAGACATAAAAAAAAAAGACTCAGCTTAATATCCGAACAAGCTAAGATACTTTTTAGCTCTTTCTCTCCGTAATTAGTTACCATATTCTGGTGCAATCAACGCTGGTATCGTCTGTCAGGAGAGAAAGAGTTAAAACAATAATACAATAAACGTAAATAATGTGACTAAAACATTTCACTCCAAAACGTCCCGTTAGTCAAAACGGCTTCGCCAAAACGACCATCGCACCAAAACGGCTTCGCCAAAACGTCCTGCTTCGCTCGCGGCGGCCTGGTAATGAAATCAGGTTAACAATAAAATAGTAACTAGGGCATATTCGTCGTGGTATGTACTCTCGACTGTCCAACTGATGTTCATAGGTTCAAACCATGCCGACGGCCATTTTTCGCGGTCTTCCAAAAGGTTTGGTCTTGGATATGATAGCCTTCAACTATACGAAGCATGGTATTATATTTGTTTACCATAGTCAGCGTTGTTTTGGTTCATTAGGTTTGATGCTGCTGTGATCACATCAACTCTAGCATTGAAGTAACTTGATCCGTAGAATGTGTCCTCACAATAACTCTATCAGAAACAAAGAGTAGGATCATAGAAGGTCTAAACAATTATACATACGTTTTTGTGGAATAGTGGTTTGCTTAACGTTTTAAATATCTTGTCTTTAGGGACTATACATTTGTTGGGTAATTTCAATGGAGCATAATATACTTTCTCAAACGTTGAAAGAAATAAACAAAATCTACTGCCAGATACTCCTGTCCCAAATAAAACTGCTTCCATATATCCTCGCCCTACGCACTATTATTCCTTATGAATATGGATAGAACTTGAAAGTTATAAGACACTATTTTTGCATAAAATTAAAGCGAAATTTTTTTAAAATCCATTATTAAATATAGAAAATAACAACACTTGCGATATATAGGTTAAAGTTTATATTTACCCCTCAAAGGGAAAAAAATATTCTAAAAGTATAAATAAAAATAAGTATTAAGAGCATTCTGTCTGTCGCAAAATCTAAACATAAGAATGAAATTAAACATTCTATTTAATGAAAAGTTTTAGAAAAATGAATTCAATTTCCATATCAAGCTTGTTCAAATGAACTTGAGAATGTTTACGAGAAGAAACATGAAAACCTAACAAAAAACATTTGTAAAAAGACAAGACCTCAGATCTAAACAACTGAAAATATAAAAAAAATATATATTTATAAAACAATAGCTCTAGTGATTAGACACTGTCACCTTCTTGAACGAACGATTCTAGCAATAAATACCTTTCTTACACATTTGTTTATTATATGAACATATAGGTCTAGAACTAGACCTAAAGTTCTGATTTAGAACTCTGAAAATCTCATGTACATCTACTACTAGATCTAGAATGTAGAAGGAATGTATAATACTTTTAAGTAAATATATAATCTATCAATAAACTTTAATCAACATTAAGTTTAATAAATTACTCAGTTATGGTATTTATAGCTAAATTTAAATTTATTTCCTTTTTTACTCTAAAAGATATCCATCAAACTAGAGTTTTCTCGTGTGGCCGACATGCCAGTAATTTTTTTCTCAGAGATATACAACATTTAAATTTCTAGAAAAATCGTTAGAGCTATTTTTGATATTAGTGTTGAGACTCCGCCCTCCATCAAGTTACGACTTATAAATTATAAAGAGATGTAAAAAAAATAGTTAAAGATATTAACAGTAACAAAATGCTATTAAATGACAGTGTTTAATGGAGAGATGATAAAAAGTCTTCCCCACCTTGGAGTCATTCCAAGTCAATGTCAGTTTGATCAGCATCAGACAATTTGTGTCTATCAACACCGAGTCTTTGATCATTGAACATGGATGCACTAGAAGGAATTAAATTTGGTTAATAAACATTTTAATTAGAAACACAAATATTGAAATAAGCACATGCTCAACTTGTCTTAATATTCCGTTCATTATTAGTATCGTTATTTTAAATATTTTACAAATGAATTAATAATATTCACTGTCTAGAGCTTCCAGGGTTGAGCTTTGTTAGATGGAATCAAAATTCATTACAGTCCTTCCTCACCTTCTCCCGTCCCTTAGTCTCTTGGGGCACCACGCAAGATCTGTTGACCATGTTTCTCCATTCCTCTATGTATTTTATCTTGGATAGAATCTCATTAAATGTGTTGTCTGGAGATGTGGAATGTCTGCAACATTATTGCCCTCTGACAGGTAACGAGAATCTTCTTAAGGATGTTTAGGGACTAGAATGTGTCTGCGATACTATTTTTTTTTACCATTAGTAATATTATGTGAGCTGAAGCTCTCTGAGCTATTTTTATCTATTTAGTATATTTTATTTTAATTACTTTTATAGGCTAGTGCTAAGCTGCATGTGTGCACTCCCGCCAGCTCTTTAACGTTAGAGTTAGTGTAGATAAGTCATGACCTGGCTCTATAAATAGAACGGATGCTGTCCCTTTTTTCCTGTTTGGCCACTGGTCTGTAGGTAGCTGGTCTGTGTGACAATGTAGTGAGTGTTTGTAATTGTGTGTAATTTCAACTGGGACCGCCTGCTATACATCCTGCCTGCTTTACTGCCTTCCTAACTGTCTGCTGTGTAGCTAGTAGCCTGCTCTGCAGTAGTTAATGCTTAGTAGCCTCTGTCTAGACTCTAGATTGATGCTTTTGTTGTAAATGTTATTGGGTTTAGTGAGTTTAGTGTTAGGAAAATTTAGTTGATGGTTAGTTTGTTAGTGTTGCTTGTACTAGTGGTAGAGTATTGCAGGTTCTAGATTTTGGGGTTGTAGTTAGTGGTTGATTAGTATTATAGTTGTTTGGGTGATTAGTGTTGAATTTTTGGTAGTTGCATAGGTATAGTTCTTTTATTCAACTTTAGTGTATGTATATATATATGGTTGATTAATTTTTTTATGTAAATAAAGTTTCAAATAAAGTTTGTCTCTTGCTTTAGTTAGTTAGTTTAGTTTAATTGTGCTGTCTGGTTGCTTAGGCGACTCTAGCCCCTTGGTCGCAGACTGAGGTGCACAGATTGGGCCCACCCAGTAGAGCTACCACCTGCCTACTGTAAATAATGAATAAATGTTGAGCAGTAAATAAAAGGTCTCACTCAGTAGCGCCTCCTGACCTGCTCACAATTATTATTAGTTGCATTTAAATTATTGCTATTATTATTGCTGTTGCTTACTACGTTTGTCGACGTAGCGCTGTCAGGATCGAGTTATAGTGTGAATGGAGACATTATTCCTGACTGGAAATGTCTTAGACTTTGTATGCCTCGTGGGCTGAACCAGGGCTGGACCGAAAGCATGAGATGAACCAATCACGTAATAGGTCAAGATAGACACCGTGGTTTTCCTGGTTGGCTGAGGCAACCCATTCCATGCTCTAATAGCTCTTTAGCCCGCCATCGCTGCACCCTTCACATATAGAGAATGTATAACAGTGACCAGGCCATATTAGCAGGGTAATCATGTGAGAGAACATATAACAGTGAACAGGCCATTTTAGAAGGGTAATCATGTGAGAGAACATATAACAGTGACCAGGCCATTTTAGAAGGGTAATCATGTGAGAGAACATATAACAGTGACCAGGCCATTTTAGAAGGGTAATCATGTGAGAGAACATATAACAGTGACCAGGCCATTTTAGAAGGGTAATCATGTGAGAGAACATATAACAGTGACCAGGCCATCTTAGAAGGGTAATCATGTGAGAGAACATATAACAGTGACCAGGCCATCTTAGAAGGGTAATCATGTGAGAGAACATATAACAGTGACCAGTGTGTTTTGTTTTCCAACCTTTAAGTTGCTCTTGTGTATGTTGCTATTATTTTTATATACATATAAGAACCCTGTCTTTTTTATTTTATGTTTATAGTTTTTTTTATTCATATTTAACTATTCATTGCTTGATTTAAAAACAATAGTTTAGTAGCCAAAGTGTTAGCCGAGTCTTTTCAAATAGAAAAAAACTACTAGTTTAAATTAGTTTGCTAGAAATCTTTAATTAAATTATTCTCATGTTATTCTGACATGTCACGCTTCACACCTAATAAAAATGTTATTAAGGACTAACTTACCCTGCCTGTACTTACCACAATCAACATTGGCTATCACATTCATTAGAATGTTTAAAGCTAAACATATAGACACTGCTTTTACATTAAACTCCATTCCACGGAATATAATCTTACATAAATTGCGCAATGATAGATATAGTATGCAACCTTATATTTATGTTGTCACCATTGTAACGAGTTGGTGCAAACAAAATTGTGTGTTTTCATCTTGTTACGACATTACGCTAGCAAAGGAAAATTGGCAGCCTATTACGTAGCTACATACACGACTTCGATAAACAATATTATAACAATAGTATCAGGAGAAGAAGCAATTAGTCATCTTTGTTTCCCTTGTCGGCTATCAAGAGTGACTTAAGTTACAGGTCATTCCTTATTTATAACTTCTTTTCATTAACTTTGTTGTCACAAATGCACAAAAGTCATAGGACTGAAATACAGGGGACCTGTTTAGAAACAGCAAAACATAACATAATAACCTATGATTGGCTTCACAATTCTACGGTCAAATGTAAGAAGTAAACATTGTACATAGAAGATGTAAAGATGTTTCTAGTTTTGTTTTACATCAGAGTTGTACGACTATTTCCGATTGGGCATTTTACATTTCCGACACTCTTAACATGGACCGCATTACCAGCGAAAGTCGAGTCCCATGGATTCCAGCCTCCTAGTCTCCATTATGCACTGACGCTTCGAGGACAGAATATCTCTGCATCATGGTTCAGAGGTGGCACACTGGTAGTATATTGGGCATCACTGTACTAGGCAGGAGTACATGCACCAATCAATACCAGACTTGCTATGCATGTACTCCTGCTGATTTGTATTGGCGTACACTTGTATTATTTACGAAGGAATTGCCTCTGGAGGCATAACATACAAACTTAAAGAGTTGACTATTTCTTTTGTTTCTGAGTTTTTATTGTAAAAACACTAGAATTGGCTTTAGGTTTTTTTTTCACAATTATAAACTTTGTATCTAATTGATAAAAATGACAGATGTTGTTTTCTTTGTAATTTAGTTAAAAAGAAAGACATTTTAATCAAATTAAGAAAACTTTATAACAAAAACTATAAACGTTAACAGAGATACAAAATAATTATTTTCCACTCTTAAAATACATACATCCCTTGCTAAAAATATTTGAAACAAAAATGACTATATTTTGTATCACGTAAAATTTTAAATATGAAAAACAAAACTTAACAAGGTTACAAAGACAGTTTGTGTGGAAAGGCAAACTCAAAATCGGCCCCCGAAGTGGTCCACCCAGGCAGGCTTCAATGTTTTCAGAATAAACATCCGAATGATATTGTATCAAAGACAAATGACAAATAAGAATGGAAAAAGAAGGTTGACAGATCTTGTGTAGTGCCCCAACGGTCCAGCAGATCAAAAGATAGGTAAAAGTGAATGTAAAGTTAGATGTGAATCTGGCCTAACTAGTTCCCCTTTCAGACTTTGTGGTCTATAGGGCAGATGATGTAAAGTTCATCTTTTTTTGTGGCCTACGGTTAACGAGGGTGTCATGTAGCCAGCACAACGACCAACCATCTTTACTTTTCAACTAATGTTAGGTACCCATAAGCGCTCAAGGATTCCGATGCTGAAAATCCCAGTCTTCACTAGGATTCGAACCCGGTACCCCTGTTCAATAGCCAAGCGCTTTACCGCTTAACCACTATGCCTCCCCTGGCCAAAATGATGTGTTATAATTGATCTAAAGCTAAAGCTATTATTTAGGGGGCTGATGACGGCGGTTGTCTGTTAATGGATAAGAAAATGCAGTTCACAAGATTACTATTCGTTTTAAATTATGTGTAACTTATAATGCATACTAAATATTTTTTCTCTTTAAAAAATAGTAAACATTTGTTTGTGTGTAAATATAGTACCTAGTATAACAGCAATTACATAACTTAACAATACAAATATAAAAACAAAATTTTTTGACAAAAAATCTACAACTGATTGCATAAATGTGTTAAAAATATCAAAAACGGTGGTCTCCCCTAATAAAGAGCCTGATGTTTTTGAGTTTTTAATACTTATTTGTAAAAATGGTGTATTTTTATGAAAAAAACTGCTTGCATAAGCGATTTAAAAAATACGATTTTTCGCTTTCAGAAAAAAGTACCCGTTGGATCAGAACTTTGAATGGTCTAAAATATTGTGATATCGGATTTTCAGTATCTTTTCTAGACGGACAGACATTTCACACAAAACTAATAGCGTCTTTTCCCCTTTCTGAGGCCGCTAAAAATGAGTAAGTAACCGATGCACCTAAGACTTTGCAAGTTACAAAATATAAATTTATATTTGCATTCACTTTTCTCGTTTTATTTAAGACGTGGCATACGGTTAGAAGGACCAAATAATAGTAAAAGAAAAGTTTCCTCTTTAAGACCTTGCGATCAATGGAGCAGATATGATAACTTCATCTGTTTCTATGGCCAACGGTTAACAAGCAGGGTATCATGTGGCCAGCTCAAGGACCAACTGCCTTTAGTTTGCCCAACCTAAGTCAGTCATCCGTTAGAGTTGGGTCCACTCAGGGGCGCCCTAAAAATCCTGAAATTCAAAATCCCAATTCTCACCGACATTCGAACCAAGATCCCAGGGTCAGAAGTTGAGCGCTTAACCACTCAGCCACATCGCCCTCAGATAATACTAATAGTGTTTGGTATAAACACAAAACAATATTGCGAATCACAACAAAAGAAAGCTCTAAGTGTAAACAATACAAGAAAACTACCAAATGAACAAGGAAGATAGTGTAGTCAACGTTTAAAACATGCCAAGGTAATCTATTATTTACAGTCATCCTATACAAGTATCAATAGGTTTTCAACATGTCTACAGGACCAACTAGTTTGTTTCTGTCATGTAGAGATAAACATGTTCATTTAATATTTCCGGGTTATTGAATAAAGACGAAATAGATTTTTTGTAAGAAATTATGTACTGATAATTTTATTTCAGAACAGCATTATTGTAAACAACAATTTAGGACACAGAGAGACATAGTGAACCTAGAATTCGAATATATTGAGCTATTAAATATATGCACATAGTAATTATGTAACAAAATGTCTTTCAAAAATATTGTTTATTACTGGTTTCTAGTGATCATTCTCTTCAATGGAAAGATATCTATAAAAAGTTTATTTACAGATGTGTGTTGTGTACTATGACGGATAGATTCTTAGCAATAAGGTCATCATCATCATCATCATCAAACTCCATTTTACTGAGGGCTCAAATCCTTTTTCAAAAGATTTGGACAGAAACCCTGCTGTCTTGCTTAGTGCATACCTGTCCCCATTTTTGGTTTCCCAGACCTGTCGAGACGGAGATCAGCAAGTTTGGGGCAGTCAAAAAGAAAATTAGGCCATAGCCGTGAGAAATATGAGCTAAAAAAACAGTGGCCTGTTGACAATTAGGTAAACATTAGTAATATAGAACTCTAAAATTAGGACAGTGGCAAGAACAAATGATGAACGGTACAAGAGACGGTAGGTAATTGAATGATGAAGAAAGGAAGTGGAACTTTTGGTTTGGGTAGAGAGTGGAAGTACTTCAGTTCTATGGAGAATGGACTCGTGAGTACCTATGGGGTTGTCCAGTATTCTGTCATTTTCGACTTTGAATTATTTTTAAGCTTTTATCATATTTTGCGTATGTCACCACTGGAGATGCATTAATATTTAAACATATTAAGTTATTTTGTTTGATAAATGTTACCTGCTGATATCGGCATTCACCTGTTGTATTCCAGAACTAGAATAGTTTGTTTAATACATAATTTCGCCCACACGTGCCTACCCACACGTGCCTACCCCACTTGTGCCTACCCAACACATTGCCTACCCCACAAGAACCCAGGGCCACGTCTACACATTACCACTACGACTATATCTGCGATATTCGGAAGTATCGATAAGCGAAGGAAAATTAACAAAGCAAAAAAAAAGATCTTTTTAAAAGACAAAGCTTATCTTAGGTAAAAAAAACCCACCTAATTACTGTCTTTTATCTGAAAATGCCAGGGTTTAGCTTCCTTTCTGTACTATAATACACAATTGATTATTTAGTATAACTAGAAAGATGACTCCTATTCCAAGCTATCCCGACAAGATCAACGTCTATTCTTTCGCCTTATAACCGGACACAACCGAATGGGACAACAAATGTTCGGAAAGCTCAAAATTGGAGCCAATGAGATCTGACCATGTGAAGTGTCACCAGAGAATGCTGACCATGTGGAGTGTCACCAGAGAATGCTGACCATGTGGAGTGTCACCAGAGAATGCTGACCATGTGGAGTGTCACCAGAGAATGCTGACCATGTGGAGTTTCACCAGAGAATGCTGACCATGTGGAATTTCACCAGAGAATGCTGACCATGTGTAGTGTCACCAGAGAATGCTGACCATGTGGAGTGTCACTAGAGAATGCTGACCACGTGGAGTGTCACCAGAGAATGCTGACCATGTGGAGTGTCACCAGAGAATGCTGACCATGTGGAGTGTCACCAGAGAATGCTGACCATGTGGAGTGTCACCAGAGAATGCTGACCATGTCCTGCAAATCTGCATTCTTGACGGGCATCACAAAGAATTTCATTGTATTTTTAAACTACAGAAACACTCATCGCGTGAGTAAGACCACAACATTGGGGAAATGTGTTGCGAATGGAGATTCCAAGAAGATATACTAAGCGCTCGTTGCTTATAGGTCAGCTTCATAATGTCAGCTGTATAATGAATTAAGCTTAAAAACGTTTGTCTTAAGTAGACATATTTTATGAAATTATTAGAAAAAAAAAACGTATATAGTATATTTCAACATTTCTTACTCTTCTCCTAATAAAGTCTTAGCTTTCAGATTTTGGCAAAAAAGCTTAGAATATAATGCTGGAGGGCCCTTACCAGTTTTAATAAGATATAACGAAAACTTTAAAAAAAAAAATTTTCAAAAGCATACCATACTAAAAAAATAAAGTTATTTCAATCTGGTCCACTAAAAAAAATTATAAAATCCCTTTAATGTATTGCAATAAAAGTGCTAGGGGCCCTCCACAAAGATATAAGGAATGTATGTGGCGAATTTCAAAACAAAAATCAATATTTCATCAAGTTTTCAAAATTGTATGTATTATAGTGGCATGCAGATGAAAGCTATTTGTTGTGACAACTCATTAAATAGGAACCCATGAAATAAAGCGATTGAAGATTCAATTTCTTAACTTTACAAAAAAGTGAATCAAATAAAATTACTACTTTCAATATTTATCATTTCTTTATTTTGAAAAATACAAATAGATTTTACACAAACGTTTATTAAAATAATGTAGAGTAATAAGAATTTTTTTCAAATGCATGGAATGTTGTTAATAAATCTCATTAAATTAATTTTACGTTTAAAATGTCAACAATAATGAGTCTCTATTCTTCACTTGATGTAGCTATTGCATTAAAGATGCCTTAGATTCAAAATAGTTGTTATGTGTATTTAAAGTATTCTCCTTTAATAAAATTTGAGATATGATATTACTTTTCGATGTTTTATTTTCAATTTTACATTAACTTAATTATCATCATTTGTTGAAAATTATTAGCATTTTACACTTTTAAAGCACTGAACTTAAAATTTTCAACAATTATTTAGTAAAAATGCAAACATGTAAAGACTAATGAAAGTTGTAACATGCTGTGTTTTTAAACACTTCGATTGCCAGAAACAAGCACTGGCATACCGAGTATAACTAATGTACACATTATTTTAAAGTTTCTGGAGAATTTGTATACAAACAATCTCCTCCATTGTCGCGCCTTGGCTTGAATGTGAAAGGATGAGGGTTAGGCCTTAGGCAGACAACTCTCTTAAACCTTGGTCCAGACTAAAGTATTGGTACATACAAGACATGAACCACACTAAGAGATATGTTAATCATGAACCATGAGGCAATGGTGGCTATCTCAAAGCTTCTCTGAAGGCGCTCAACATAGACTCAGCCTCTTGGGAAACAGAAGCACATGACAGAGCATCATGGCGTCACGCTGTGAAAACAGGAGCACACATTGCTGAGGACACGAAAACATCGCTGGCAGAATAAAAGCGTCATATAAGAAAAGCAAAGCTAATGACACTAGCTCCAGTGTCCAGCCGAACATTGCGGGCTCACATAGGTCTCACTAGCTACATGAGGAGGCACAAAGCTCCAGTGCAAAGCCCTCAGCCCCCTGGATGACAAAAGTGGTCATCACCGAACCACGATGAACGAACTATAAATAGATCCAATTTGTTTCAAGCCCGCTACAAAACCAACCATTCAATGATTTTTTAAAAATGTGTATTGGTACTAGAAATTATGATCTATGTTTTATAAACATTACTTTGTAACTGAAAGTCAACCAATTTTATTATTTATGTTCTAGCCTATTTTGTTAGCTGGGTATATTTCTTAGGTTTAAACTAATTTTCATTTTCAACCATTTTATCACAGCGATAACAAGTATCACCACGTCATTGCCACAAATAAAACCAAAAACAAATGTCAGCAGAGCTATGCCTGTAGCTCCCACAGCGTTTGACGATGGTCTATAGTCAGGAACACATTCTTTAGTCCTTCTGAAGGCAGACGTACTTTCTTTGTCGACGGTCAAGTTTTGAACAATACCCTTCAGGTACTGGCTGATGTCCTGTTTCCTGGTGGTCGTGGTGGTCGTCGTTACGATATTGTTGCGAGGTGTGTCTTCGGAAGTTATCTCTGAACTCATCGATGTTGTATCCTGGGATGTCGTCGAGGAAGACAAGTTTTGAGATGGCGTTGTTGAGTCATTCCAGAGAGAAGTGTTGCACACGTTCATGTAGACCACCGTGGAGCTTTGGCTGGTAGCAGTTGTAGTAGATGGAGCTACTGTGGTGGTTGGCAGAGTGCAAGTGTCCGGTGATATGGCCTCACTTGGCAGGGCGTTCAGTGACCTCAAATACGATGAATCAGAGAAGGACTGAAAACACAATGTTAATAATGAAACTTGATAAAAAAGTAAGGATGAAAAATAATTACAATGTGTTTTGTAAACACTAAATAAGTCAAAATTCACCATTTATGTTAGTTTGCTAGTTTGAACATGCTCTTATGTGGGGATATTCCTTCCTAACAATGATGTCTCCAATTGTGTTCCTTCAAAAGAAAAAATATTTGTGTCCTTCGCTAATCCATATGTTAATCTAGTCATGCATGCTAATTAGAGACTGTCAATTCATTGGTTTTCCTGGCTGAATCAAGCAACCTGTTCTATGCTCTAATGACATTAGTGAAGTAGTAGCACTTGTACGAATTTGTCTTTGTATAAGAATAAATATATATGTTTTAATATTTGTAAGATCTCGATACTAGGATCCCAGCAATGGAACTAAGAGGCTACATAATAATCCTAGGTGTCTCTTCCAAAGACCGCTTCACAGATGAAGAGATACAAAACAGGATTAATACAGCAATAGGACTCACCGTTACAGTTAAAACAAAAAAAAATGCAAACTTAAACTCTGTTGCTGCATCACAAGGTCCTCATGGTTCCCAAAGACTTTTCTTTAAGGAACAGTAGCAATAAAAAGACTAGGCATCAGACCGAAAAAGCGATTGGGACACGATATTAGAGGATATCCATGCCTGTTCAAGGCAAAAGACGGAACTGAGAAAGAGGTCAACAGATCTTGTGCGGTACATCAATGGTTCAACAGTCTAAGGGATATGTGAGGAGATTTTTGAGCTGTAATTAAACATTTAAGATCATCATCATCATCAAACTCTATTAGAGTGAAGGCTTGAGAGGCTCAAATCCCTGGCCAGAAACCCTGCTGTCTTGCGTAGTGCATAAATGTCGCCATACAGGTCGAGGATTTTGGGTTTTCTAGACCTGTCGAGACGGAGATCAGCAAGTCTGGGGCAGTCAAACAGAATATGAGGCACAGTTTCCTCTTCTTCTTCGCAGCGGGGGCACCGTAAATCAAAATTTGGCCACAGCCGTGAGAAATATGAGCATTTAAGATACATTATTGCTACTTTACTTTTTAATCCTCAAACAACGCCGCCTGCACTGGCTCTGACATGTTCGGGTAACTTGAGTTTTGTCCAAGAAAAACTGGTCGCCACCACCTCCGTTTCGTGGATGCAATAAAATGAAACCTAAAAACATGGAACATTTATACTGACCATTGGGAAGACGTAGCCATAGACCGCACTGGATGGAGAGAGACAGTGACCAAAAATGCTATGGACAGTGAAAAAAAAAATGGGCCTCAGCTCTAGAAGAAAAGCGTGTCATACGAAAAATGGCTGACTCCTCAACCACCAAAACTAAAGCCACCTTAACCTGCGATATATGTGGACTGGAGTGTCTCTCCAAAATAGGTCTCCACAGCCACATGAAAAAGTGTTCGAGATGAACCATAGTCGTTCTACGTCTGAAGGAAGCTAACAACATGAAAAGTCACAACGGTGTCACTCTTGTCAAATGTGAATATTGTTTGCTACAAGCGTTGCTGCTTTATTTAGCGTCTGTTCTAGTTTTTAATGTTTTTCTTGAATTGACGAGTCCCAAAACCTAGAAATAACTTACATTGGACTGTTCTACATCGTCTGCGGCTCCCAACGCTGTACATGCCATCGTGAAGTTGTCGTATGTCAGCATGTAAGCGGCAAGATTTCTTTGATGGTATTTCAGTTGGACATGATAGAGGCTCTCCACATCGGACGTCAAGTTGTACACACAGCCTGTCCAGTTGGTTCCTGTACAAAATAAAGCCCCCTCTTTAAGAATACAAAACGTTTAAAATTGTGTACAAGCGATTACAGTAATTAATAACAACAAAAAATAATTTTGTTTTTCAATTCATTTTGTTTAGTTTAATAATTTTACTATGACTTATCCAAGAAAAAAAAATTCTATTAGATACATACTAATAAACAGTGCTTTTTTTGTAAAAAGAAAAATAGATGCCGGTACTCAGTGATTAGGTGCCGGTACTCAGTGATGGATTGTCTAACTTTTAATTGCTAATAAATTTAATAATAAGCGTTAAAATACAAGAAAAGTAATAATTTTGTCCCTGTATTGAAAAAGGTGCCGGTACGCCATACACAAAACAAGCCTTGCTAATAAACATCTGTTTAATTAATATAATTAATAAAATTAATAAAATTAATAATTAATATAATTAATATAAACAATATAAATAATAATTAATACAATTAATAATTAATATAATTAATATAAATAATAATTAATATATAATTATTATAATTATTAATTGATATAATTAATATAATTAATATAACGTAATATAATTAATAATTGACATAATTAATATAAATAATATTGACATAATTAATATAATTAATATTGACATAATTAATATAATTAATAATTGATATAATTGATATAATTAATATAATTAATAATTGATATAATTGATATAATTGATATAATTAATATAATTAATATAATTGATATAATTAATATAATTAATAATTGATATAATTAATAATTGATATAATTAATATAATTAATAATTGATATAATGAATAAAATAAATATTTATGTCACTTTGTTGAAACAGCGATCCGCGACGGTTATATATGACACATTGTGGCAAAAAGATTAGGTAACCTTAAAGATTTCATGGCAAGATCAATAAAGCTGCGATTAGAAGTATATGAAAGATCAAATAGCACGTTCACATCAACAGAGCAGTACAAAAACTCGTTCGTTCCTTACTCGGTCAGACTACATCAACGCCACTCGTTGATCTGGAAACATGAAAAGGACCAAGATGCCTGTGTTTAGTCGATCATTTAACTCTTTATGTTGTGTCAGTTCTATTTATGTGCATATTTCTGTTGTGTTGTCTTGATATGAGAAAAGAGTCTTTGTAATCACAACTAATTTCCATAAGGATCAATAAAGCAGTCTTAGTCTTAGTTAAAAAAAAATTTAAAAAATCTTGCGATTAATTTGACAAATGAACATAATGAACATTTTTTTGGTTGAAGCAGGATCAAGACTGAAGATGCCAAAGTCATATATTACCTGGAATGTCTGTACATTCCGAGACTCTCTTTATGCTGTTGATCTCAATGCTTTCTCTAAGAGAAGTTTCCACAATGACAAAGAGGAAGATATTCAATAGAGGTCTTCTTGTTCCGATGTCCACAACATAATGATATCTCCAAAGTTGAACAGGGATCAAGGAAGTCTCGCAAACATTATCAGGTGTGAAACTACCTGTTTTTTATTGACACAAAAGTTGTGAAAGTGATAATGCATAAAAGATGTCTGGCTGAGTGGTCTAAACCGTTTGGCTACTTTTAGAGGGATCAAGTTCGTATTAAGAGACGAGACTGCAATGGCTTTGCACGTAATACTAGGTCGGAAACGTTCTCCCAGAAACACTTTGCCAACACTGTTATACAGAGAGAGGATAGACCAGAGCGCTGTGAGGCTGATTCAAGCTATATACTAAACAAAAGTAATTGCAACATGTAGTCTAAAAGAAACAGATTGTTTAAAACATATTTTACTTTGATCTATGGAAAGATATAGTAATAATTAACAGTGTTTGTATAAATAAGTCAGTTTTTTTTTGTCTTGTCTATTTTTCGCTCTCTGTTTTTCAATCAATCTATTATTCTATCAATCAATCAATCTATCACTCTACCCATATATCAATTATCAATCAATCAATCTATCTATCTTTCAATGTATCAATTTATCAATCAATGTACCCATCAATCAATCACTAAATCAATCAATCTACCCATCAATCAATCAATCAACCCATCTATCTATCTATCTATCTATCTATCTATCAATCTATCTGTTCTCTATCTCATTCAATGTAATGCATTGTGGGAAGCGTGTTCGAGAGGCTAAGTGCGCTTGAACTTGGCTTGTCTGGCTACCTAGAAGGGGGCTCGAGGTTCGACACCTGACTCGGGCAGAGTTGGGTTTACTGAGCTCCTAAAGGCAGCACGGAAAACCAACTCCTAGATAACCCCTCCCCCCCCCCCACCGGTCCACAAATGAGATTGGACCAAAGCGCTCTGAGCATGCTATAAGCATGAAAGTAGCGCTATATAAAATCTATAATAATAATTAATGCGAAACAAAAAGCATATCCTAGTATATAAGTAGTAATATGTTCACTACCTCCTACACTAACTCTGATTGTTAAAGAGATATAGAAACTCTTGTTCTTGCTGCTACTAAAAAAGTAAAAATTGGAACTTGGTAGATCTAGTTCTCGAACTTCACCGACGTTCTTAAGAGGAAAAACTTGTCTGACTAGTCCACTGCTTCCAATGATCTGTCAACAAAGATAGAACGAGGTCAAATCAAGAATTTTTTTTTTTTTAATTCGAGGTAGTCTTTCATTTTTAACATCCTTTATTGACGTTTCTAGGTCACCAACCTTAGTTTGTTTTGCCACACCCAACTTAAAATACATTCTATTTTAGGAACAAATTGTATTGAAAGTGTTTTTTTTATGATTCTTACAACAACTAACTTTTTTTAAAAATCAATTCCTCCCTATATTAATATCATAGCGAGGCACAATTGTTCGTTGCATTTGTTTGTTGTTGTAATTATTGTATATCGCGAGGAGTGTTTCCAGTAAATAGCATAATCCATTTCTTCTTTTACAGTGCTGCTAAGTTTCACAAGAGACAGTGTATACAATGTTCATCTTTTTTTTTATTCAACACTCAACTGAGTACAAACATTTCAGTCGAATGCGACACTAGATGCTGACTGTGTTCAGAATACCAAAATGAATTTTGAGATAATTGCATTTTTTAAATTTTAAATTGTTCAAACAACTGTTTCTACAGTGTAGCTAATTAGCTAGTAATTTTTCCAAAAGATATACATAAACTGTCAAATTTCCAGGACAATCGTTAGAGGATTTTGTTTAAATACCCGTTCAGTTTCCATGTACCACCCAATTTCGTAAAAAGTTAGCAGACTAAAAGAAGCAGTTGTACCTAGGAATGAATGATACAAAGAAAATGCAAACAGTAGAAGTAGGAGGGGAGGGGGGGGGTGAAGAAAGACTTCACTAGCAACATTTCATAACGTCCAAGTTTGTATGAGCGTTGGGCTGAAGGATGATATTTTGATGGTATTGGCTTTCTTTTACCAACCAAACATTCTCTTTCATCAGATTTTTTTAAAAGAAATGTTGAATTAAAATGTTGAACAGTGATTGTTATGTAATTATAAATGTCATGTGTTAATAATGTTTTCATTGTATAAACAAGAAAAAAAAACACGAGAAACCACAGTTAACTTACATTAGAGCTAAATATAGCAGGAACGGAGTTAAACATAAGCATAAATCTTATTACTTTTAAAATCTGCTTCATAGTTGACTTCAGATAAAGCTTATTTGACAGTAATTATTAATACGAAGAACAATGGTAAGCTAAGTAACAAGTTTTAATGAATTTTTTATACATTTTTATTGACATCCAATTATATTGTATGTATTTAGTGTGTGTCTAATAATTAATGATTTGTAATTAAAAAGTAAAGTGGTTTTTCTTTTTAACCACCATGAACACAACAATACATACCCACATATGTTTTCACTAATGGATCTACGGCATACAAATAGATGTACGTTATTAGTGTTCAAAATTATTTATTACTAAATTTCTATACAACCTAAACAAACTCGCCCTGCCATTGATAGAAAATTATATTCTAAGTTTTTACTTTGCTTTTGGCGAAAAAAAATCTCGAATGATGATCTTTGCACTGTGGGTATTTAATAATTATATAGATGTAATTATTGTCCAGCAAAAAGATCAATCAATTATTATTATTATTTTATTTTACATTTTCGCATGCTTCTCTATTTAATGAGCTGTAAAGCTTTTATAGGCTTAAACTACTGAATGTTAACATGATAATAATGTAGACTTTATAAAAGCAAAAGTCTATTAGAACGCCGGTGTAAGGTAGTTTCTTTGACAATGACATTAAACACTTACATAGATGTCATTATTGTCCAGCAATGAGATCAATCGGAAAGTAATATTTCCTAGAAGAGAACTGATGCCAGGACACGGAAAGCTGATGTATTGAGAACCAGAGTATTCGAGAGGCAGAAGTTGGTCAAATGTCACATCACCTTCATTGTCAAGCTCTGAGCTACTAAAATTTACCACCTTGAAATAATAAACAATGTTCATTTCATTATTACTAAATATTAGTGCATGTACAATTGTTACTTCTATGCCAAACATGATAGTACATTCTTAGAATGATCAAGACTAGTAAGTCATAATAAACTGGATGATCTAGTAATTTTAAAATACTACTCTAGAACTGCTGAGGAAGAGTTCCTACACTCATTGTTTTAAAAAAGCCCTGATAAACAAACACATATTGTTGTAACTCTGGTACCGCACCGACACTGAAGGTGCACATCAGAGCACCGTTCAATACGAGTAGGAGAAGACATTGATTCTACAGGAAGGATCTGCAGATTATGGGAGTCTGAGCTGTCTGCGGCTAAGTGCCGTCAAGCGCCATAGCAGTGAACTGACTGGAGGACCTGGAGTAAAGGGTGTAGGTGGTCTTTTCTAGTGTTACGTAGGACTTGCAGAACTTAAGACATTACTCCCTGTGACTTGATAGCTGAAGTCAATGTCTAACAATTTGTTTCTTGCTGTAAAACAATGCCTTTTCTATTATTATATCCTTCCTTTCGTTGAGTCCATGCTTACGTTTACTACTGTATGATCTCAATCAACTACATTGACAATTGAAACTATTTAAATTAAGTGTGTAGGGAGCTTTATTTATTTATCTCTAACGAGTATTAATTGAAAATAATACATTGTCTTTATCATTTGTTTGATTGAAAAGATCTTAGCTTCAAATAAATGACTTCAATTGGACTAATTCAATTCTGAAATTCAATCACAAAAAATCATTATCAAGGAGGAAATCCATAAACGAAAGTCATTTACGACACTGAGTTTATTTAGACTATCTTCATTTAGTTGAGCCATTTAATACATTCACACAAAATATATATTATTTTAACACTCGATGATTTAACACTCGATACTTAAACACTCAATACTTTAACACTCGATACTTTAACACTCGATACTTTAACACTCGATACTTTAACAATCGATACTTTAACACTCGATACTTTAACTCTCGATACTTTAACACTCGATACTTTAACTCTCGATACTTTATCACTCAATACTTTTACACTCGATATTTTTAAAATCAATACGTTAACACTCGATACTTGCTCTGTTCATTAGATAGATGGAAACAGCTTGATTGCTATAGAAATAACTTTGTCCTGAGTAATTATTGATAAATATACACAAGTTAGGGCCGGTTCTAGTGGTGGAGAAGATGTTCAAATAAGACCTCGTCAGACTGTAACAAAAAATGTATGTTTACATATATAACATATGATATGGCAATCTACTAATACTACAGTATTTTAGTATAAATAAACAGCTATGGGAACACATCATGTAAAAAGGTACTATTTTGCGACTTATCTTTATCTAAAAATTGCTATTATTATATTATTACTATTATTGCAATTATATTTTGTTACTGTAAAAAAATTTACACCCTAAAATTTGAAAAAAAAAATCATAATAGCTTTAAATTGAGAACATAATGACTGAATAGTCCACTTCAACTCGTCGTGTCCACGAAAACATCACGTCATACATGTATGTCCAGTAATTAGGATAAAATAATGAAGAACATGGTAATGAATCTTGTAGCCTCATTATGACTTCGAAACAACCACAAAATGTTTCCTTTAGAATTATGTAACACCAATGTGGAAAAAAAATCTTGTAAATGAATGAAAAAAGTTTCTTTTCAATTAGAATAATGAATTAAACTATTATGCAGTCACCTATATGTCACGTTAGCAACTATGTCCTGTGTCTCCAAGGTTCTTGACATGTCTAACAACATGGCAACATCCAGTTTAGATGGCATCATCACGAGGGCGACACTTTTATCTGGGTGCGAGTTAGTAGATGAAATAAACGAAACAAAAGACAAAAGATAATAAACATTAAAAAAACTAAATAAATATCTTTGAAACAGACGAACATAAATTAATAAGTAAAACAGCAGCGCTCCTGGCCAATCTATATATAGGACAATACACAATTACACTCAAACTCACTTTTGTCAAGGTCAACGATGTGTGTAATAGTTTTTTTTAAGTACTTTAATTTTAAAGAGAGATAAGAATAAAATAGTTTAACATCACTTCCTGTTTTATTTAACATCACTTCCTGTTTTATTTAACATCACTTCCTGTTTTATTTAACATCACTTCCTGTTTTATTTAACATCACTTCCTGTTTTATTTAACATCACTTCCTGTTTTATTTAACATCACTTCCTGTCTTATTTAACATCACTTCCTGTTTTATTTAATATTACTTCCTGTTTTATTTAACATCACTTCCTGTTTTATATAACATCACTTCCTGTTTTATTTAACATCACATCCTGTTTTATTTAACATCACTTCCTGTTTTATTTAACATCACTTCCTGTCTTATCTTCAAATAATAAAGAAAACAAAACATTCACTATTCTCTGCTATAGCGTTGAACAGTGTTATTAACTTACCAATTAATTTTTTCAATATGTTTTTTACAAAGTAAGAGCGAGCCAAACCGCTTGAAGTAAACATGGCAGCCGGTAACACAAGAGTTGAGCCAGCCAATCGACTGGCGCTGTCTTCCACTTGCAAGACAATAGTTACTGGTTGCGTTGATGTCACCTGAGCGTAGCGACTGGAAACATCTAGAACATGAAGGAACATATTTAATTATTTACGCAAGACATACATGCACATAAACAGTCTGGTCAGAAAGTAGTAAAACACAAATTTTGATTTATTTATCCTGATCTATGTATACAATTCCATTTACTAACGCATTCATTCCACCCACAGTTTATTTGTCTATACTAATACAAATAAAACACATATTACATTTTGTAATTATATATATAATTGTGGGTGCTTCGTGACTGTACGTAGAGTGGACTAGACTACAGTAGCAAGTCACAGCAGTCACACTATCCTTATCTTATCTTATAAAAAAGACGTTTTTTTTTGGGAAAGAGGATATAATTACGTCTTACCAATGCCCGTGTGTTAATCGAGTCCTGCATATTTTTTAAAAGCAGTGTTGACCAAACTGTTGTACGTAAAACCCTAGAACCCTAGTGTTTGGAGAGGCTGGTATAGATGTTCTACGAACCACTGGAATGATTCATTAGTAGGCCAACGCGTGAAGGAACCTTTCCACAAATAAGCATAGAGTATTTCAAAATAATCCAAAAGTGAGAAGTGTCCCGTTAAAGACAAATGTTGAGAAACACTATTAGAGTCTTGAACTCTGTTATGTCATTATTTTCTAGACTGATTCCGACAACCTGTTCTATATTGTAAAGGCACTTGTGAAAAAGGAACTCTTTTTTTCTTGTATATGGGATAAGAAAAAATATACTTTTATCTTTGTGTCTTTTTGAGTATTTTTAAACTAATAGTTAAGTATTTTATGTATATTGCTAACTATTCATGTTAAGCATTAAGTTGTTTCATATTCCTGTCATTATTTCTGAAACCTTTCTCTAAGAAAGCTCAATTCTTTAATTTGAATAATTTGTTCGGTTATCTTATAAAACCTAAATATAATTTTTTTTATATATTATCGTAAGTCCAAGAATCCTGGATTATTAAGAAACAAAATTGCAGGATTTCTATGAGTCATTAGAATTCTTATTTGTGGTGCAAACGCCATAAAGATAAAGTTTGGCGTCATTATGCCTTTAGTGGAATTGAGAAAAGCAGATAGAAGCAAATAAAGTACTCTCACGAAGATCGCATTATACACGCTTGAGGTCCAAACAAAAGCCATCGTCAACAACAGACTTAAAAAGCTTTGTCTGCTTTAGATGTGGCAAAATGTGCAGGTCGCCACATGGAGTTTGTGTAGCCACGTGCACTTAATCTACAGAATTAAAGACAATGACTTATCACTTACATTTATTACACGATATCATCAGAGGCTCTAGATGTAATGTTAATGAGCTGAATGGGCCCACACTATAATATTTATATAACATTTGAGCTCCACACACAGACGTTATATTCAAGTACACTGTTATAGTGGAGTAGCGGGAGGTTATAGAAAGTCTGGCCTTGAAAGAGCTGGATGCTGTCAATGCTGTGGGTACTGCTATAATATAGTCCTTTTGTCTTAGTGCTGCTGCAGCTACAGGAAAAACAAAACATATTTGAATTGTAGTAGTATTTAAATTATAAAAGTTTACTTTCATTAGTGTGTCTGTGCCGTTTATTTTCCAAACAGAACATTTCATAACATTTTATACAACTTATTACTACTATATTTCTCCAAACCTTTAACCCAGTTTAGTTTTAACTCTATTTGTGGAGGCAGCTCAACGACAAAAAGTCTTTATTTACAGGTCATTGTTAGAATTGTTACAAACAGTGTTAGCTTGTCTTCATGGTAGAGCTAAATGTACGAGTTTCCTCTATTGGAACGTTGACCTGGCATTTTAACATTTATTTTATATAAAACAGTCGTTATTTCAAAAAGAAAGATGATTAAGTCCTATGCGTCATGAATCTAGTCATGCATGTTAACCAATGACTTAAATTCTGCCAATTCACTGGTTTTTCTGTCTGGCTTAGGCAACCCATTTCATGCTCTAATAGCCCTAGAGAAGAAGGAGTTTTTGTACAAATTTGTCCTAGCATATGGGACGAGGAATGTGCCTTTGATCCTCGTGTTTTTCTGAGTATTTTATAAGATTTTGTTTTTGTATTTGGCTAGCACGAGATGGTGAGTTCCTGGTCAACAGGTCCACGTGAATTTGTGTAGGGGGATATGGGGTGTATAAGATTTGAAGTTAGTTGGTGACTGGGCTCCGAGAGAGCTAGAGATCTGGTGACTGGAGTTTGAAAGAGTTAATCGAGATTTGTTGAAGTTGGAATTCAGCCGCGTGTGATTTTGTTTTAGGATAGGCAAGTTGTTCCTATCTGAGCATGTTTTGCACATTGAAATTAACTCTCTTTATCTTTTTTTCGGATTGATCTGATCACACACATTGATTTTATTTCTATATTTTTATATACTAATGAGTTGAGACTCCTAAGAGAGTGTGTTATTGCTCCGCTGTTAGATTTTAAGATCTTCCTGCTGTCATAAGACAGAACTAGGGCTTGGAGATGCGCACCATAAATGCAAGCACCTAGGCAACGATTCTTACCACCATCCAGGCAATTTCTAAATAGAGGACATTTGCGACAAACATTTAAAAGTTATGCTTCACTTAGATGGGTAGCCAGCAAAGGCTTACAAGTCCCTCCTGCCCTAAGCTTACTGATTTATGGGATAGTTACTTCCCTTTGCTCTTTCTCCTGTCAGTGCAAACATTACCTCCGAACCTAAGTGATAATTATTGTAGACTAAAAAATAATACAAATGAAGGCAGCTCAACGAGGAAGTGAATAAACTGGGGGTCGCGGTTGCTGAGTGGTTTAGCAATTGGCTTCCGAACCTCGGGTCCTGGGTTAAAATCTGGTTGAAAACATATATTTTAAATTTAAGGATTTTTAGGGCACCTCTGAGTTCACCCAACTTTAATGGATAACTGACTTAAGTAGGGTTGTTGTGCTGGCTATATGACACTCTGCACCGTAACTGGCAAGGTCTGTAAGGGGAAGTTTACTTTATTTCAAGGAACTGACATACAAAATCTAAATAAATACTTTCAATCTATAGCCTTCGTTCTTCTATAGTTACCTGTCTGACATATAAATGCGTGTGTTTCGGAGTCTGTGCTAGTTGCTGGGACGCTGCTGGCGTTAAACCATTTCACAGCTTTATTGTTACTGTCTTGAAACCAGACTTAGAGAAAGTAGTGAGAAACAATATTACGAGAATTAATAGAGAGAGTTGTGTTAACAGCATTAAATACTTATCAACCACATTCATGCGATATCAACCACAGGTGCACCTCCCCCTTTATAGAGACATTCGACATGTAAACATGAGAAAATATACATAATAAATATATTAGTCTAATGTGTGAAATCGAGACAAATCCTTATAGATAGCCTGAACATTGACCTGCATCGTCACAAACTGTGGGCAGTTAAGACCAATAGCAGGTTGCCACGTCACATGTCTGCATGATGCGGCAATGAGCTATTGGTCTAAATGTCCCACAGGTGGTGGCGATGCAGTTCGATTTTCAAGCCTTCTATAAAGATTGGTCTCGGTGGAATACACGCAACAAGATCACTAACTTCTATAAAAACGTGAATGGCAAGATTTACATGGGGGAAGGCGGGCCCTTCAAGTAGCGGTTTGGAGGGACTTTCGAATTCGGACCATCTCTCCCCTAGCTATGCCACTGTCAACAATATATATATTCATATCAACAATAACTAGAATAATAAAAGATTACATTAAGGCAATGTTCTCCACACCGAGTTTAATTAGAGCATATTGTAAAGAATTTTTCTAGTTAAAACTAATAGGGTTAAAGGCATTAATTGTTTAGTTCCTATATTAAATGTATAGTACGTTATGTCTGGTTTGAATACCTGTCTCATTCAACTTGACCATTGTTAATAGTTTGTTGGTAAAGTCTGTTGTATTTGAGAGATAGGCCAGAGTGCTTCTGTCTTTTAAGCAAGCTTCCTGGAAGGATAAACAAGAAAAATATAAACAAAATACTTTTTTTAAAAAAGGTTTCTTTTTTACAACTATATTACTCAATAATGTAGAAGTTACCTCTCTTATTTGATACCAAACAAAATTATTAATTACGATTATTAATTGGCTAATTACTTAATTTTTAAAATAGATTCATGCTTTGTTAGGTACAATGAATAACCTTGCAAAGTTTAAACTTGATCAGAGAATGGATGTTGAAGAAATAACATGAACATCTTTTTACCAGACAGACAGACAGACTAGAGTCAGTTGAAATAAGCTTTGTAAAACTACACGCAATATGTATTCTGGAAGTAGTATTAAAGTGGATGTATGGGTTATTTGGAAGTTAAGTAGCGTGCAGCAATATAAATGGATACGCCCCTGTTCAGATTACCTTGTTTTAATCATATTTTTCTTCCTTATTTGAATAACATATTTAAACTTTGTAGATCCATGCTCTTTATTAATCGACATATAGATATGATAGATCAGTGTCTGTTTATTTGAAAGCGTTAACAGACGAAATAAAGTCTTCAGTATTCATGAAACACTGGTTTAATTCACTTAAGAGTCTAAGAAATAAAATCAAGGGAGATAACCTGTGCTTCAGTCCAGGAGAGATGATCGTTCCTTCTAAAGTAACATTGTCCATTGATATAGACGTAATTACTTTGGATAGACTTACACGGATCTGTCTTTGCTACAAACAAAAAATTGAACCAGTATTACTTTTTATGTCAATTGAAGTGAGGTTAGCCATGAGCGTGGCCAGGATTGGTTGGTTTAAACTCAAAACAACTCAAGGAACTTTTCAACTCTAATCCCTCACCCACTTGGCTACGCTCATGGAAAGGGTAAGTTTTTTTTTCTTTTTTTTTTATTCTTTTAGAAGAGGGGGGTTTTAATCTTAAAACCACCTGGAGGATGGTTAAACTCTTAATCCTCCTGAAATTTGTATTGCTTTAGTTTGTTTCTTTTTATTAAAGAAGCGTTCTTTAACCTCAATCCCCGTAACTTTCCTATGTCTAACTTAATGTTACACTACAACCATAAAGTTACATGCTCCACCAAGATTACACGTTGTTTGTTTCTTTAAATCCATAAGTTATGGATATGGCTCCATTTTGTCTCGGAAGGAAATGGATGCGCCCAGATGAGTCACTGGTTTTGGTTCGTTTTGAGTCGGAACAGAATCTGGTGTGACTGATCAAGTCAATTCTAGTGCGGCAGAATTAGCCACAATTCGTGCATGTGTTTGTATCTGACTCAGGGCTAGATGACAGGGCAGCTTTCCATAAGTTATATGTTTCACTAAAACCATAAGTTTTATGTTATACTAAAACCATATGTTATACGTTTCACTAAAACCATCATTTCTTTGTTACACTTAATCAATAACTTATGTTTCTCTAAAATCATAAGTTATATGTTACACTTAATCCATAAGTTATATGTTACACTAAAAATCATTAGTTATATATTACACTAAATCCATAAGTTATATGTTACACTAAAAATCATAAGTTATGTCTTAAACTAAATCCGTAAGTTATAATATGTTTTACTTAAACAATAAATTATCAAATAATGCAATGACCCACTCTCCACCTGTGGTGAAGCTTTCAATTTTGTTTGGATAAAAGCAACACAAAATTTATCCTGTCCCACAATCCAACTTACCCACTTCACAGACCAAAGCGTGCTGACTGCTGCAATATTCGCCATACAGCCCACTGACAGGATCAAACAAAACACACCCATCAGAAGTATTTGTGTCCACTATGTCAGTCCAGTTCACAGTTATGGAGACGTTGCTGCTTGTCCAGACAAACTCTCGGCTGTGTGGGTCATTCTTACTTTGAGCCCCAACCCATGCACTTTGACCTTGAACTTAACAAGAGAAGCAAGTCAACAAAACAAGTGTGTGTGTGTCTAGAACGTATAGGATTACTTTGAATTTGTGGAGGCGACAGTGTGATTGTGGCAGGGTGGCTACATTGCTTGAAGATGTAATGGATATAGATTCACATAATCGGAATCGCGTTATTGAGGGCATTGCTTCTCAGTGTCACACTATGTTGAGGTGTTCAATATGTCGTAGGTCGTTCTTGTGATACTGTGATGCCGGGGATTCTTATGTAGATATTGATATTAGATCTAATTACCTTTAGAGATTCAAATAATGAACATCCACTACTTCAAAATATATTTTTAGCTCGTCAAGTACCTCGGGTTTTTACCCACGTGGAGATATGTTAATTAGTGTAACTTGGGCTGCATTTATTGGTTGGCACTGCAATGAGCTGCCTGGAAGACGTGACGTAGCTGGAGCCCGGGAAGAGTTCTGTTTTTTTAGTCAGTCATTGTATGGAACATGGAAGTGGAAACATCTACTAATGTCTTGTATTAGAACTCAATTATATTACTGTGTATATCTATCATTTTATTCAAGTACGTTTAACCATTGTAATTATTTGTGAATAGCTTTTTCAAGTTCTGAATTAAAGTAATTGTTTTAGACGAAGAGAAGTTTCTTCATTGAATATAGTGACATACTTAGATCGACTTAGCAAATGACAACTTCTAGATGATCAACTGGCAACATTTTGAATGATCGTATTATCAATTAGATCTAGCTACTTCTATACGATCATCTTATTAAAAGAAGATTTCAAGATCCTCGGCAATCACGATCATCGTTAGTGTGATACAGGTCAAGATAATCTTCCACGTGACATCTATCATTGCATCTTCATAGATCTTGACATCTGACATCCATATTAATTGATGATCGTGATAACTAGGAATCACTAACAATATACAAAATGTTACAAATTAAACTGTATCAATTAAATAATTTCTTCAGAGCTCGTTAAAAAATAAATTTTTAAAAATATATATATTAATTCTACAACTGAAAATATATGCAACTTGTCTGTTTAAGTTTCTTCTGACAACTGACGCTTAAAAACCCGCTTAAACCAATCCCATATTTCTCAGGCAAACCCACGCTCAAATCACGTGATCAGAAGACGTCAGAACACTTCCGTCTTCGAATGTACTAGAAAAAAATGGTGGATTTAATTACTAAGCTTTATTCGGGGAAAGTTAAATTTAAATGCTGCTAGACTGCTGCGTGACACCCAGTCTCACCATGGTGCTCGGTGGGATATGGTCATTAGAGGAGACGATTTGGGCGATTGGAGTATTTAACTCTATTTGGGGTGCTTAAGGACCGAGTCCATTGCACTGGTGGGGATGAAAGAAAGTCTTAACAAATATTTATCTTTATGAAGGAGACTTTTTTTATGGCAGACACCTGAACGGATGGTGCGATACTGATTAGGAACATGAAGGGAATTTTTCTGGTGTACTCGGCCTTTTGGACTTTCTTCTAATCAGAGCGTCCTGGGAATAAGAGTCCACAATTCAGAGTATAAATCAAAATAACAAACTTCCGTCTCAGATGACAGAGATACTGGATAGCTTATCCTGAGATATGAGCCATTCAGTAAATAGCTGTGTGCATAATTGACATATCTTGTTTTCCCAGACAAAAGTTTGTTCAGGCAGACTTCAACTCAACTCTTAGGACAATTTAAAAAAAAATAAGGTGGAATTTGTCGCTTTTTTTCTCCATAATTCACCTTTCAAAAAGTTGGCAGCACTAGTGAGGCTTGAGTCAGTTGTAAGTTCCACAAGTTTGTAACCTTTCTCTGCACATAAAGTCTACAGAAACAAAAAAAGAATAATTTTAGTGAACATAAACAACACCACGGAGATTGAAATAGATTTTAAAATGCATTCATATTTTAATAATTAAGCATCTAAAAAATAGCATTGTTTTAAGTAATGTGATTTGAACTGTTAGTGTTGCAAAAAATATCTTTTGACCAAAATAAGTCATCAGTCAATTTTACATTTAAATACAAAAAATAAAAAATTATTGGACTTCTATGTCCCGAGTCAATAGAACAACTGACAGAATTAACAAGTCACATCTAATGAAATACTTTATAAAATGAAAAAAAAAATTGTGTGGATGTCAGTATTGTATCCTGATATCCCTAAAGCACTAGACATACTTTTTTTCCTCTTAAAAATTGATGAAAAAAAAATGTTTCTAAAGAGTTAAATCCCATTTGAATAAGCTATCCAGTATCTCTGTCATCTGAGACGGACGTTTGTTATTTTGATTGATACTCTGAATTGTGGACTCTTATTCCTTGACACATCGATCAATTCTTCTATATTCTTTTTCCTTTGTATCATATAAATGAAAATCTTGTTAGGAATTGGTCGGAATTGAACGAAGCGTTATTCGTAAATATGTAAATGCAATGCGAACATAAGGAAAATGCAATAGTTGATAGTTTGTCTTTCATCAAATATTTCAAACATTTCCTAAGACACTTGTTTTGTTTTTTACAGAGTCTAAAGAAAGTTTTATTTCTATTAATTCTCGAGTTTATTGTGCGTTCTATTTTCTTAAGAGAAGGTTTGGAAATTAAAGCATGAGATCTTCCACAAAGTCGCCTCCCTTTGATACAAAAATCTTTTATTAAGAAAATGTTGATAATGCAACTGTGAAGTCAATTTTTCTTTCAAAACATGTACTCAGCTTAATCTTTTATGTTCAAATATAATGAATGAACTTATTTCTTTGACATTGTACATAATTTTGTTCAGCAGACTTAGTCCTTGACAACCTTTGTTTTGTTTCATACAAAAAGCAGCTTAATGCATGACTCCATTGCGTCACTGTGCTTATTTCATATAAATGTATATGTACGCGTGTGTGTGTGTGCGTCAGTAGTATTTACTAAATGATTATATCTGACATTTTCGTGCTTAGTCAAATCAGATTAAGAAATGGGTGTGAGAGAGGAGGGTCAATGCAGTCAAGCGTGCAGACCCTAGAGGCAGGAATGACAAAAGGGAGGTGACTGTTTCCTTGCTGGAGAGACAAAAAAACACACGAGCACTGGGAGAAAGAACAAAGCCGAAACTGTTTAACAAAAGTGTGTCAGGGACGACAAGAACCATAACTCTTTGTATGCATTCATGCCTAATCAATGGTATCAATCCTATGCCATAGGAAGGTTTAAAAATTTAAATCAAACATTCATGACATTTTGGTCCGATAAACTGACATTTAGACACGCTTGTATAGCCCGGGGGAGGGGGAATAATAGAGGATAAACGCTAATACAGGAAAGAAAAAAAAAACAACAGCTTTGCCATTCAGTTCATTCGGTCTATTATTGTATATGAATGTAATGTCGATGTGGGTCATTTCATCAAACGTCCGACCTATGTGGGGTTGACAAAGAAAAAAGGTCAAAGAGCCGGATAGGAGAAAAATAAATGTTTTTTTGGTGTTTGTTCATGCGTGTGTTTAATTTTTTAGATTTAAAAAAAACCCTATAAAGTATGATTTTAATAGATTTTCAACAAATACACTTTACGCTTTTATTATATATATATATATATATATATATATATATATATATATATATATATATATATTATTATATATATTGTGATTTGTAAAACCTAGAAAATAGCGGTATCTTATCTAATATAATACAGACGTTACTTCAAAAAAGAAGATAACAATATCCCACGTGTCATGCATTTAGTCATGCATATTAACCAATGACTTAAATTCTGCCAAGTCACTGATTTTTCTGGCTAGCTCAGGCAACCCATTCCATGCTCTAATAGCACTAGGGAAGAAGGAGTATTTGTACAAATTTGTCCTAGCATATGGGATGAGGAATGTGCCTTTATCTTTGTGTCTTTCTGAGCATTTTATTAAATTTTGTTTTTGTATTTGAAGATTATGGTTCAGTGTTTTATGTATAATTGCTACTTTACTTTTGAGTCTTCTGTCCTGAAGGCTTTCTAAATTTAAAGATTTCACTATAGGTGTTACTCTAGTCAAATGTGAATATTCATCTGTTATGAATCTTACTGCTCTATTTTGTGTCTGTTCCAGTTTCTTAATGTTTTCTTGAGTTGAGGGGTCCCAAACAGAGGATGCATATTCTATTATTGGCCTAACCAAGGTTAAATAACATTTTAGTTTTATGTTCTTTTTTGATTTATAGAAATTTCTTTTAATAAACCCTAATGCTTTGTTTGATTTTTTTATAGTTTCATCAATATGTGGATTTCATGACAGTTTTTCATTTATTATAACACCTAGGTATTTTGCGTTATGCATAAATGCCTAATATATAATATGACCTTCTGTCGCAAAGTGACTGCAGATCTTCTCATGAATATGAGATGGATGCCTGGGCATTAGTTGTGGTAAGAATGGTATCGCCCACACATGATTTCCTCTTCCCCTCTTACCGCAGCTGATATATCTAAAGGGGTGGCTAGTGCCGGTACAGTTTGGGGTCAGCGACGTCGCAGCCTCTTCCAGGGTATAGTACTGAGGGCTGCGGATTTTTCTTCTGGGTTGATTCCCGAAGCCTTTCCCATGATTGAGTATAGCTGCAAGGCAGCAGAGGCTTTCCTTCTCCTAGATGAGTAGCCAGCAATAGCTAAAATGTCCCTCCCCGAAGGTTACTTATTTAGGCGTCACTCGCCTTCGCCCCTCCTCCTGTTAGTGAAAACAGTTCCACGGACCAGGAGTTGAACTGATTGATAGGGGCTAATTACGAAGCATTTTATAGGTAAAGGAGTGCTTATATCCATTACAACTTCCGGCAATGACAACCCTGCCTAACCTCTTAATATATATATATATATATATATATATATATATATATATATATATATATATATATATATATATATATTTATATATATATATATATATATATATATATATATGATAGTATATAAGCATTAATAATTATCTACATGCGCTTTATCCCAAGGCATTAGAGATGTGAAGAGAATAAAACAAGTCCCATTATCAAATACAGAATTTTTCCAAGGGTAGCAGGGATCTGTAATTGGCTCCAAACCATTGACCTCTGGAACAAATAATAAGGACAACAAATTAGACCAATAACAAAATTGCTTACGTAAAGATAAATATGTTCTTTGTTGACTTTACTTAAAGTGAATAGAGTAATATAAAAAGTAAAAAAAACAACTTTTTTTTTTCTGAAATGTAATATTTTCTTTTAAATAACTTATAGGAAGATTAGCTTTCTCTTATTAACTAATGGATGTTAGAATTTAAAAAAAATATGGAACATTTTTAACTCCGCACAATTACAAGAGCTTTCTTAGTGTGGTCAATTATTTTCTCAAAGATATTCACCTACTATCAATCTCTAGAAAATCCATTGTCGAGATCCGTGTCCAGGTTCCCAGAAGGCTCCTTAAAGGTACGACTTAAAAAGGGGTATGTAAAACATATGTAATGCTTTTCTTTTACTTAAAGACTAAAATTATATGTGGAGTGTAGAACTACTTACCTTTAGATCAAATTATATTTACCTATGTCACAAAGCACATTACTAAGTTTCTCGCAGCTCGTGACATTGAAAGTGTCGACGTCGACTATTGCCACACAGCTTTCATTACCAACAAGGTAATCCTGTCCATTATTATACTTGGAAATAGACGTATTAGAGTAAGTCCACTGAAATGTTCCGTATTCTCGTGACGTTAAAGCAATCCATGCTGTCAGAAGAGAACCATGGAACAATAAAGTACACATAGCCTCTTCAACAATAAAGTACACATAGCCTCTTCAACAATAAAGTACACATAGCCTCCTCAACAATAAAGTACACATATCCTCTTCAACAATAAAGTACACATAGCCCCTTCAACAATAAAGTACACATAGCCTCCTCAACAATAAAGTACACATATCCTCTTCAACAATAAAGTACACATAGCCTCTTCAACAATAAAGTACACATATCCTCTTCAACAATAAAGTACACATAACCTCTTCAACAATAAAGTACACACAGCCTCTTCA
This sequence comes from Biomphalaria sudanica, assembly GCA_036873155.1. Lineage (NCBI taxonomy): Eukaryota > Metazoa > Mollusca > Gastropoda > Planorbidae > Biomphalaria > Biomphalaria sudanica. The sequence continues at coordinate 187,498 of JAZGLO010006670.1, forward strand.
ACAATAAAGTACACATATCGTCTTCAACAATAAAGTACACATAGCCTCTTCAACAATAAAGTACACATAGCCTTTTCAATAATAAAGTACACATAGCCTCTTCAACAATAAAGTACACATAACCTCTTCAACAATAAAGTACACATAGCCTTTTCAACATTAAAGTACACATAGCCTCTTCAACAATAAAGTACACTTAGCCTCTTCAACAATAAAGTACACATAGCCTTTTTAACAATAAAGTACACATAGCCTCTTCAACAATAAAGTACACATCGCCTCTTCAACAATAAAGTACACATAGCCTCTTCAACAATAAAGTACACATAGCCTTTTCAACAATTAAGTACACATAGCCTCTTCAACAATAAAGTATACATAGCCTCCTTGTTTATACATAATTTATTTACAATACTTAGTCAGTCAAGTAAAATACCCCTTTCACACCTGGCGTTCTATACGACAGATGATTTAAAGGTCATTTGTTTCTATGGACGACGGTTTGCGAATGTGTCATGTGACCAGCACATCGACCAACCGCCTTTACTATCCTCAACTAATGACAGGTACCTTTTGGAGTTTGGTGGACTCTGAAGGCGTCCAAAACAAAAAAAACGGAATTTAAAACGACAGACTTCAATGAAGTTTAAAATCGACATCCTCTGTTGAGATGGATCACTAAATAGCTTTGTTTATAGTACTAGTGGTCAATTATACATTCTTGTATCGATATTTTATTTGAGCGCTAGATGTGAAGATGTCTTGATGTTACCATGAGATTGTGTTGATCAGACAATGTAATTGTGATGAATGTATTTAAGACTTTGCAAACTGAGTAGAAGGAGGAGTTATAAAAAATACATGTTTTCCCAAAAAAAAAAAAACTATTAAAAAAAGAAATCAACAACACAATTTCTATTATTGAGATGTGTGCACATGTTAACACTTATCGAAAATGTTCATCAGATGTGGAAACAGTTTAGTGACTGTGAGATGGATAACGTCACTCAAATGGCAATCAATAAGATAAAAAGCCACACTTTGTTTCTTTAATTAAAAGAGACTTAATAAAATGTTAGCCACAAATATATACAGTCTCCAATATGCGCTAAACTATTTAAATAGTTTAAATGATGCTTAGGGCAAAGATACTTAGAAGCTAGCAAAATAACTGACATGACCTTCTGCATTAGGCCATAATGTGCCTGAAGGTCAAGCAGCTCTTCAAATCTGTCCAGCGGGGCAAGTCGACTCGTACACTTAATGGCCGAGGAGAGCTTTCACACGCCATTAACCTTTAGATGAAGAAGTCAACAGGCGCACGTCTTCTGTCTGTACTTGGGAGGGTTTTCAATTGCATATGCGACACTTTCTATTTAATAAAAGTAAATACCTTGGCTACTCTTGACTCTAAAATGCTGGATCAACTCAGAAGATGTTTTCCTCTCGTTTTCAAAGATCAATTCAGAAAGTCTACCGCCATGAAAGTTGTTTTCACAATAGCTCTGTATAAATAAAAGTAAAATCACATGTTTCACAACTGTATTTATCTATATACATTTTGTCAAGGAGATTGTAATGTCCGCTATTAATAGTCTCTATTATCATCAAATAAATTGAAGTGCAAAATTTCAACCCGCTTCGTATTTTTAATGAGTTCATACATGAAAGGATCAAAAGTCTTATAAACTACAGGTGTAACACAAACACATACCAAAATAAACTTTAAAGCCACCCCAGTGGGTCTGTTTTATTTATATTTTACGCTACTCATGAATATTAAACCTTAATCCCATTGACGACATTGTTCTATAAAAAAAATATAAACATTATGGAAGATGTGTGCGACATTATTCATGGAATTTATGTGTATCAAAAGGTAGATTTATTTGGAAGGCTATTCATTTCTTTACACCTGTATTGCTCATTATTAAGGCAATAGAGATACAAGACTTCTTTCTAAGTTTATACTTTACTGAAAAAAAACAACAAAACTTTGTCTCCCATTAAGAACTTGCAATCTAATAAAAAGTTACAGTAAACCCTTATCTTTTGTGTCGAATTAGGGGCTTATACATCTAAATGAACTCTGGAATTCTTAAATACGAACCGTAAATCTTTTATCTTATATAATACAGACGTTACTTCAAAAAAGAAGATGATTACGTCGTACGCGTCATGCATTTAGTCATGCATATTAACCAATGACTTAAATTCTGCCAAGTCACTGGTTTTCCTGGCTAGCTCAGGCAACCCATTCCATGCTCTAATAGAACTAGGGAAGAAGGAGTATTTGTACAAATTTGTCCTAGCATATGGGATGAGGAGTGTGCCTTTATCTTTGTGTCTTTCAGAGTATTTTATTAAACTTTGTTTTTGTATTTGAAGATTATGGTTCAGTGTTTTATGTATAATTGCTACTTTACTTTTGAGTCTTCTGTCCTGAAGGCTTTCTAAATTTAGTGATTTTACTATAGGTGTTACTCTAGTCAAATGTGAATATTCATTTGTTATGAATCTCACTGCTCTATTTTGTGTCTGTTCCAGTTTCTTAATGTTTTCTTGAATTGAGAGGTCCCAAACGGAGGATGCATATTCTATTATTGGCCTAACCAAGGTTAAATAACATTTTAGTTTTATGTTCTTATTTGATTTATAGAAATTTCTTTTAATAAATCCTAATGATTTGTTTGATTTTTTTATAGTTTCATCAATATGTGGATTCCATGACAGTTTTTCATTTATTATAACACCTAGGTATTTTGTGTTTTTAGTCTGTGTTACTGGTTTGCCATGAATAATTAAGTGGAATTAATTTGTTTTAGTTTTTTTGTTACCCTTAACAACTGACATTTTTCTGGGTGGAAAGACATGCTCCAATTTGATTCCCATTTCTGTAATTCATCTAATTCTCTTTGTAAAATATCTGTGTCTTGTGTTGTTTTTATTGTTCTATATATTATGCAATCGTCTGCAAATAATCTGACTTTTGTTCCTGAAGTAATACAATTTGGTAAATCATTTATGTAAATTAAAAATAGTAGTGGACTCAAGACTGTTCCTTGAGGTACACCTGAGTTTACTGTTATCGGTGTTGATTTAGAGCCATTTATTATTACAGTTTGTTCTCTCCATATCAGAAAATCTTTAATCCACTGATGCAGTGGACCATTAATGCCAAAGTATTTTAATTTTTTAAGCAAACTATGGTGGTGAACTTTGTCAAAAGCCTTAGAAAAATCTAGTAATATAGCATCTATTTGTTTACTATTATCTAAACCTTTAGAAAAATCATCAATTAGTCCTATTAGTTGTGTTTCACATGATCTATATTTCCTAAAGCCATGTTGGTATGGTGTGAGGACATTTTGTTTTTCTAAGTGGTTTATGATGTTGCTACATATTATGTGTTCTAGGATTTTACATGTGATGCTGGTAAGTGATACTGGTCTGTAGTTTCCTGGGTCAGATTTCTCTCCTTTTTTAAATAGGGGGGATGACATTAGCTTCTTTCCAGTCTTTTGGTACTCTGCCCTGGTTAAGTGAAGCCTGAAAGAGTATTTTGAACACTGGGGCTAGCTCGTTGCATAGTTCTTTGAGTAATCTAGCTGGAATACCATCAGGTCCAGAAGCTTTATTTGGTTTGGTGTTGGCTAATAGTTTTTGGATTCCATTTTCTTGTACTACTATATCTTTTATGTTGTCTACTTGGTTCAAATTAAGAAATATGTCTTTGTCTCCTGGGGCTGAGAATGCTGATGCAAAGTATTTGTTTAGGATGTTTGCTTTAGTTTCATTATCATTATGTATTATGTTATGTTCATCTTTTAATGGCGCTATGCCTGTTGTTTCCAATTTCTTAGACTTAATGTATGACAATAGGTTTTTGTTGTTATCTTTAGATATTACATTGCTTATGTATTCACTCTGCAGCTGTCTGCTACTTTTTGGGTAAGGTGTTTAATTTTTATATACTTTTTGTAAACTCTTTCTGCCTTGGTTTCTTTAAATTTTCTATTTAGGTTTTCCTTCTGTTTACAAAGCTTCCTTAGTCTATTATTAAACCTGCATTTATTTATTTTGTTTGATGTGTATTTAGTTGGTATATGATTTTCTATAATGCTTTTAAGATGGTTTTTAATGAAATTCCAGAGGTCATCGACTGGTTGGTTAATGTCTATTTCTAATAAGAATGTTTGTTGAAAGTTTAATGCAGCTTGGTGTAGTTGTGTTAGGTTACATTTATTCCAGAGTAAGATTTTTCTTTTGGGTTTTGTATTGGCTACTGCTTTTATCTGACTGTGTATTTTTATGATCTCATGGTCTGATAGACCAGGGATAATATCATAATCAACTACTAATCCAGGTCTGTTGGTTAAGAAGAGATCTAATGTGTTGTTTAATCTAGTTGGCTTTTTAATGATTTGATCTAAACTTAGGTTGTGTAAAGTTTCTATGAAAAGCTCATGTATGTCCTTTAGGTTTTGGTGTTTATCTATGGTTAGTGTTTTCCAATTTTTATCAAGTAGGTTGAAATCACCCATAATCCAAAAAACTGCATTTTTATTTGTCTCTTTAAGTGTAGTAATCTGATTACATAGTTCCTGCATGTTTTTTAAACTAGAATTTTGTGGTCTGTAAATGCTGCCTATTATTAGGGATGTTGAGGTGGTATTAATTTTACAAAATGTAGATTCTATATTTTTTAAGTTAGATAAGGTAATTTCTTCTGCTATAAGAGTGTTTTTTATTGCTAAAAGAACTTCTCCATGATTATCAGCCCTATCTTTTCTAAAAATTTTATAATTACTATTGAAAATTTCTGCATTATTAATTTCAGAATGTAGCCTAGTTTCTGTTCCTACAATTATGTCTGGTTTCTCACATTCTAATAAAATTTCCTTATAAAATAGGTATACTATTAAAAAATCCTAATCAGCTGACATAGTCGTACATGTTAGTCTCTTTAAAGTAATTGGTTTTTCTAGCTGTCTGGCTTATTCAAGCAACCTTTTTCATGCTTTTTTTTCATAAGGAAACAATGCGGACTTTAACGAATTTGTCTCAGGTTATGAATAGTATTTGTCAATTAGTGTTTTATGTATTAGTCCTACTTTTCTCTATTGTCCTGGAGAGTCTCTCAGTTAAGATCATGACAAAGCTTACATTAACTCAGTCCTGGAGAGTCTCTCAGTTAAGATCATTACAAAGCTTACATTAACTCAGTCCTGTTGAGTCTCTCAGTTAAGATCATTACAAAGCTTACATTAACTCAGTCCTGGAGAGTCTCTAAGTTAAGATCATTACAAAGCTTACATTAACTCAGTCCTGGAGAGTCTCTCAGTTAAGATCATTACAAAGCTTACATTAACTCAGTCCTGGAGAGTCTCTAAGTTAAGATCATTACAAAGCTTAAACTCAGTCCTGGAGAGTCTCTCAGTTAAGATCATTAAAAAGCTTAAACTCAGTCCTGGAGAGTCACTCAGTTAAGATCATTACAAAGCTTAAATTAACTCAGTCCTGGAGAGTCTCTCAGTTAAGATCATGACAAAGCTTACATTAACTCAGTCCTGGAGAGCCTCTTAGTTAAGATCATTACAAAGCTTAAACTCAGTCCTGGAGAGTCTCTCAGTTAAGATCATGACAAAGCTTACATTAACTTAGTCCTGGAGAGTCTCTCAGTTAAGATCATGACAAAGCTTACATTAACTCAGTCCTGGAGAGTCTCTCAGTTAAGATCATTACAAAGCTTACATTAACTCAGTCCTGGATAGTCTCTCAGTTAAGATCATTACAAAGCTTAAACTCAGTCCTGAAGAGTCTCTCAGTTAAGATCATTACAAAGCTTACATTAACTCAGTCCTGGAGAGTCTCTCAGTTAAGATCATTACAAAGCTTACATTAACTCAGTCCTGGAGAGTCTCTCAGTTAAGATCATGACAAAGCTTACATTAACTCAGTCCTGGAGAGTCTCTCAGTTAAGATCATTACAAAGCTTACATTAACTCACTTTGTCTAGTAAAATCTGTGTACAGAACATTTCTCCCACACCCTAGTCGCGGATCAACTTGAAAAGTTGCACAATCGTGTCTTTTACCTGACAAAACCAGAATCAATATAACACACACATACAAAACGAATTAGTTAAACAACTAATTGGTAATCAATTATTTTTATTTTGGTGTTGACCAAGGGAAAGAACTGATGTGGTGGTATAATTTGAATTTGAGTCTTTTATAGCTTGTTTAGAGAAATAGCTCACCGTTTTAAAAATTGAAACTAATAATACATAACTAGAAAACCTTCTATTTTAATAAGCAATCCGATAGCACAGTGGTTAGTATATCATTATGATTAATATTTCTTATCGCATACATTTTCAATTTTTTGTTTAGATTTCTTTAGATCTATTATAAATTTAATTTTATGACTAATTTAAACTAATTGTTTCAACTACCCTTAATTACGCATATTTCAAAAGAATTTAAAATATTTTCTTATTGAATCAATGATGTTACTGAAGTCAAATGCAAAAAAAAAAAATCATTTCATTTTTGGAATCTATACTAGTTTCTTCATATTCTTTTTAGTTAAGGGTTCAAAAAATATAATATTCAATATGATTTATTAAAGTTCCTGCACACTACGAAATGTGCGAAGCGTGTGTGCATGGCTTCCTAACAAGTGGTCTCTAGTTCGAACCTTCATGCGAATAAGAAATTAAAAAATTATATTTAGCTCTATATGCATAGTCTCTGCTTGGCAGCATGGAGATATTTACTAAGACAACAACAGTCTTTACCATGTCAACACAAGTGCAGTGACTAAAATATACTTTAGTTAACAGTAAGCAAGAATGTTCAAAGACAGAACAACTGTATAAACAAAGTAAAACAAAGAGTAACAAACATCCAGTGGGAAAAAATCGATACTTGTATTAATTGTATCGATACCTTTATTTGTATTCTCTATTTATTAAATTGAAGACAAACCAAAAAAACAAACAAAATCAATACTATCATCTTAGTTCTTACCTTAGCTTGAGTCCAGGTCAACATGGCGTTGGATAAAACAAGACATCTACCACGAATGTAGACAGACTCTTTCAAGAACCAGCATGGGTCGGCTGAATAGTTGTGTCAATAAAAATACAACAAACCAATTCAATAGTTTCTGGATAAAATTGTATAACAAAGAAATTAGAGTATTGAGGGTAAAAAAAAATTAAAAAAAAATGAATGCTCTGTAGTGCAATGTGAATGTTAGGGATATAATGAAATGTAGTGTTGACGTAGAGAAGACGCCAGAGAACGTTATTTTTGTCTTCTACTAGCTTCGAGTATTTAGAAACCATTTTAGTGGTAACGGAAAATATTCTTCAATGCTCGAACAACTAGATTCAGAAATGTCTTGGCCTTATTTGAACATGTCTTCAAAGTCATGCGAGCAAGAAGGCGCGCTTGCATCTAATGAAAATGAAAGGCATTTGAGGGCAGAGAGACTTATAGGCTTGTGAAGAGAGGGATATAGAGGAAGAGAGAGAGAAAGAAAGATATAAACAGCAAAGACAGGAAGAGAGAGAAAGAAAGATATAAACAACAAAGACAGGAAGAGAGAGAAAGAAAGATATAAACAGCAAAGACAGGAAGAGAGAGAAAGAAAGATATAAACAACAAAGACAGGAAGAGAGAGAAAGAAAGATATAAACAGCAAAGACAGGAAGAGAGAGAAAGAAAGATATAAACAACAAAGACAGGAAGAGAGAGAAAGAAAGATATAAACAGCAAAGTTGGCAAAGAGATGAAAATAGAAATATCACACAGCGTCAGTAAGAGACCAAAACAACAGAAACAATTGGGGACAACACAATTGAAACAGAAAGAGCAAGTGAAAATAGAAAATAGGGAACAATTTAAGTTCAGATACAGAGAGAAATATAGACAAAGAGAAATACATAGAGAGAAAGAGAAAGAGAAAGAAATAGGGAGAGATAAAGAGAAAGATAGACATTGAAAGGGCTAAATGCCTGGCAAAAAAATCAAAATGCACAAATATTAAAATAAAAATACTGTATATAGATATATTTAACGTTTACAAGATCTCTTTTCCTAAAACATACCAAAAGCATACTATTCTCAAATGTTTTCATTTCTAAAAATAAAAAATAATAATTTTTGTTGAAATCAAATTTACATGATTGATTCTGTTTGCAACAAATGTAAATACGTGAGTTGAAAATTACACTAAATAAGTAAACGATTGGAGAGAGTTAAAGTAACTAATTACAAAGTAGTGATACCATCACTTACCTCTCTCACATAGATAGTAATTTGCGATAGCGCAAGAGACTTCATAAAACAATCCTTCGATTGGGTCCATGGCCACACAGGAAAGTTGAGTCCTACTAGAAACGTTGACCTGCGTAAAATTGTCTACCCACTGATAAAGTAGTTTTGTTGAGGTTGTATTCCATTTATAGAAACCATCGTAATCTACGTACGCTCCAACCCAGACACCTGAAACATTAATACCCATTCTAGTTGTATTATCTAGACACATACATCTATATCCATATTTTTTGTAAAATAAATGTTTCATTAAAACATGAATAATACATAGATTCTAATATATATCATACATGAATGTTATGTTTACCTGAAGTGTAATTTTGATCTTTAATATATTGACTTATTACACCGTATTCAACAGTACCGGTTGTTTCAGAGATAGTAGCCTTGAATGTTTGGCATTGAATCTAATAACATTATAAAACAGAAATCAGAGACATTATTTGTTTAACATAGAGTCCTACTTACTCTTCAAGCATTTTAGCAAATTTATTAACCGATTGGCATATATTATATGCTTCGTTTGATAGGGGGTGTTCGCTAGTGTGATTATGATTATAATTTTTTTTTGCATGTCTAAAAAATTTTTCATTCTAATACTTTAAAAAAAAGTCTTTTAATTTATCACTAATATTAAACATATTATTGTAACTCTGGTGGTGATGCGGATATGTGTAGGGGTAGTTGTGTGTTTGTCTGTGGTCAGATGACACAAATCGCCCCTGGAGAGCGCTAAGACGAAGGGTTAAAAGTGACCAGTGGTGACGGTGAACCGCGATGACGCTGATTCAAGAATCATCTAAACTGAACACTACTAAGGCCATTTACGTCTGAGACAGTTAGGTGACCAACCAGAAGAGTCGAACAATGCTCCGTCCAGTTCTAGAAGGCCATTAAGGACCTATATAAAGAGCGAAGGTATCAGAGTCGAGTCAGTCACAACTTCCCGATCTACGATTCAGTACGTTACGACAGAGCTCAACAAGGTACAGCAAAGCCAATAGAGTTCTTTATACAGAGTTGATTCAGCAGTTTAGTTATCCTTGGTAGAAGAACATTGGTATAGTCAGCGTTACTTGTTCCTAATAGTACATTATTGGTTGTGATTTTTTAAACATTAAAGTTTTGCATTACTTTGGAAAACTAAGTTGTCAAATTCGTTGTGTGCGGTGCAGTTTGCAGAGCCTGAATAGTGAGAGTAGTTACAATATAATACAACATCTTTCTAAGCCCAATGCCAACTTCTTTACTTTTGCCAAGCATGATTTTATATGTAAATGTATCTGTACAGTGTTTCAATCCTGCAGCACTTTTTTTTTAAATTTGAATCGTAAACAAATGTCAATAATTACAGGTCATGTGTTAGAAAGAGAGGAAAAAATATTTAAAACGTTTTTTTTCTTGTTCTTTTTGCTATTTTGTCTTTTTTTTTTAAGACATATTTCTACTCGCGCTGAATTAATAGCAAGAAAAATCAATATTTTTTTATACGAAACAAAACAAGTCCTAACATCTTTTCCCCCCTAAAGAAAACGTCCATTCTTGTAATGCAGTATCGTTGTTTAGGACCGGAAGTACATCTCCATTATCTAGCCGCTGAGCTAGCACAGCACTTGCAAGATGTGCACGCAGCTAGGACATTTGGAGACAAGATGACGGTATTAGGGAGGACATTTTGAAATATTTTTGTTCCGCACGCAATATTAGACCTACTAGGGCGTGACAGGACGCTCAGTTCAGAATGGTCATTAATGTATGGCTTAAAATCAAATCAAGTATATTGTTCTCCAATGCTGACTATTAAGATATATAAAAGAAAAACATTTGAATAGTCAGTGATTCTCAGATTGTCAGATTGCCTTTGAGGAACTATGACATTTTTATAATTATTTTTTAAAATCTGTAGCTAAAATATATCGATCTCTCTATCAAATGAGCTGCGGCCTTTGCGATGATGTCTTTCCAAAATCAATCCCTTATCGTATTTAAAAGTAATTTTAAAACAGTGATTTTGAATTATGATTAATTCTGTAGTAGCATTTTGAAAAGTCAATACATAGCTTGATCACGACGGACTGTTGTAGTTTTTAAATAAGAGAGTTTTGCTCTTTCTTTCAAACGATGCTATTTTAATAAGAACTTGTTTCTATTTCACCATTACCTTGTGTTTGAAACTCTTCTTGAATTATATGTTCACAAGGCTTATGTCAGCTCCATATGTCTGTCAGTCTGGATGGAAAGTTCTAGAACTTATTCTCCCACTTCACATTCTCGGATCAAGTTGAAATTTTGCATAATTATTCATTGCCGATGAAAACTATGTAGTAATTAAATACAAATATTTAATCCATCATTCATAATTATTAAATTACATATTATATAAAGACGGTACCAAGCTAATGAGAGATAATAATTGTGTAGAGTGTTGAGAATTAGGTTGTTCTCAAACTGCATTAGACTATAAAAAAAAAAAAAAATTCTTTTGGATAGGTCAGTGGCTAACCAGTCGGCGTTCCATTGTGGGGACAAGAATTAAGAGTTTAGAATTTTTATTTCAGATTCGAGGAACTTTATTTTAAAATTACTTTTGAAAAGGCAGAACGGAAATCTTCTCCCAGATACCATTTGATCCCCCACACACATCCACTGGTCACAAAAGTAATTGGACCATCGATCACTGAGCATGAATATGCCTTTCAGTTGTGTTTAACAAAAACTATTAATAAAAATAAATTAATGAAATCCTACTATTTTATTATTTTAGTCCCTACTAGATTTACTAAAAATAAATTATTTGATTAGTTGAAAATAATTAATGCAATTACATTTCATACAAGCTTTGCTTTTTTTTTCTAATTTTATTTTTATAGTTTACTTGTTTTAGACTTTTCACGACAATTGTTTTTTTACACCTTGTGAATTGTAGAACAAAGCGAGAACTGAGCGATGTGACAGATTTCTTAACAGCCCTAACCTTACGATATACAAACTAGTTGCAATAAAAGTAATATTTAAAAAAAATCAATTTCTCTATTTTTATTATTTTTGTTTTGAATAATTATTAATTTGAAATCATGTCCTTGTACTAATTAATTTGCTTGACTTTGAGATTAAGAAAGAAGAGCACGGATTTAATTTTTTTTTAAAGGTTTAATACAACTACTTAAGTAGTCGTGCAATTTTAAACCAATTTTAAAGATTTCTGTTTACTGGATTGTATAAGTTCTATGTGAGCTTTGTGTGTAGCTATTTCCCGGCGATAAACATCTCACCTAAAATTGGGCAGCGTAATGCAACAATACTGATGGTACCAAATCGTATATTTATCAACCTTTCTGGCCCCCAAATGAAGGCTGGCAGCACTGATAAAGATGTCTTGGAGTTTCCATCATCACCCACCAATGAGTCCAGTGCGTCTAATATATGGATGGTACCTAATCGTATATTTATCAACCTTTCTGGCCCCCGCTTGAAGGCTGGCAGCACTGATAAAGATGTCTTGTAGTCCCTATCATGGGACCAGTGTTTCTTATTTGTATATAAAGAAACATGAGATCCTTACTACAGGTTTTCGATCCAGTGGATAATAACGATGATAATAATAACAAGGTATTCTTTACATGCTGTACGTTTCAATTTAATCTTGTAGCTGTTTATGAAAAGTCATTTTTAAAAATCCTTACAGTTTAAAACGTTTATAAATGTTTGTCAAACAAGAGAAATACCTTAGCCTCAGAAGGTGACAAAAGAATATTAAAAGACTTGTAACAAATTCCATCTTTGAACACTGAAGATTTCCAAGGATAGCAAGAGTCTGCCACGTTTTGCAAGCCTTTAAAATCTGTAAAATTTTAGAGACAATAATAATGATTTATTATATATAAAGATAACTGTCTTTTAAGGCTTAAAATTTTACTATTTCTATTTCAAGCGAAATAAAATATGATTGCATTGCTTAAGTATTTACCAATATCACAGAAGAAATATCCTTGGCTTTGGCAATCATTCACAGTAAATGTATTGTTTGTCAGTAATTGAATGCAGTGTCCTTCATGGCTCAACAGTGTGACATTGTTCATTAGGAAGGTGTCATTAATAGTGGTCCTGGAGTAGGTCCATAGATATTGACCACTAGTTTCTATATCTGTTAACCCAAGCCAGGCTGGAATTTAAACAAAAATATATTTTTAAAAAAACGTGATATGTATATGTCTCCTTCTTCTCCTCTCTTCTTTCTTTTATTTCTTGTTTGTATTAACCTGTTGATGTTAGTTCTTATTATTCGTTATCCAGTTGAACAGCAGGAGGTACCTGCGGGAAGGGTTCAAATCCAAGACGATTGAAGTGACCGTCTGGAGAGTAAACCACATGAGCAGGCAGCCAAAACATCATGTGTATGGATGTGTCAATGTGTGTTTGTTTTTGGTTCACGTTTGTAGGACATGATGTGTTATTGTGTTGATATGTAGAAATGCTATTATGTAGATTTGTGTTATGTGATTATTTTTGTTTTGTTTTTAAGTAAAAAGATGGAAAATACTATACAAATAAAATGCAATTTTCTAACCTGAGCTGCTGCCATGTGTTTTCAACAATCTAGATGCTTTGATTCTTTCTTCGTCACTTAATAACTCTGATATACTCCCGCCATAAAAGTTTTTCTCACAATAATTCTACGACAAAAATAAATAGAAATGTAATAGTCATTGTGTCTAAAATTAAAAAAAGTTCTAGAAATGTCCACATACTCTGATTAATATTAAATCAAAACATGATTTTGCTATAACTTATTCCTTTTTAACCTATTCCTTAGTCAATTAATTCCTACTTTATGTTCAAATAATCTGCTAATCATAACAACCATATATTTTTTAAAATATATAATTGACAAACAACGAGAATGTTTTACTTCATTCTATGTAGAAAATGCAACACAAATACTTGTAAGGAATTCATTAATTAATGTAGTGATTTCTCAAATTTTTTTTATATAATGTGTTGTCTTCCTGATAGAAAAGATAATGAATAGATTACAAGTAGATAATTCAACTTTTTTTTTATTTCTTAATTTGAATTAACTACGACAACGGACAAAGATTGTTTTTAAAATTAATGGCAGGTGACTATAAAATAAATATTTCCTATCTTATCTTATATAATACAGACGTTACTTAAAAAAAGAAGATGATTACGTCCTACGCGTCATGCATTTAGTCATGCATATTAACCAATGACTTAAATTCTGCCAAGTCACTGTTTTTTCTGGCTAGCTCAGGCAACCCATTCCATGTTCTAATACCACTAGGGAAGAAGGAGTATTTGTACAAATTTGTCCTAGCATATGGGACGAGGAATGTGCCTTTATTTTTGTGTCTTTCAGAGTATTTTATTAAATTTTGTTTTTGTATTTGAAGATTATGGTTCAGTGTTTTATGTATAATTGCTACTTTAGTTGTGAGTCTTCTTTCCTGAAGGCTTTCTAAATTTAGTGATTTTACTAATGGTGTTACCCTAGTCAAATGTGAATATTCGTTTGTTATGAATCTCACTGCTCTATTTTGTGTTTGTTCCAGTTTCTTAATGTTTTCTTGAGTTGAGGGGTCCCACACGGTGGATGCATATTCTATTATTGGCCTAACCAAGGTTAAATAACATTTTAGTTTTAAGTTCTTATTTGATTTATAGAAATTTCTTTTAATAAACCCTAATGCTTTGTTGGATTTTTTTATAGTTTCATCAATATGTGGATTCCATGACAGTTTTTCATTTATTATAACACCTAGGTCCTTGTTGGTATCGGTGTATAAATTTAGGTGTAGTGTATCATCTATGTATTTTAAAAGGTTTATGATATTTTGGGGCACATTTTAGTGCTAGAAGGTGAAATGCTAAGCATTTTTTCTTGGTGCACTAATGCATTTCTAGTTGACAACAGTTATCTTTCAATAGGTCGTTCATGCGATAATTGAGTTCATCAATGTCACGTGTTATCTAACCTTTTTCTTTGTGAGTTCTTACTTTCTTGTGTTGGTTTCCTTTTATAGACTCTAACAGTTTATCTATATCACATTCTCTGGTTTCTAAGTCACCGAGTATAACGGATTAAAAAATGTTAACTGGATCTTACAAATCGAAATGCAAAGAGAAGATAACTGTGTTTAAAATTTATTGATCTCAGATAGTGAAATAGGAAATAATAATAATAATAATAATACCTTCTATATCATCATGTCTTAAGCGCAGTGTTTCTCGAAATGTTTTTTAACGGAACACTTTGTACATTCTGACTTAAAAATGGAATACATTTTTTATTTTTTAGAGAGATTATTTGACGTGTTGGCCTACTAGTTAATAATTCTAGTAATTTCCAGTAGTTCGTGAAACACTATTTAGACCTCGAGGAACACTGCTTTAGCGAAGTGTACTCAGAGTGTATAAATGATGCCAACTAAATGTTTAGACAAATGATTTATTTAGTATCCTAGGTCTAATTAATCTCCTATGTAAATGTTATGTCAAAAAGAATATTGTGGCTTCACTTAAGTGGTTACTGGAGTGACAAAATGAAGTATGAGTTAAATCTCTTTTTTTTTTCAAACCTGTTGTAATCAAACAGTTTGATATGTATGTTTTGTAAGAGAAAATACAAAATGGCCTAAAATTATCTATATTTTTTACATTATTTATATGACTCAAGGAAAACACGGTTTTACATTTTTCAAAACTAATTTCCGCTTTTTGCGTGAAAAAATGTATCGCTTAGTAACCATTTACCTACGAAGTTAAATAGGATGTCAATTAAAAGCGTGTTTCCTACTGAAAACATTTTTTTCTAAGCCACAATTCTAAAAGTAAATGCTAAAACTTTCAAAGGGAAATACGTCAGAGTTTTTACAAAACTTCTATCAGCTTACTCGTCTGTCTGTCTGGTAAAAGAATTGTATACGTTATTTCTCCCACTACAATTAAGGATCAGGTTAAAACTTTACACAATTATTCATTGGCATAGACAAGACATGAATCAATAAAAAAAACAACTAATTAGTCAATTAATTACACGTAATTAATTATATTGTTGGATACTAGCAAGAGAAATTATTCCTTCAGTATATACAGATATGTCTAAATTTGTTGGGTTTAACCGTCTTTCTTCACAATTATGACTCTATGTAAATCTAAACACATTTCACATTGAACTTAACATGAAGCTTGAAGCTTATAGACGTGGGGATAGTTCTTAAAATTCTAAATTAAATAGTATCATACAAATGAATTTTCTTCTTCAAATCGTAAATTCTAGTATTGTCAATGGATACTTTTGCTTATTAACTCCTCTACCTATTTACCAGTGTTTGGATAAACTCGAAGCCACCAGTAGCCATTTTGTATCAATAAACTGTATAATTACACTTCTCTTCTAATCAACGTCTACACTAGGATTCAAACCTGGGAGCTCTTGGTTCAGAAGCCAAGGACTTGACAAATTTAGGTTGTGAATAAATAATGATAGTTTACCTTGGAATCTTCCCACGATAAGGGAAGCCGGAATAAAACCAGACATCTTTCCCTTACAAAAACAGACTCCTTTATCATGGAACACGGGTGTACTGGAACATGAAAACAAGAATAGAAAAAAGTGTTTATTTAGTGTTAAATAATATTTAACTTCAACAGTGAAACACATGTTTTATTTAAAAAATATGTTAGCCATGAAATGGCATGTGGCATAAAAGTCAGTCGTCTCAGCTGTACCGGATCTTAGGAAGAATGCTACATCCAAGGGACATCCACTTTTTAAAACTGTACACATTATATATATTTATATTTATTTATATATATAAAACAAGTTTACAAAGACAGTTTGTGTGCAAACACGAACTCAAAATCGGCTCCGAAGTGGTCCACCCAGACAGGCTTCAATATTTTCAGAAAGAACATCCGAATGAAATCATATCAAAGACAAATGAGAGATAAGAATGGAGAAAGAATGTTGACAGATCTTGTGTAGTAACCCAAGGGTCGAGCAGATCAAAGGATAGGTGCAAGTGAATGCAAAGTTAGATATTAACCTGGCCTAACTAGTTCCCCTATAAGACCTTGTTATAATATGGCAGATGATGTAAAGTTCATCTGTTTTTGTGGCCTTCGGTTAACTACCAACCGCCTTTACCCCAACTAATGTTAGGTACCCATTAGAGCTGGGTGGACTCGGAGGCTCTCAGGGATTCCGACGTTGAAAATCCCAGTCTTTACCTGGATTTGAACCCGGGCCCCCGGTTCAGAAGCCAGGCGCTTTACCGCTCAGCTCCTGCGCCTTTCCTGGCGTCTTTTTCCCTTTAGGGGGCCGCTAAATCAAGAAAAAAATGTGAATCCTATTACAATTACTCGTTTCCTTTCTTTAAAAATATATACTTTTTTAGATATATCAATATTTTAGGTACATTTATCTTGAAGCTTAAAGAGGGTTAGAACCTCTATAAAAAACCTCTTCACGGCCTCCAGTTACTATTCGGCACTACGATTAAGAATTTTAATTTAAATTTGATCACCGGATACGATACTAAGATTTGGCTCTCTGTGCCTGCCGTTAGTTTCTCTGAGCTTTTTTTAAAAATCGGATAAATAATAATAATAATCAAATCGTTCGGTAGACTCTGTTAAGGGGAGACTACTGTGTATTTCGTTTCCCTTTAGGTAAATTCGATCATGGCAGTGTCAGAGAATGAAAAATAATTTCTTTTAATAATAAATTTAATAATTTTACAGTTAATACATAATGTAAGCTCAAGTAATGGTTTCAGGAAAAGGAAGTTTTCATTAATTAATGTTTCGACTATGTAGAGAGACTAATGTTTAGGTTAGCTCTTATTCAAAGACTCAACGTGTTAAAATTGGTAATTACACAAAGATAGACATTAGGTCTTAGTCATTGAAATTAAGCCATCAGCTTCAGTGCATTGGAAGTAATTCCAAGCCCTAAAATCTATCATATTTAATGTGTATTAATGTTAGTAAATTAATTCAATAGTAAATATATAATAGCAAACAAAAAAAGACATACCCAAACAGCATGCGACATTAGTACAATGAAAATGATAATTAAGTATATGGCTAAATAGTTTGACAGACAGCCAATGAGAATAGATAGATAGATAGATAGATAGATAGATAGATAGATAGATAGATACATAGATACATAGATACATAGATACATAGATACATAGTACATAGTACATGTATTGTAGGCAAGTAGACTCTTAGACAAATTAGTCATATAGGTGTGCAATCATCTAGTCATATAGGTGTTTAATCATCTAGTCATATAGGTGTGCAATCATTTAGTCCTATAGGTGTGTAATCACCTAGTCATATAGGTGTGCAATCATTTAGTCATATAGGTGTGTAATCATCTACTCATAAAGGTGTGCAATCATCTAGTCCGGTAGTTAACGAAGTCACGTTTCTTCTACAACCTATATGTCTACTCACCACATTCCACACTCAGTTTTAAATCCAACGCTATACTTAACACTAGGTACATAAATAATGTTGTTCTCATTTCTCCAGCATCCATACTCAACATATCCCGCTCTTGGTCTGATTGAATAAGCCAAACTTGAGTTCTTATATACTTTGTTTAAATTCCAAATTCTGTAAATATGAGGCGTACATTGGCCCTTTGCACAACAAACAAAGCTGTTTATATGAGTTTTTAAAACTTTCCTTTCCTAAACTGTTTCATTCCTTTTCCTTGCGTATTTCTACCGCATGTTTCCTACGCTACCAGAGCCAGTGGGGTGTCTCTCCTCCTGTCCCGAGGCGTGATTTATCGGGAATAACTCACCATGACGTTAAAACTATTGATCTCTCTCAATGACAATGTTGCGATAGAACGATGACTTTGGTGCATTGTCAAGTCTGGTCATAGCTGGCGTAATGGTGCGTGACAAAGTAACGGCCACTTGGAGAATCATTACCTAGCGACTATTGATACGGTCATAACTGTTCTCTATAATATTGGTTCAAGACAAGGGCGGCGAAGTTACCTCATTAAGTGCCTGCACAAAAGGAGTTATCGAACACATGCTCAGTAATTATTGAAGGCGGCGTCCATGTAGTAAACTGTTGCTGTTCAACAAGTCAAAACTAGAATCAATGAAGGTCAGGATACAAATATAAGAGGTCTTTCAGTGGTGGACCGTTGGGGCGCTACATCGATGTGGATTAATGGCTTTACAGAGCAACATATACAAAACAGGCTACTTTAATACAATCGTGTTTTATAGATAATACATCGCTAAAGCAAGGGGGGGGGGTTCGTGAGAGGTGGCTAAAGAGGTGAACATGTTTTACATTTTCTTAACACAATACACATATACATGCAAACACACACACACATTCATACATGCATGTACTAGCACATATACATACACAAGCAAATACATGCATACATATACATACACACATATACATAAACACACATATACATAGACGCACATTTACATAGACACACATATGCTAATTTAAGAATGAATTGTTTACTTTGAGATCACGTTTGTTATAATCATCATCATCAAACTTTATCTATGTGAGAGCTTGAGAGGCTCAAATTCTCTCTTGCAAAAGCCCTGGACAGAAACCCTGCTGTTCTACGTAGTGCATACATGTACTACATACCATACAGGTCAAGAATGTAGTGCGTATGTGTTTGTGAGTTGAGAAAAAAGTTTCCATTGTACAATATATGGGGGGTGTCATTGAACTGAACGTTTCGATGGTTGCAAGATCAAATATATATTTAACTCACTTTACTTACAGGTGAATCTGGCTGCTTCTTCATTCATTGTTTTAGAGAGAATACTATGTCAATAGAAAATCATTAATTTATTAACAGTAGAATCTATATATTTAAATGTTTCTCTCAACTCAGCGGAGTAATTGGTCAGTAGTTTATTGATTATCAATACCACTTTTAGTAAATGTTTTTCTTCCATCTTTTAGTATGTTGTCAGTGAACTAGAGAATGCTTTGTGTTGTCAGGCAAATGCTTTGTGTTGTCAGGCAAATGCTTTGTGTTGTCAGGCAAATGGTTTGTGTTGTCAGGCAAATGGTTTGTGTTGTCAGGCAAATGGTTTGTGTTGTCTTATAACTTTTGCAAGTTTTGTGTAAATGAATAATGTCGTCAGGTAACTAGGGTTAATTGATTTTTTGGTAACTAACACTTGGACTGAATGATTGACTTTTAGTGATTGTGACGCTTGACTGCACTTTCAAATGAAGAGTTAAGTATTTCTATGGAGGTCATCGAAAGAAACATTGTTCAAGATTACTAACTAAACCTTCAGTCTAGACCTTGGCCAGGCCGGATGAAAATAAAATGTCCAACTGGCCAGCTTGAAAAACAATCTCTTTGTAAATTCAGAAAGTTAAGTCGATTTGTCTCATATCTGATTAGCGCGGTCGTATTATACAGGAAGTCCTTTCAGTTTTATATTATATTCAGCTTTATATCAGGATTTCTTTACAGTTTTATATCAGGGAGTCCTTTCAGTTTGATATCAGAAAGTCCTTTCAGTTTTATATCAGGAAGTCTTTACAGCTTTATATTAGGAATTCCTTACAGTTTTATATCAGGGATTGATTACAGTTTTATATCAGGCAGTCCTTACTGTTTTATTTTAGAAAGTCCTTAGGTTTATATCAGGCAGTCCTTACAGTTTTATATCAGGGATTGATTACAGTTTTATATCAGGCAGTCCTTACTGTTTTATATCAGAAAGTCCTTACAGTTTTATATCAGAAAGTCCTTACAGTTTTATATCAGAAAGTCCTTACAGTTTTATATCAGTAAGTCCTTACAGTTTTTTTTTATTTTTTTAAAGGGAGATCTCTTGTTTGTTCATCTTGGTATATTAAAAGAACCTTAAAATGTTTTATTACTAAAAAAAAGAAAGACAAGAGGGCATTCTGATTTTAGTTTATGTGTTAACTTCATCAGTTTTCGGTCAGTTGAGCTCCTTTTTATTCAATTAGTTTATTCCAGTCATATTGTATTTGAGATGCATGGTTACTGGAAGATAAAGCATTTGGCTTCCGAAACACTTTGGTTCAGGCTAGAGCTTTGTTTAATTTATTGATTTTTAGGACGCCCTTCAGTCTACTCAACGTGGGTAAACTAAAGGCGGTTGGTCTTTGTGATACCAGGATAGAAATATTTCTCTTTCGAGCTCTGTACTAAGTTTGCCAAGTTATTTAGATCTTCCACACGGGGACACAACAATTCGTTCACTGACATATCGTTCAGCCGACAATTTGTTCACACGCCTATTCGTTCAGACGACATTTCGTTCACCCAACAATTCGTTCACACGCCTATTCGTTCAGACGACTATCATATCCCTCACCGACAACTGGCTCAGAGACAACTTCTTTACCGACAACTTGTTCACCGACAGTTGGTTCACGACTAATCGTTCAGAGACAATTCGTTCACGTGACATTTTTAAAGACAAATCGTTCACTAGATTGTCTTAGTCTAAGAAACTATTTATAATAATATACTAAAAAGACGCTAGCGATAACAGACATGATACGATAAATATGACCCGAAAAAAAAAGAATAAACAATCCTAATTGTATAGAATCTTATTAGTCTAACAGAATGTGCCTGGTAACCTCCTACAATAAATCAGAATAAATAACAAGCCGAGTAAAGGATCGCAAGAGATAAATACAACATGAAATAATATAGTCAGTATGCTTGCTCAAGGTAAGAAGGATAGAAAACGAAAACCAAAGAATTGAGGCTTAGAAATGGAGAGGCCAGTGTGAAAGTGATAGAAGACAAGACAGGTTAATATACGGAGAGGCCCGTGTGAAAGTAATAGAAGACAAGACAGGTCAATATACGGAGAGGCCAGTGTGAAAGGGATAATAGACAAGACAGGTCAATATACGGAGAGGCCAGTGTGAAAGTGATAGAAGACAAGACAGGTCGGTAGTAAAATGGAAACAAAATTATTATACAAGCAAGAAAGTAAACTGGTTAACAGTGGGCCACAGAAATACATGAGCTTTACATTTCCAGGGGCGTAGCTAGGAATTTGACTTCGTTTAGGGGCTAGAGGGGCTTAAACTTTTTGAGGGCCCATTCGTTTTGCATAATATTTAATATTTAATTTAAAAAACACTCACTTAATGCCCTTCTCAAGTGCGGGGTTTCCGTTGAACGAGAGGTAATACAAATCACTAAACTTACCACTCCCTGCACGTGATCTTCTCTTGTGATGTAACTTCGGGCTGTTTGTTCACTCCGTACTGATACTTCAAGTCATCGCCTTGCTTCAGGTCAAATCAAGGGGCATAACACGTATGAGGAAAATATTTTAAAATAGTTACAGACATGATTGTTGAATAAACACTATAAAATGTAGTTTAAATTTTGTGGAAAATAAATCAATTACAGTGTACTCTATGCACTGATACAATTTCTCCTGCGATATATCCTGGCTTTCTTCACCACGAGCTGTTTTAGTTCTCTACTATGAGATCAAAATTCAGACCAAGATATATGAGGTATAGGGGAACCCCCCGAAAGTATTATGCTATGCAAGTCTTCAACTTTCAATATTACAATTAGATGTGGGAAACGAGCCGAATCTGAGCCAAACCAGAACCTCACTTACGGCCGAACCGAACTCGAACTTTGAATCTGATCGGTACGAACCGAACTGTCATTACCTTAACTGAACTGAATCAAAGATTTTGTAATTTGTAATATAAAAACTTAGTTTTAAACGAGATGATTTGACATTTTTAATTCTTGGAAAATTCTGCTTTGTTGAGCCATGTCCTTGACATCTCGTGTCTGCATTTTTCCTGCATCATTTTGGGTTGTCTTCTTTTGGTATCCAAACACGGAGGGTAACGTACACTATTTTATATATGTGCGTTCATGAAATGGGAGATTGGAAGAAACGTAAAGTAGACTCTGAATGTAGAGACTACAAGGAAAAATGGACAGGTCTTTGGCTTTTTATGGAGCATGAAAATAAGCCAACAATTAGATTTGTATACAGCTGTTTGTGGCTGTTTCTGTAGGACGTAACGTTAAACAGCATTATGAGACCAAAATACATTACAAATATGACAGCATGAGCCGCTAAGTCAAGATAGCTAATTAAAGCCTATAGTTTAGGAGAATGGCGAGAATATTTACCAAGATGAGACAAACAAATGAGCAGGCGCTAAGAGCATGCTACTGAGTTTCTCACATTTAAAGGAGTGAAATGAAGCCTTTTTTTCGATGGGAAATGCATAAAAATTGGATTACTATCAATGATAGAAGAAATGTTTCATGAAAATAAGAATGCAGTTGAAGCCATCACTCTTATTCGAATGAAAATTAGACTAAAACTAAGCAATAGAGCGGCAGAGTTCTAAATGTTTTCTATTGCCGCCGACATAACTGAAGCCGCTCAACTGTTGGTACTTGTTCGCGCTACGAAAAACGATTTTAAAATCACAGAAAAGAAATGAAACCGTTTAAAATAACCGTTTGATGTTTAAGGTTGAACATCGCTGTTTTATCAAAGAAATTCAATTGAACATTATTACATTACGTAGTTTTTGCTATCACCTTATTTCATTACATCGAACCAAACCGAACGATAACTTAAGATCTGACCGAAACAAACCCGAACTATGCTTCTCATCGAACCGAACCGAACAGAAAAAGGTTGGGTTCGATTCCCTTCTCTAATTCCAATATAGCTTAAGGTTCGATTCAATGAATTGGGTATAACTTAATAAGCTGTTACCTAGGATTATCATCTTATAGTAGTCTAGTAGGAACAAACTAGATACTTGAAAGCATAAGATTTATTTACTAGAAGATTTTTCAGGTGCAATAATTGTGCAATATAAAGTATTCTCAATAATGGTGCTAATACATTTAAATGCATCACAAGTATTGAACAAGGTAACGAATCTAAATCATACTTATATAGCTTCTCCTTCTAAATCGAAGATAAGCACACATTTCTCATATCATACTGACTCAAAGATGACTGTAAAGTCCAATAATCGCTTTATAAAGCCGGTCGCATACGTGGCATGAGTAGGTTGAGTCAGTTGAAGATAAGCATGTTTCTTGAGTAGGTTGAGTCAGTTGAAGATAAGCATGTTTCTTGAGTAGGTTGAGTCAGTTGAAGATAAGCATGTTTCTTGAGTAAGTTGAGTCAGTTTAAGATAAGCATGTTTCTTAAGTAGGTTTAGTCAGTTGAAGATAAGCATGTTTCTTGAGTAGGTTTAGTCAGTTGAAGATAAACATGTTTCTTGAGTAGATTTAGTCAGTTGAAGATATCATGTTTCTTCTTCTCTTATACATAAATGGTTGACGAAGCTGAGACATTCCTACCGAGAATACATCCCCATCAAAACAGTACTGGCCAGGACCAGATCAGCAAACCAACTGACTAGACAAACGTATTTTTCTTCCTTGACAAAACCCGAGATAATAGTACTATTCACAGCTCACAACTAATAAAATAAACAATAACACACAATCTTACATCTATGACACCCCTGCTCTAGACACTAGCTACATGAAACCCTTGTTAAACTTCTGTCATACAAACAGATGATCTTTACATTGTCTTTCCTATAGATTGCAAGGCTCGAAAAGACCTCTTTGTATTCTATTGATTGCTGTGAGTTCTCATTTTGTTCAACATTTACATTTTTATTCTTAGGACCACATTTCAAATAATTTTATTTTTATCACATTTAAGCTGTGTCACATAGAGATATAACTTAAAAAATCCCGTGTTCAATGCTTTTCTATAGATACACAATAACAAAACAAATGCATCAACTGCAAAACAGGAGTAGAGACTTTTCAATGAAAACAGAATATTGCATTACTTTGTTTCCACGAGAAGCGCATAGCTTATTGCTACTTGCTACTTCTACTCAAAATAAATGAAAACTAATTATTAAATAGAAGTACTTTAAAACTCAAGCAATGATAATCTAGTTAATTTAAAAAATCAAAATAAAAATTATAAATAAAATTTAAAAAAAAACAACTTTTAAGCAACAAGAGCTTCTCAATTACAACAATATCTCTCAATAATGTAGACGTCAGTTCCCTAATTCGATATCAAACAAAATATTGTTGTAACCCTGCCTTGCACAAGTGCTTGTGGTGCGTACGAACATACTATTGAACCAGAACAGGAAGACGCTGGGATAGAGGAACAGAACAGTGTATCAAGTGACTAGGGAGAGTCTGAACTAAGGAGCCGTCTTTTGTGCTGCCTGGTGGCTGTAATAGGGACCTGGAGCGAAACCGGGAAGGCTGTCGTTAGTCCGTATTAAGGTTTGGCGGAGAAAGGACTGGTAGAATTAGGAACAAGATTTTTTTAATTGAGTTGTCGGCCTTAGATTTACAATACTATTTAAGTATCAATAAATACTTGACTAATTGGTAAATTTTTTTTTGATAAACTACTCATCCTTCTATAAAATAAATACTTGTTTAAAACTTTAACTTGATCTGAGAACAGGTGGACAAGAAATAATGTGTACACTTATGTAAGGAGACTAAACACTACATATTTAGCCATATCTGTGAACTCAGGAGGATTACTTTCCCTTGTTGGTTATCAAACCAAGTAACTTATTAATAGCAATCAATTGACTGTTTGGTTATTTTTTATTAGTTTATGTCTTTTAGTGGCAATTAATAATTGTGAAAAGTTACAATGGGTTTGGGAGATACAACGTGAACAAACGTTTTACTAGAGAGACACATACAACAAACGGACACATCGACAAAGTGATTTGATATAAAGCTTAGTAAAAAACAAACATAAAAAACAACGATTGAAGGGATAACCTTGTGGTGTATACAAACAATACAAACAATCAAACACAAATGATTAACATGTCAATGCTGTGGCGTATTTTTGGATCTCTGAAGGGTGTAAAGACTTCGTCATCGTCTCTGTCAGAGACACAATAGATCACTCTTTACGGAGTACGATAACAACAACGTTAAACAAGTCACAAAGAAATGAACGACTTAAAGGCTATGGAAACAAATATCCATTCATTGCTAAACTTATTGATACAAAATAAGAAGAAGCCTGGGGAGTGGCTATGGCCTGAATGTCATTGTCCACACACAAGTCCCCCTTCCCCCACTCCATGCAGCTGTAGGATCCCAACGGAACAGCAAGTAACCAATACAATTTGGGGTCAGCAGCGTCACAGGGTCGTGAGTCACCGGTTGCTGATTTTTCCTCAGAGTTCACCTTTACGCCTTTGAATGTAAGAGTTTAGCTGCTAGATAGCAGATGTCTTCATTCTCAAAGGTGGGTAGCCCCTCAAGCCCCTAGCTTACAGACTCATGCGCCAGTTGCTCACCTTTGCCCTTGTTCTGACAGTAATAGCAATTATCACAGTCCTAATATCTGAGTCAGACGTGAAGGTATCCATGCCACTGTATGTAGTTATACAGTTATGTAGTGGAATGCTTATATCTGTTAACTACATCCAGTAGTAGACACCTTACGGAATGGGGTTTTAAAATAATATGTACAGCCGAACTAAGGTACACATTGACACACAAAGATAAGATGATCATCATGGATATAACCTGGTCACATTGCCTATCAACGATTCAGGTACCATGCAGTGGCGTAGCTAGAAATTAGCCATCATTTTGGGAACCGGGGGGGGGGGGGGGCTGCATTTTCCGTATTATATATATATTTAATGTAAAAAAAAATCGAACACTCATTTGGGATCACCTTTAAATGTGGGTCCTGGGGATTTTCACCCCCCCCTCGACACTAGCTATGCCACTAGTACCATGGTAATGTTTATTTCACCTTTTTTTTCACCTTCAGAACCTACTTCTCATTATTCATTAGTGTACCCTCGAGCTGCTCTTTGCTATTATATATTAGATGTCTATTTATTCATTTATTGTTCCAACATTAAACTTCAAAAGTTATCTTTAAGCAAACTAGATTGTTTTTTTTTCTTTGTAAAAGAACAAAAACATATATTTATATGTAAAACAAAATGCAGTTGCATCACTGGGAGCTGCGATTGGTCAATCCAACATTGTATACAATCTGTTCTCTATAAATTCATGGCCTGATTAAAAAAAAAAGGTTTTTAAATAAATGATAATATTACAAATATAATTGTATTATACTTGATGCTATTAACTAATTTTATGAATACTACAAGTATATCTTTATTATGCTTTTGGACATTGTGTCTTACAATAAACAAAGCATTAAAATTTAGCTAAGGAAAAGTAACTGCATAATAAAGAAAGTTCAACTCAATAAGAAACATATTATTTGTAAAACCCTACATTGTACTTAAAACTGTTTTAAAACAAGAGAGAGAGAGAGAGAGAGATATCATTACCTTATTTAACTGGGCATCCTTAGAGTATCTTTTGGCTATAGACTAGTTACGTTTTAACACTGCTCTCATTGATATTTAAGGGTATTTTTTTACATTTCATTAAATCTCCGCAATAATTGTTTTGTTAAATGTTTCATGAAAATTAATTTATAATCTAATGTATGTGTTTATTTCTATGTATGAGTAACTAAGGAACATCTACGCGGACAAATAATAAGGACAGACAGATACCTTAATTTTTTTTCTACATTACATAACTATAGCAATCTCTCCTTTTACTTAAGTCTCTTCTCTCCCCAGAAATAAATTAGTAATGTATAGACTTTAAAAATTTATTGTAGTGTAATAGCTTGGTATTGACATTGAATCAGTTGTAATAAAAAACGGTTTACAATCTAGTTTTATTATCATTTTTGTCGTGCTCTAAAAATCATAATCTGCCATTTTAAATGCACTGATTACAAAACAAAAGGGAACCATAGTGGCTGAATAAAAATTTTTGAAACACAAACTCGCTTTATTATATTTTTAAGGGGTTCTATGCATTGGCAGAAACTAACTATAGACACTTATAATTTTATTTTTTACACTAATTAAATTTGGTTAAATAAGTCAAAAAAATGTATTTGCAATATTATTTATTTTAAGTCTCTATGTATTCAATGTAGGCGTGTCTTTGTCATGCGTAACAATAAGCCCTGACCAGGTTTTCACACACACACACACATTAAGCCCACAGCTAAATATAATGAAAACGTAACGCGTATGCTTTTTTCTTTGCATTACATTTCCCCACAACCTGGTGGGATATTTAAATAAAAGATGTTTGTACTGTGCTATCGAACCTCGGGAAGTTTTCTTTCTTAAACAATGGACCAATCATATAAACAGAGTTCTTCACACAACTAAAACAAATAAGAACACATACACGCCCATTCATTTAGATTATGAATACACACAGTATAAGTCATATACATAAGCTGGTATTTTCCAAACATTTGCCAATATGTATTTAGTTAATTAATTCCAAGGTTTGTATCCAGCTAAGAAAACTTATTTTATTATTCAGCTTGAAGTTGAACAATGGTGACAATACGAAAAAAAACTGATCCATAAATATTGCATTTTAAGCTCCGAAATTGATGTACTTTTTTGGGGTGACATAATACTTGTTTTAAATACGCTCACACAAATACACGCATATATACACACATACTCACATGCAAACATCCACATACACACCAACATATTTTAGAGCAACCGAAAAACGTGTATACGTGAATGGAGTTCTAACAAAGTTTTAGAATGAGGCCGTCATCAATGTATTTGTTCAAACGTGTTCATTTGTCGTAGATTAAATTTTAATTAACTTAATCGAGCCGTTATCGTGTATGGGAACAACGGACTAAGCAGTGGCGTAGCAACTCGTGTTTATGTTTGTAATGTTATCACAGCGCCATAAGCCTACATTTTGTTTGTTAACAGCGCTTTATAAATAGCATTATTATTATTATTAATATTATTAACTGATTTGATGGCCCGGGCGGCTTGGCCTCTTTAGGGGCACCTGCATCTTGACATTCTACATCATGACATGAGATAATGGCGTAATATTTAATATTTCATGTAAACAAAAAAATTTTAACACTTATTTGGAGTCCCCCCTTAAGTGCGGGTCGGGAGGATTTTTAAATTCTCCCTCCATACCCCCACCATAGCTACGCCACTGGAGCCAAGTATACATATGTAACGTGAATACAGAGTGTTTTAATGAGCATCTCTCTCTCTCTCTCTATGTCGATGTACCTGAGTGTCTATTTATTTGTCTCTATCATTTGCTCCCAGTCTCTCCACATGTCATTTTCAGCTCTTAAAATCTACACGACCTATTGATAATCACATTTTATAAGATTTGATTTGTTAATACTTGTGGTGCACTCAAAGGATTTTCCCGTGTCTGTTCTAAACTGGAAACCTTCTTATATTTATGACAATTTAGAAGTGCAGCAATGCTAACAGACATGGCTGCACTGGACAATCAATCATTTTGAGTTTCAACGTTGCAAGCAAATTTAAACTTTTAGTTACGTTTTTTTTACTTAACAGAAAAATGCAAATCTTTATTTGATTCATATTTCACTTGTAACATTTCTGTTAAATTACGAAGATTTCCAAAGTGTTTAGAACGGTCATGAATAGACTGCTAAGTAAACTGTTTCACTTCCAAACTGATGGTCTCCGTCTCGAATCTGGGTAAAGACTGGCATTTTGAATTGAAATATTGTCAACTAAACTCTAGTGTGTTCCTGACAAGAGTTGGTGAAAGTAAAGATGATTTGTCGTTTTCCTGGCAACATGACACCCACGTTAACCGTCGGCCATAGAAACATTATTTTTACATTGTATAGGGCCTCCGAGCTTATCTGCATACAGCTCCCTTGAAAAATGTCATTTGGAAAAGCGATTTTCTGGCATACGGAGTACGTGTCTCGCCAATTGAAATGTGGACATTTTCTCTGTGGCGTGAATACCGTAGACAACGTTATATATGTGGTCAAACCAGTTCAGCAGATGAATGTTAATTAGAAAGCATAGATGGAAGTAGTTAAGCTTTTTTATGTAGCGTAAATATTAGGTCCAGGAAATAGGAGTGCCGGGTGAACTACAGCACTGTAAACTTTCAGTTTTGTGGATATGCCGAGTCCTTTCCGTTGCCATACTTGTCCTTGAAGTTTGCCTAAAGCAGCACTGGCACGAGCAACACTGAAGGTCTAACTCATCATGTAGGTTGGCGTTTGTTGTTATCCCAAATCAGTTTATTATTTTCTAGAAAATATGTTTTGTCTTTGAAGACAATGGTTGCGCGAAGATTAATCATTGGTTCCAATATTTTAGTGTTGTGCATAATCTGGTTTAACTAAACAAGCCTTTTTTGAGAGGCACAGTTGCTTTGGCCAAACCTCGTGCATGTAAATGTAACAGGTTTAGGGCTGATATGGCTGCTTTCTGTTCCATTCTTTTATCTATAGCTGATTCATTCATTTTTCTCTCTACGAGGTTCGTACCAATACGCACTGTCTGATTCCATGCTGTCCAGTATTGCACGAATTCGTCACATACCATAGACCTCAGATGTCTCTTTAGGATATTCTTGGGCGTCCTTTAGGTCTTACTCATATCGCAAGCTCAGCATAGAATATGTTCTTAGGAATTCTTTCAACTGGCAGACGGGTGATGTGTCCAAGCCAACATAGTCTTCTCTGAGTCAAAAGATAGTAGGTACTGTGCGTATATTAAGCTAAAGTAAAAGCTTCCTGATTGAAAGACAAGTGGGAACGAGCGTAACCTGCCCTTGTGCTGACCATGTCCTTTAAAGCTTCATACAATATTCTGGCCCCAAAGCCCTCCTATAGTACAAAAACTATAAGGGGAACTGCCTGATTTGGAAACCACTGAGCAGTTCATCTCAGATCTGGGATTACTGATTATAGATACACGTACTGCAGCTTGTGAACGAAGAAGAAAAGACACGATTAATTCAGGAGATGCACATAATAGGCGTGGCAGTACTTGCCAATCTAATTTAAAATGTACACGACTAAAATAATTCACCAATACATGTCTACATTCTTAAAGGTTCTTTCACTAAAACTTTGTGTTAATAAAATGTAAAGCATGCTATGAATTTAATGTTTGAAAAGGGACATAATAATAAACCACATTTACGATCTCTATTTTTTATTTCATTTCTCTCCCTTTCTTGTCCCTATCGAATTTTAAAAATACTTCTTCTTCTATGTATTAAGGAGTGTTAGTGTGTTTCTAAGGTAAACATTAGAGATGATTGCTAGTTGTTTATGGCTGAACGGTTTCTCCTAAATGTTATTCATGATTGTTGTTAGGAAGGTAATGAAGAGAGTGAAACATTAAAGTCATGTACTTGTAGCTTATTAAAAAAACTATAACATCTTGGCATTAATGGCTCATTATATTGATGGTTTCAGAGTTTCCTAATAGGAAGAGAATAAAGTATAATAATAACCGGCTTCATATCAACACCAAAAATAGTAAACTCATGAGTACCCCTAAAAACAGTCTTATGCCCACTACTCTTTCTAATGTACATAAATAACTTACCTAGTTGAATTAGTTCAGGATTAAACAAAATTATTATTTGCAGAAGATTGCATAATATATAGAAGACTTAAAAATAAAAACACAAGCTACTGAAATTTTACAAAAATAATTAGAAGTACAGAAATTTGGAATCTAGTTGGAGCATGGTTTTAATCCAGAAAAATGTCAGTTATCAAGAGTAACAAAAAAAACAACAACAACTCAAACCAAAAAAACAACAACAAAAAACAACAAAACTACTTATTTTAACTAACTTAAAATACACGGATGCTATGATATAGATATAGAATAGAATCCCCATATTGACGAAATCTCCAAAACACTCCAATAGAAAGAAAAGGAGAGCCCCCTAATTTGGAAACCACAGCGCAGTTCATCTCATGTATTCGTCTAGTCATCTGAACACTCCAACAGTTCAGCTCATGTATTGGTCTAGTCATCTGAACACTCCAACATAACAATGAGAATGAAGAAGAAGAAGAAGAAGAGAAGTCGCCAAAATTTAATTGCTCCGAATATTTTATGAAAACTTGTGCTAACGCCAAATAACTTTTTGAAATCACTGTTCTAATATATATCTATTTTATTATCTTATATAATACAGACGTTATTTTTAAAAAAAAAGATGATTACGTTCTACGCGTCATGCATTTAGTCATGCATATTAACCCTTGACCTAAATTCTGCCAAGTAATAGGTTTTCCTGACTAACTCAGGCAACCCATTCCATGCTCAAATAGCACTAGGGAAAAAGTAGCATTTGTAAAATTTGTCATATCATATTGGATGATGAATTTGCCTTTATCTTTGTGTCTTTCTGAGTATTTTATTAAATTTTGTTTTTGTATTTGAAGATTAGGTCAGTGTTTTATGTATAATTGCTACTTTACTTTTGAGTCATCTATCCTGAAGGCTTTCTAAATTAGTAATGTATGATTTATAGCATATACATACATACAAACATATATATATATATATATATATATATATATATATATATAAATATATTAATTAATTTTCTTGCTGCAACTCCATATGAACCTTGTATTATTATTTTGGACAATGAAATTAAAATCATGTCTTGAACATTCCATAAAAATGGGGGAATTTGATAGGGATCCGACGGGTGCGCCTCTGAGTTTGTGTAATAACACAAACTCTCTTTGTAATCTTGTTAATTATACGATTCCAATATCCTATAAAATATATTCTTGTATTTGTTTCCATTTTTACAGATAAGTTCACAAGTAAATTAATTAGTGACACTTTGATAATACGTAAAACAATTAAATAACATATCATTCTGGAAATACCCGATGTTCAATTTTTCGTTTCCACTAAATGTTTTAATTTTGTTTTTTCCGTTAACATTTGTACTTGTAGGACTGTCCCTCTATGCATACATTTTCTATTTCTTAAAATTAAATCCTATCTTTGAACAAGTTTAACAAGAATTGAATATAATCTTCTTTTACTTTTTAGATATTAACAGATTTGTTAAATAGTTCGCCTAAACGTATGTATGTATTTATGTGTGGATGTATGTACCTAATTACATAAAATTAACCTTATAAACTTTTTAACCGTATAAAAATGCCCAGTTAATAAAAAAAACAAACATTAATATGAGTATTTTATAATAATTTTTATCAACAAACATTTTATTATACTTCCTAAAATTATTTTTCACTTTCTTCATGGGTGGGTAAAAGGAAAAAAAGAAACTAATATGTTAAGCTATTTAACTATCTCTTGCAGTTTTCCTAGCAATCTGGGACGTTATAATTTGTCAGACATAGATAATGCTTTCAGGGTTTGATAATATATATATATATATATATATATATATATATATATATATATATATATATATATATATATATATATATATATATATATATATATATATATATATATATATATATATATATATATATATATATATATATATATATATATATGATATGGTTATATATATGTATATATATATATATATGAGGCATATTTGGCATCTATGACATTTTATGTCCGCCTGGTGGTGCGGTTTGCGTGATCGAATATCGTTTGGACTTATTGATGGTCCCGAGTTCAAACTCTGCCCACTACCATCCCTCGTTGTTCTTCGGCAGATTTGGACTAGGAAGTTCATTATCTTCAACTCTGAGGGAACATCCAAAACATGTAAAACATTTTGCAAACATAAATATAATTAGAAATTATAGGCAACCATCATATTTCATTAAGTAGGAATGGATTTTATTTGTTTCAAAAAGGTATCCTGTTGTATTAACAAATAGATGTCCATATGGTAAAAAAAAAGAAAATACTGTTTTAAGCTAATTGCTATGATTTTATACTTTGCATCAATTAGTTTCATTATCATCGTATTATCTGTCCTTAGGCTTGAGTTGTAGGGGTACTGTAGCCAAAATCCGTCCACATTTTCCTGTCTGCAGCTCTTTTTACGAGGATATCAAAACAAAGGCCAATCCATTATTTTACGATTGGGTAAACTTTTCTTTGAGTTTCCTTTACTGTATCTTGAAATTCAGATCAGCCTTCACGGCATTAATATGTACAATGGGTTATCAGACAGATTGTAGACTTCTAAAAAGTACAAGCTAAATTGTATTATTTTTCTGGTATCTCATACCCAGCTGTTTCCGTAGCATTTACACTTAAATACATATAAAACATAATCAGCTATGAATTTTTTTTCGTTTTTTGAATATATTTTATTTGACAAAGGTAGGTGACAAAACCATTGCTATGGATTAAATATAAGGAATGTAATGAATCCATCACACAACATGAAAACGGCTACATTGCTTTTAATACATATGCATTTCTTGTCAGGTGAGTAAAGTGTTATACATTTTTAACGTTTGTTTATTAAATTTACCAATTCAATTTACAATCAATAATGTCTTTATATTTAGACTCGTTGCTTTACTTCATTAAAAATTATGAAATTAATGTTATATATTAAAATCAGGAATTTCCATGGATTGTGGAACAGCAATTATTGGAGAAACGAAACAATTCCACGTCATAATCAACCACACTTATTCAGAACCATTGGAAGTTGTTTGGTTAAAAGGAAAGTCTCCAGTATCTATGTGCAGACAGACACTGGCGTGTTACGATTACCGAGACATCAAGACAGAGACGAAGCTGCAGTCACTTGGTGACGGCTTGTTTGGGATTAGCATAACCCTTAATAACGTGAGCAGAAAAGAAGAAGTGCTATGGTCCTTGAAATATCTTGGTCTGGCCAGCCTGAAGAACTCCAGTGCACTTTACAGTTGTGATTTAAAAGCGTTTGGTAAGTTTATATAAATGTACAAAACACTTTGCTCTCACCCAGAGGCTTATTATCCCATAGCCTACTTTGTACACTGGCAGTGTAACGTTTTTCAAAATCTTATATAAAAAAAAATATTAAAGTTTTTTCTATTTTTTCTTTTGTTTTCGTTGAAGAACATGTCTGTCTACGTGTCTGTCACGTGCTGTTTGACTTTGACAGTTGCGTTTTATTATTTTATTGCGCTTGAAAGTGACAACATTGTCAAAAATTGAAAAAAAAGGAAACCTGTTCCGAAAATGTAAGTAATAACATATTTATAAAAATATTTTCAAATAAAATTACTTGATTTAGAAACATAAAGTATCTTAGTATTATAATTAATTAATAGATTTAACATTTATTGCATGGTCTTTTCATATTAAAATTTTTATTAACGTACACTCCCAGTGTACATGGCAGGATATGCCACTGTAGGAATCAATTACTGGTATATGAATCGAAATAGATCAAGAATTCATTTAGAACATAGATTTGCTTGTTTTAACCAATATTATCATATATTAATGCTATACACCATACATACCCTTATAATTGCAAATTATAGAACTAATTATGATGATTATAAGGTTATTATTTGAAAACAAATAAACAATAATATAATAATTCCTTTTATATATTTTCTTTTGTATTGTTTTATTTTACTTCATGCAGTTCTCCTAGGCTTTAGTATTTTAACTGACTGCTTAGAAAAATATTCGTTACATTAGCAAATTATAATCCTATTGATGTATGGTTATGTGAAAAAAAAATTATACATATTTATAATATTTTTCTAGGGTCTCAAGTAAATATTAACAGTTCACAATGTCATCATTAAGAATCAAGATAAGAACCTGAAATCTAATAGTAAATAAATGAATTAGACAAAAGCATGATTGAGTTTCAATAACATTTAAATCTTATAATTTGTTGTAAGGTCCTTGTGTTATATCATAACATAATATGTTTACCTCTATGACACCGTTATTTATTATGTATACTTACTTTTACAATTTAGTTGCAATTTAGTATAGCTAATTAGCAGAGCTAATATCACAAGGAAATTGAGTCTATAGACTTTATCAAAGCTAACAAACTTGAAAATGCCAAAATTATGACTGCGACCCAATGAAAAGAATTAGAAAGAAATGGAATTTAGGATTATTACATAACTGATAAGCATATGAATATACGAATATACGAGCATATAAAGTATGTTTGGTTCAACCGCACTTTAAATATTAAAATCTTTGCTTATTGACATGATCTTTGAATATCTCACTATTGTATTATTATTTGTTGTTATAAAAAATATATCTGAGTAGTACTGGTTAGTACCAGATAATGTGGTACATTTCATGCCTATTTTTTTTAATATATTATTATCATGTTTTAGTAAAAAAAAGCATTAAAATATACTTTTTTTGCCTTAAAATGCTTTATTTGTGTGTTTTTCAATGTTATTAACTAATCTGTTTTTACTTAAAGATTGTAAAAAAAAATATTATTTTTTTTATATAATGTTCCTCACGGGGCCACTTCCTGCTACGTACACTGCCAGTGTACATCTCACAGAATCTTTACTATATGGAATTTTTCAAAAATTCTTTTTGCAGTGTCTTAATTTGACTAATAGAAATTGATATCTAATAGAAAATTTATATTTAAAGCAGTAAATAAGTTTTGGGGGTTAATGGGTTATTACAATACTAGCCGACACGCGGCGTAGCATACGCCACTAGTTAGTAAAGGGTGAACACTTCCTGAAAGAATCATAGTTGTCGAATGGTGTCGGGTTTTGACAAATGACTGTGTGTGCATACCTGGAGAGTGAGGAGGCGCGGGTGCGGGCGGGAGGGCCGGAGGAGGGTTAGAGAGTCGGCGTACGTGCGTCGTTTACGGTATTGTTTGGCGACTTAGATAATAATATATAGAAAGAAGATTACTTGTTTTCCTCCCCTTTCCTTTCTTTTCTGAGCAGCACCCTCTGTCGCCTCAGAAGTTACTTGGGGTAACTCTAGTTCGACTTGTAGAAATAAAACCGTTATCTGTCATGACGTTTTTATTGAGGGTTAGAGAGTCGGTCTGCGTGCATAGTGTCCCTCATGGTTGAGCGACGTAGAGAATTATATATAAACAAATCTAATATACTACACAAAAAGAAATCCTTTTATCCCAAACTTCGTTCCCCGGGCCATAAGCGTTCTATGACTCGGTCCTTCTGAAAATTCTGTATTGTTTAGTGATGCCTCGTATGCTTAGATCAATTGAAATGGAAGAGTATTTGTTGTATAATGTTCTTGACACGCCTGTTGAAATTTATATAACGCAAATAAGACGCACATACTTGTTCAACACTGGCTAATATTTTACACTTATTTATTTCCATGACCCTTTAAAATAGCAAACGACAAAATAGTGGCGACTAAATAGTGCGTAAAAATAGCAATGCCAAAAAAAGCGCCCATTACAAAATAGCTCCAATATTTATTAACCTTTTTTTAAATTAATTTTAATATTGTAAAATATAGATTCAATTAAGCACACATTTATAAGATACAATATATTATAGCGAAAGCGAATAAATTATATGCTGATTTATTTTCCAAAACACGCAGGCCTAACGACTAAGTATAAACATAAACATGATTGGGGGTAGGCCTATTTTTCAATGGCCGATAGTCCTGTATTAAAATACTAAACGTTCCATAATGTGATAAGTGGTGAACAATAAAAAAAAACAAAAACAAGCCATAGCGAAATGAATGAGTGAATTGATCAGTCGCAGCCTGGGCTATAACCAAACATGGTGTTGAGATAGTGTTATGACACGATTAGGAATTAGTTGTTTGTTTCGTAAATAGGGGAAGTTTGACACTTAGAGACAATGACGCTACACATCAAAACAAGACTCTCAACATTTCAAAGAATATCAAATGTTTGACAACGCAAAGGAAACATAAGAAAATAATGAAGCGAAATTATTGTTTGTAATGTTCTGTTTATACCGTAAGAAGTAGTACACATTTTTATATCTATTATCATTAAGCTTGAAGAGATTATGAAACTTTCGCAATAACCCTATCCATGGCCTTCACTTACTATAATCTGGTACTAATAAATAAATTCGTTCTATTTTGTGTCGCGGTATTTTGTCGGGAAATTTTGTTAGTATGTACACATCATTTTGTCGGCGCCATAGACTTATATATTATGCTTGACTGGAAATCGGAAATAAATTCTTATCCGCAATTGATCGAATCGCAGACCAATATATATTTAAATATAGATTTTTATGTACGTAAACTTTTTTTTTAAGCTCTAAGGGTCGCCCCAATCAATCTTTTCTGTCTTAGAAAAGAAATGATCTTAAGTTTACAAAATTTAGAAATAATGCAAAATCATTTCCTGGATATTCACGAAAATATGTGGAACAAAGCCATTTCCTGTTTGTTTCCATTGAGATAATGTTTCAAAAATCCTAGATCGAAATAATTAATGTTGATTTAAATCATCTTATAAACGTTTAAATTACTTTAAATATATTCATTACCTGATTACCTAGATCTTTTTAGATTATGTATCAAAAAATTGCAAAATAATAATTATGAGACAAGAGTACTTTTATTTTTGATGTTCATTTGCTAGATCTAGATCTAAAAATTAAATTATATGTTACATAGGTTAGGGATGATAAAAAAAACTTTACTTCTTTTAACTACTTTACAAAATAACGCCTTGATCCAACTTTCTAAAAAAAATTCACGACATTTTTTGTAGTGTTAAAAAATCTCCATGTCCAGTCTAGAGTAGTATGTCTTTGGTCGGTGCTATTTTGTCTGCTACGTTGGGTAACCATTTATTCCACAATACATTCACTTTGCCATTTAGTTTAAATTAGATGGACCTTCGTAAAAAAAAAATTAAAGTTTTCTCTGAAAATAAAAGCAGTTGTTTTTTTTTTAAATAGAAAACATTCATTGTAAACCTGCTAAATTAATGAAACGGAAACTCTAAAGTTATTTTATAGATGTATGTTCGTATTTAGAATTAACAAACAATTTTAAATCCTTATCGATGAAGTCGTATTTAGTATTTCAAAGATTTGTTCTTCTTAGACTTTGCGGCCCTAGAACTACGGGGCTGCCAAGATACTGTAGAGGAAGGCTCCATAGCTCGATGTTGGTGTCAAAAGAAAGTGGACTTCAAACAAAACATTTCGCTGACTTGGATGGACCAATCAAACAGAGTCATTGATAACGGAAGTCACATGTTATCTTTCATTGCCAAAAGAGACAATTTGGGTAATTATTGTGATACTATTGTATACTATTTAAATTTCTAATTCAAATTTTTGATACAATACAAAATGTGAAGAATTAAATATTTAAGTTCGTTATTGATCGTTTCGATGGAAATTTCATAATATATTTTTATTTTTATGTTCTTGAATTGTGTTTTATATATAATGTTAGGTTATACTTGTCAAGGCCACACGGTTGACGGCACTGAGAGTTTACCATTGACCTACAAACCAAATGTTCAATGTAAGTAACATTTTTATTTTAAATTAAAATTCTCCAAAATGTAATCCATAGAAAACGTAGAGGGAATTCATTTCACTTCCGCCACCCACTTTTAATTTTGATATAGACTTTATAGCAAATGTTTAGTTTAAGAAATGTTGTTTTTTTATGTATAAAACGAACTTTTTAACTAGTTGACTATTGATTCGTTTGTTTAGTGACATTTACATTATTGAAATGTGTCTACTTTACATAATATAATTTGTCATAAGTATTAACATCTGTATTGTACATCTTAACACAAATATTTTCCATACATTGGCTATAGCCTGTTGTTTTGTTTTCTTTTTAGATAATGACAGTTCCATTACGTATTTCTATTCAGCAAGAGTACTTCCACAAATGAAGAGCTCATTTGTCTACTTATTTGTCTCTTCGATAACCTTGACCGCTTCTATTTACACAGCATTGATATATTATTATTGTCGCAAGGGTGAGTAACATACAGTTGATTCTAGGGGTGCACCGGATAGTACTTTTTGATATCCGGCCGGAGCCGGATATAACCGGATAGTAAAATTAGATATTCGGCCGGAGCCGGAGCCGAATACCTACATGACTCAAACAGCTCGTTTTACTAAAGTTTTTTTCAAATCTTCTATATAACATACCTATATTCATATTATTATGTTATTACTATCTTTCTTTAAACTTTATCACTGAGTGATAAATTAAAATCAACAGCATTTTTTTTTACAGATATGCTTATCATAAACTAATCATTGTAACATGAGATGGTGTGTGCGTATGTATGAGGCCGCTAATTGTAAAGTAGAATGTGGTATAACTCATGCAGAATATATAAACTTATATGTAACTAATGTAAGTCTTTCAATGGTAAAGTTCAATCTTGGTTTTATAGCGCAAATCTCTCTTAAGTACAATCTAAGTTGTATAGTGAGTAGATGTTTGTGTTCATGTACTTTACACCATCAACTTGTCATTAGGGTAGTATTTTAAAGGCCACAAACCGCTTCTGGTTTGTATCTTATACAGATAGTGGCTTAGTAAATATCTTAAGTAATTCCAGTAATAACGAGGAGTTACTTGACACCCTTAAATTTTATTAAGAATATTGTAATTCAAGAGTAAGATTTAAA
The DNA here is from genome assembly GCA_036873155.1 of Biomphalaria sudanica. NCBI lineage: Eukaryota > Metazoa > Mollusca > Gastropoda > Planorbidae > Biomphalaria > Biomphalaria sudanica. The sequence continues at coordinate 227,465 of JAZGLO010006670.1, forward strand.
GTTATTGTCGTAGATATCTGGAATAACGCGATCTGTAAAATATTTGCGACTAGGCACAGTGTATCTTTTCTCCAGTACTTTTTAAAGTCCAATAACTCCAGGTTTCTTAACTACTTGGTAAGGTTCCATGTCAGTTCCAATCTTCTTTGCTATGGCCAAGTGAATGCGTTTAGCATTATCACTATTAATATCCCACAATTTAGCTTTGTCTAAGACCTCTTTAATCCCTGGTTGCTGCTTGTGTGTGAAGCTTAACGAATCACTGGAGCTCGTAGACGTACTGGCACAGGCAGTGATATTACTTAATGCTGATTTCAATGCAGTCATTTCGTTGAATAAGTCTGGGTGTTTCGAGCGTAGATGACTAATCATATTGCTGGATGAGAAGTCTTTAGGTTTGCCTAGTTTACCACTTGACAGAACTATTTTACAAGCATTGCAAACTGCTTTAGAAATGTCCATTGTTTTGACATTAAAGTAACGTCATATAAGTGATGACTTTTTATCAGCCATTATTATTACTTTTTAATTTACTAAATGCCCTTGCAAGCCACTTTTATACCCGTGGCTTGTGTAACAAAATACTTGTAGGTGTGTGTCCTGTAGTTCAGCGCTCTAATTGACATTTCTCTCCAAGTAAACAAACTTAGTGTCATAATCTAGTGACCTCTAGACAGTGTCAATATGTCTTAACAATCTGCGTTAATCCATTCTGGCTTAAGAATGGTCAATGTCTATATTCTCTATCAATCCATTGTCATGGATTAAACAAATAAGAAGTTTGGGGTGTTGAGTCTCTTGAGCCCTCCCTTTAAAGATACCCTTGGTCAGTGTCTGTTTGGCCTGACTCATAATTGAGACTTAACTCAAAGTAAACAAACTTATTACCCGTCCAATAGTATAAAAGGTGTGGTTTGTGGTCCAGACCCTTGATTGACAACCTATCTCATAATAAACAAACTCATACCAAATTAACCTTATAGAGATTTGGCTTGTAGTCCCGCCCCTAATAAAAATTCTACTCCAAGTAAACAAACTCAGTTCCCTCATAAGATGTGACCTCTAGACAGTGTCAACACGTTGACATCTGGCTTAATGTGGTCAGCTGCCTATCTGTGAACTCAATGTTATGGACTAAACAAACAATAGGAGGTGGGGGTAGCTCATCTCTACCTCTGGAGATATACCCGCACATCTAGACAGATAATTATCAGCGTGACGTAGTTAAGGAATATGACAAGTTTACTAGACCACTCAAAGGTCAAGACAAGCCAGTGTGCCAGACATCGCTGCTACGTATGTAATACGAATTTATAATGTAAAGTCTAGTCCCCCCCCCAATATCAAACCTAGTTCCCTCGTATGACCTCTAGAGAGTGCTTACGTCCATCGTATCTGACTTGGGTTTACCTGTCAATCAATGAGCTCAATGTGATGGGCTAAACAAATAAAAGGGGGAGGGAGTTGTTTATCTAGAAATATACCTGGTTACCTTAGAGGTGTGGCTCTTGTAGTCAACCCCCCCCCCAAAATAAACATTAACTACTAAGTAAACAAACTCAGTTCCCTCGAAAGGTGTGTCTATACGCTGACATTAAACCTACGTCCATCGTATTTAACTTGTGGTTACCTGCCTTTAAAAAAACTCAATGTGATGGACTAAACAAATAAAAGGGGTTGGGAGTTGTTCATCTCTACCTCTGGAGATATACCCGCACAGCTAGACAGACGTCTGGTCAGCATGACGTAGTCATGGAATGTAACATTTTAACATGTTAACTAACTTACTCAAAGGTCAAGACAAATTGAAAAAAAGTGCCAGCCATTGCATCTCTGTATGTGAAGCGCATTTATGATGTAAAGTTTCATCTCTATTTATATTAAGTTATTAACATGCCTTGTCTTTATAATAAACGATGTTTGGTGCATATTTATAATGGCTCTAGTTTTAAGCACATTATTTTGTTTTCATATAAACATTAATACATTCTATAACAGACAGTAATGGAACGAGGTCCACTTTATGCATATTAAATAGGGGTATTTTTTACTATCCGGTTTACTATCCGGTAGTGATATCCGACCGTCGCCGGATATCACCGGATAGTAAAAAATGCGGATATTCGCCAGAAGTCGGAGCCGGAGGGACTATCCAGTGCACCCCTAGTTGATTCCCATTAGTCATCTCACGTTAGTTTTGAGAAATTGTACTAATCATGCTATTAATGAGACTTTTTGACTCTAAAAGTAACAGCATTTGTAGGTTCGGAGATGTATGTATGGAAACTTTTTTTAAACTTAAAACTAAAGCGAAATTTGTATTAAAATTAATAAAAATAACAACAACACAGTATTTCATTTAGTTAATAAATTGAAAATATTTTTTAATAATCATTTATATTTCGCTATTGTGACCTTAGATGCAATTTTTTTTGTACCAATGGGGGAATCAATGAATGAAGCTTGAGTAATTAGTGAAGAAGTCTGTGACTCTTTTAAAAACTTACCTCCCCTGAAGTTTTTCATTTAAAAGTGACGTATTTTTTTTTATCTGCTTGCGAATATAATTTTTAAAATTTAAATGGTTTACTTTTGGAAAAGAAAAAGTAGCCCTTGCAACACAACTTTGAATGATATATCATGACGTCCGATTTTCATTTTCTATGCTAGTTTTTGAGAACTTAACGAGACGGACGGACGGACCACACAAATCTAAAAGCAGCTATTCTCCTTTCGGGAGCCGCTAAAACAAACTGTCAATTATATTGTTAATGTACATGCTACAAATTACATTTTATATGGAGTCGACATACATTCTTTTCATTAATGCCTAATGCAATCAGGAGGTAACATTCAAACCCCGGAAATGTTAAAACTTATGTTAAAATAGGAAACACTTTTAATCCTCAAGAAGGGATCCGTCAAATGTCCTCTGTTACTAGCCGTCTGGATATAACTTCTTATTTTCCCTGCTCTAATGAAAAACATCTTGTTGATAGTGTCGAATAGAGCGTTCTTACTTTTTAAACAAACTTTACGTCATCGTCGCTAAGTAAAAGTAGGATTTAGCTATTTGTTTTAGGAATAGGGGGAAAGTTTTACCTAACTTTGTTTTCCATTAGACGGCTCCCTAGTGTTTCCTATTTTAACACAAGTGTCGACTACCTATCTTGATTGTTTTGGCATTTCGCCGGTGTTTGAAGGTTACCTCCTGTTCTTTTCATTTTTTGTATTTGACCCGGCAGAAGAGCCATAACAATCTCTCTCTCTCTCTCTCTATATATATATATATATATATATATATATATATATATATATATATAATATATATATATATATAATATATATATATAATACAAAACCATTATAACACCACAATCTAATCTACAATCCATTTAAATGTATTGTATAAACTACACAATGCCATCGTTAAATTAGAAATAATGTCTATCCAATCTGCGGCAATGCTCTGGAAATGTATGTCATAATAAACAGGTATTTTGTGTCTACAGAAAAACATTGTCTTAGAAAAAGGAATCCTAATAAAGTTGAGATAGCTACTAAGAAGATGATACATCCACATGATGACTGTATTTACACAATGGATGTCTCAAAAACAAAAAGTCAAGTTCAGCTTTGCCTACCAAGAAACATTGGTGATTATACACACCTGAGAACGAATACGATTATTGATACTTTAGAATGGAACAAGGAACTCCACATCATAAATGATAGCGAAGACAGCGATGGGTATGGCTCAATGGATGACAGCTCATTTCGCATTGAATGATTACAATAAAACTGCTTTGAACTTGCTGGGTACTGTATTTGAAATATCAATAAAAGTAATAACACATTTGGTTTGTAATAGCTCTTACAATGTTATCTGTAATTAGTGAAGTTAAAAAAATATTAAATATTAAATATATATTAATTCATACTTATTTAGTTGGCAATAGTTCTGTTTAATTTAGTGTCCTTGACATTGCTTAAGTTTTAGTGAAAATTTCACATAAAAGCGAACATAATTAAATTGTTGAAAAATTTGCAAAAACATTTATTAATGTGCATCATTAGAAATAAAAGTCTATGCACCTCTTTATTTTCGTTTTTTTCTTTTGTAAAAAAACTTACACTTCAACCTTATGCTATATTAGTTGGTTATAGCATGCTCAGAGCGCTTTGGTCCAATCTCATTTGTGGACCAGTGGGGGGGGGGGGGAGGGGGTATCTAGGAGTTGTTTTTCCGTGCTGCCTTTAGGCGTTCAGTATACGCAACTCTGCCCGAGTCGGGTGTCAAACCTCGAGCCCCCTTCTAGGTAGCCAAGACAAGCCAAGTTCAAGCTCACTTAGCTTCTTGACCACGCTTCCCACATAAATTAAGTTAAGCAAAATACCACCATTTCAAATTTTAAAAAAAATTTAATGTAAGTCAATTTATGTAGAAGTATCAATATTTATCATCATCATTTATTTGCATCAAGTTCTTATTTATTTATTTATAAAAAAACAAAAATTATGTACATATAAACGCTTAAAAACGATTTTACGATGTTGAAACAATATAAATTTTTTTATTTTTTTTGAAATTCTAGGACATGTAAGAAGGTTTATGTTATCAATAGTATTATCTATAATTTTTCCTTTAAATTGTAGACGTTAGTTCAAAATTATAAACAATGGCATACTCCGAGTATATGTGTGTATTTAGCTGTTTATAATATTCAAAGAATTAAACTGCTCAAAGTGATTAGTTTTATTGTCTAATTACTTTTATATTAGATATATTGCATTAGGTTGATCTAGTCACGACTATAAATCTTTCAAGCAGCAACTTGTTAAATACTGCACACGAGTCCCCTCTGCCACCCAAAGACAAAGAAAATAAGTATTGTCTTGTAGAAGTCCCGCATTTCTCTCTCCCGCCCCCTTGGCCATCGTTGTTTATATGTCTCCAACGTCAGTCACCTCAGTCACGTGTACACACTCACACGGCCAAGAATGTTAACAGTGAAGACTCAAACCAGATGACCTCTTAAATTGACAACCACGTGAAAGCTTCAGTCAAAATACGTAAGCCTAATAAACCACACCTGTTCATATTTTACTTTCATTAAACAAGTTAACACTCAAGTGGAGATATTAAATGTCTTACATGTACTAACATGTATGAATTATCCAGTGTATCCACTAAGATCTTTACTTCTGAATTTTAGTTCACATGTATAATCTAGCTATTGTGTTAAAATATTTTACGGTTTATATATGTCAATAATCGTGATATGATGTATAAGATGATGCATTTATATCGCTCCCACACCCCAGTTAAAGTGAATATACAAATGACTGAGTCTTTGTAATGTTATGATGTTTTAGAAGCATGTAGGCTTATAAGAAATGATGTCTTTAAAAAGGATAACTATCCAACGTCACGAACTTCTTGTATCTTGCGGTTCACACAAAGTAGAGAGATTGACAAAAACAAGAGTACTATAAAAAGCCAAAGGTGGTTTTTCAAAAGATTACATGTCTCCAAAAATAGATATTTTGTAATATTGGGCATACCCCATACTGGTCATATATAAATAACGTTCATATCACCCCTGACTTAAGATGTCACTCCACATTTTTACGCGGCAATATCTATTTTTGGAGACATGTAATCTTTTGAATTGATAAAAGAAATTTCAATAAATAAATCTTTTATGTGATATTGATCAATCTTATAGGATCATGTTGTTATTTACCAGAAGAAAAATATTTAAATACTCTCGCTTAGTGTACACCAAAATGTGTACATCACTAAGATAAGTCGTCATTTAAAAATGGCATTATCACTCACAGCAGGTATAAAGATCTAATTTTAATATAACGTTTAATAACAATCATAGTGCTTGAACTAAATTATTACTAACTCTATTAAATACAATTAATATGCTCATTTTTACAGGAGTTATCTTCTTATCTTATTAATTACAGACCTACATCTAAAGAGAAGATATTTATGCCCTACTTATTTTATGTGTCAATCTAATCATGCTAATTCGTCATATTTACTGGTTTACTCTGACAATCCATTCCACAGTCTTTTAGCTAACCCTTAGGCTTTGTTATATATATATATATATATATATATATATATATATATATATATATATATATATATATATGCCAATATGAGAGAAATCTAACTTTCATATATTATTATTACACCTAACTATTTTAAGCTATTAATCTGTTTAACTTTTTACAATGACTTAAAAAATTAAAATTTTTATTTTCATTGTAAATTTTTTCGAGATCTAGTTATCTAAGACAAGATATAGCTCAATATGAACATCTATTTATAGTCATCAGCCACCGTACCACCATGTCCATTTTTTAAGTGTATTAGCTTTTACCAAAATGTCGACATCATTGAAAACATTTAGGAAACTGAACTCTACAAGCTTACTGTTCTTGTTTCTATTAGCCTTTAGAAAGAAAACGCATTTTGATATACTCTGCGTGGTACTTGTTTCTTGTTTTGTTTCCAATTGTAGTACTGTAGCCTATTTGAAATGCTCGCAAGCATCTACTATCTATAGACCTTATGAGACTACACATGTGCAATCATCGGAAATTTACGCCAATGGGGATTCCCGTAAACAATAAGTGTCTCGCACACACATATACATACACACTTAAGCATGTTTAGATTTTCTGCGCTCCGTGACCTCCTTAACCGAAGGCCACAGATACAGAAGGTCTTTACATCTTTAGCGCCATAGATTGCAAGGTCTAAAAGGGGAACTTAACTTTCACTTTACTTTTTTTATAAGAGTGCAAAACTTTCTATACTTTGGGTGTCATCCCCAAGAGCTAATTAAGACCCCAATTACTTTTAATTAGTCATGGGTCCAAGGGCAATGAGCTCATTGTAAAATTGTAAAAACCCATTTGCGCCATGGATGCCACGCCACTAAGTTTAAGTACATATGACTTTTAATTGAATATGCATCTACGTACATTTAAATCTTTTATGTGCATCCAAGTACACATATATCTAAGTATACTTACATCTAAGTGTATAGTGTACATATATCTAAATGCACATACATCTAAGTGCTCATACAACTAAATGCAGATAAATCTAAGTACAGATACATCTCAGTGCGCATACATATAAGTGCACACACAACTAAAGATACAACACATTTAAGTGCACATACATCTAGTTGTACAGACATCTAAGTGCCCATAGACCTAAGTGCCCATTCAACTAAACGCACATAAAACTAAGTGCACACACACCTAAGTGTACATACATCGAAGTGCACATACAACTAAGTGCACATACATCTTAGTGCACATACATCGAAGTGCATATATGTCTAGGTTTTCATTATCTAAGTGCATATACATCTAAGTACACATACATCTAAGCATATTTGCATTTTAGTTCTTGTAATACTTAGTGTATTCTAATGTATTTTGTTTGCTAATTTTAAAGATTATTATTATTTCCGGAAGTGTACACTGTACGGGAAAGTTTAATTTAACTCATCGCTCCAACTCCCATGCCCAGTGCCAAACAAAAACTTTATACATGTCTTGAGTAGAAGGCTTTGAACATTTACACTTTAAGTTAAATACTCCAAATACATTAAATTCCTGTTAGGCGCAGACTGTGTAAGATAGGAAAGTCTAAGGAAAGTGATTATGTTTGTTTATTTATTTGTTGTGAGTTGGGAATTTTGTTTTAATTTCGAAATTTTATTCAAGGGAGGTTAATCTGTGTTAGACAAGTAGTTGATTGGAGAGCTGACCTGCTCTGAGTTTTGGGCGTTTCTTTTTCTATATTTTCTAGAGCAGTGTCTCCCAAACTTTTTCTTAACGGAACACTTTGCACATTATGAGTACTTAGCGGAACACTTTGCACATTATGAGTACTTAGCGGAACACTTTGCACATTATGAGTACTTAGCGGAACACTTTGCACATTATGAGTACTTAGCGGAACACTTTGCACATTATGAGTACTTAGCGGAACACTTTGCACATTATGAGTACTTAGCGGAACACTTTGCTTATTTGAAGCGAGATCAATTCACGTGGCGGCCTACTAGATAATTATTCCAGTATTTCGTGGAACCCCAATTCAGACCTCGTGGAACTCTTGGGTTCCGCGTAACACAGTTTGGGAAACACTGGATATACTATTTATTCCTTATATATATGTACTTATATGTATTCGGTAATGTCATGGTTCTGGTGGCACATTTTTATCATTTAAATGTTAAAAAAATGTATCACCCTTGAGTATAAATGTGTATATATTTAGTCTTTTGTTATTAACGTGCGATGTGTAATATGAATAATGTATATTGTAAATATCTATTAAGTATTTTACTCCTTTTCGTTGAGAGTGACGCAATTTTAAAAAAAATTAATACTTTACGAGAGTCAACTTTTGTAAGATCTCATTCATGTTGATATAATTTGCTAGAGAATCCTACCCTAACCGATCTATTAGTAGTTTGTAGTAATAACACACAACCTACCAGCACCTATTATAAATATTAAATGACCAGTAACTTCATGCTCTATACATTTGGTATCAAATCTCACTTTAGTTAATGACAGTTGGGGGCCTCGCATTTTACTCAAAGCAAATTAAAACTAAAGTTCCTTTTTCTTATAGAGGTCTGGATACATGGATTTTTATTGATTTCGTTAGCCTATAACAATTTAAAATTTAACTACTCCAGGAAATGTTAAAGTCCTCGTGTCTTACTACTACTATACGAACAGATACTTAAATCCATTTGAATGTGAATAGTATTTATTCACATTTTAAATAAAACATTATAACCTCAGATAAGAGCAATATATGACATATTTGTTACTGATGCTAATCTCTCACCTTTGTCTGAAACATTTTTAGTAATTATTATTATTTTGTGATATCACTTGTTTAATAATTTTAAACCATTGAAAATAAAACATAATAAATGTATACATATATATATCTTTCTATCTGCCTATCTCTATCCATCCATCCATCCTCTATATGTATAGGAATCTCTCTCTATATATATCTTTCTATCTGCCTATCTCTATCCATCCATCCATCCTCTATATGTATAGGAATCTCTCTCTATATATATCTTTCTATCTGCCTATCTCTATCCATCCATCCATCCTCTATATGTATAGGAATCTCTCTATATATATATCTTTCTATCTGCCTATCTCTATCCATCCATCCATCCTCTATATGTATAGGAATCTCTCTATATATATATCTTTCTATCTGCCTATCTCTATTCATCCATCCATCCTCTATATGTATAGGAATCTCTCTATATATATATCTTTCTATCTGCCTATCTCTATCCATCCATCCATCCTCTATATGTATAGGAATCTCTCTATATATATATATCTTTCTATCTGCCTATCTCTATCCATCCATCCATCCTCTATATGTATAGGAATCTCTATATATATATATATCTTTCTATCTGCCTATCTCTATCCATCCATCCATCCTCTATATGTATAGGAATCTCTCTATATATATATCTTTCTATCTGCCTATCTCTATCCATCCATCCATCCTCTATATGTATAGGAATCTCTATATATATCTTTCTATTTGCCTATCTCTATCCATCCATCCATCTTCTATATGTATAAAAATCTATCTCTATATAAATTTTTCTCATTTACGTTTGTACTTGTCATTCTGAATTTAATTAACTTTTTTTTTGTTCTGTAGCTAATGTTGAGGATCGATCCTTGATTTGACAAAGACACTTTTGAGCTTGTATTGCTTGGTCAAGGTCTTTCCAACATTTTTTATTTTCTACTTGGTAACTTGTGGTTCGTTACATTTTTTCTATTGTAATAACGCTTATAACGAATTCTCATTATTGTTATATCTTCCATCAGAAAAAAAATATGTTTTTATATTATGCTTTTATATTAATAGCTAAATAAATAATTGACTAAACAGAAGAAGTATATGAAAGTGTTGTTCTTTAATTGAAATACTTAAAATAACAAGTAAAAGACACATTTATAACACTAATTAAACTTTACGATATCGTTTTTAGAGGCCCCAGAAAAGGAGAAAAGACGCTAATAGTTTTGTGTGAAATGTCTGTCCGTCTGTCCGTCCAGTTTAGATCTCGTAAACTAAAAAAGATTGTGAAAATTCGACATCATAATATTTTAGTCCATTCAAACGTCTGATGCAACGGCTACTTTTTTAAAAGCGAAAAATCTAGTTTTCTAATCACTTATGCAAGCAGTTTTTTCATAAAAATACACCACTTTTACAACTATTCACTATTAATAAAAACAATCAATGATGGCTTTTTAGTAGGGGGGATAACAATTTGCCATATTTTTAAAAACATTTATGCAAATGGTTTTAGATTTGTCCAAAAATGTTTTTCTTTTATATTTGCATAGCTAGGTTATGTAAGTTCTGTCCTACTATTTACTACTTTGACCCAAAAATAATGTTGACTTTTTATTTATAGAGAAAAAATCTATTTAGTATACATATAAGTTGGACATAATTAAAGACAACTATTAATAAGTAGGTTTTCATATTATCACAAGATCTGTCAACCTTTGACAGTTCACCTCTGTCATTTGTCTTTGTTAGAATTTCATTCTGATGTCCTTTCTGAAAATATTGATACCTACCTGGGTGGACAACTTTTGGGGCCGATAGTGAGTTTGTGTTTCCACATACTGTCTTTGTAACCTTGTTTTTTTTTTATTAAATTAACCTTTCATTTTAATAAATGTTCATTTTAGGAGATATTTTCATTAAAATCAATCTATTTGTACAGTTTTGCAGTGATAAATTGAGAATGACAGTTCTTCAAATGATAAGAAATGTCTGTTTAGTATTCCTTAACGTTTGCTGTTTTTTGAATAGTGGTTTGGCATTCGGTAAGTAAAAAAAATGTGTACTTTTAAACTATTTACATCTAATAATACATTTCGAATATAAATATTCAGTTAGAATTGAGCTAATGTGTTAACAGAAAAAAAAATTATCAAGATTTGTAAAAGGACAATATGAATATGTTGATATAATCTAAAAATTCATTTAAGTAAACGTATTTATCACCCTGTATGTTCAGATGAAGCTGACTTGACCAAAGTTTCGATAAAACTAAAACAATATGACTTTAAAAGTAGTACAACCAACTGCACCAATGGACTGTTGGCTCACATTGATCGTTTTATAGCCGTTGGATTTATAGATATTGAACAACCATTGCAAATAAATGACATGGTCATTACATTTCAAATTAAGACAAACACATCGTCCGTTCCAGAAATCGTGAGTACCTAATACATCTATCTATCTATCTATCTATCTATCTATCTATCTATCTATCTATCTATCTATCTATCTATCTGTCACGAATCACCAATAGTGCTTATGTCACGTTGAACATTATATTGATCTATATCGCACTATCAATGATCGTGGTTGCAGAGGATTCAGAAATTGTCAGTTGATAAGATGATCATCTAGAAGTTGCTAGTTGATAAGAGGTTCATCTAGAAGTTGCCAGTTGATAAGAAGATCATCTAGAAGTTACTAGTTGACATTACGATGTAAGTATATTATTATATATTCAATGAAGAAACTTCTCTTCGACAAATACAAATACTTTAATTCAGAACTTAGAAAAGCTATTCACAAATATATACAATGTTTAAATGTACTTGAATAGCATATAAATGATCTACACAATAATATAATTATGTCTTCTTTCTTGAGTTCTAACACTAAACTTTAGTACATGTTATATTTAACACGTTCCGCACAAGTCTGGCGGTAATATCTCTCAGCTTTTAAGCTTGGGTGTTACCACATGACCAACATCTCTCCGCTGCATGGCCAACCAATAAATGTAGCTCAAAGTACAATAATTAATACCTCCAACCAATCACATTCATCCCAAAACATAATTCTGCTGCGTGATGTAAATTTTCCGAGGTGGGTGAAGTTCTGGTAACCTTGGCTAAATATAGATACAGTGTACGTGACACTATCAATCTATCTATCTATCTATCTATCTATCTATCTATCTATCTATCTATCTATCTATCTATCTTTGTATATAAATATATGTATGTATTTAAAAGGGCTACAGCCTTGTTTACTACACACAAAAAAAACAAAAAACAAAAAATCGATTTCATAAGAATTAACTTAATTTAAGTTTTAAAAAATTATATCATTTAAAGCCTTGTCAATAGATTTTATTTTAAAAAAAAATGTTTTTAGTACAAAACAGTACAAGGGAAAAGCTGCATGGAAATTTCCGAAGATGAAGAAGTTGTGTGTACTAAGACAGACGAAGCGAACAGTTTTAAAGTTATTCTTAACATTACTGCAGTCCAGTTATTGAATGGGATGGATTTCTTTTTGACTGTGTATCTTGATGACTTTAACAAGACAAACGGACCTATATCTGTTCCACCAATTTACGGTAAATACAAGAAAATAAATACAATTTTTCAAATATGTTTGATAACAGAATAAACTCCACCCAGCAACACAGTCACCCCTCTTTAGACAATGCGCCAACCTTTACGAGACTATAAATCATACCCTTTTTAAATACACCTATTAAGTTCATCAAAGTTTACTGTTAACACAACTTTCTCGCATAATTAACTCTTGAAATAGTGGTGAGGAATAACGAAACAATGCAAGTAATTTTGCAATGGCAAAAATGCAATAAGCATACAATTCAGTCGCTTGCCAGAAATAGAAGAAGAAATTTACTTATTAACCTATTTTCAATTCCTCTTATTAGCTTGGAAGCTCTTCATGTGCTAGAAAGGTGGAAATTGGGTGGACACAAATCTTGAAAACGGTTTAAAACGTGTTTTTTTTACAGTTTATACATATGTTTGAAAAAAAAAACAACAACATTTGTAGCTAGTAATTTATTAATACACACTAGGAATATATCATCTCTAACTAGAGCCATTTTTTAACTCTGGTATTTTAATGCATCCAAGTTTTAAAATTTAATATCACCAAAAAGATTTCTTCTTTACGATTCTGATTTTTTTTTGTAAGAGCGTTTGTTTTTTTTCTCTCTGAGTTGCATATGAACAATAGATGGCTAAATGTAAATATATTTGACCCAAGCCCTATTCCCCCCCCCCTTCCCCCGTTAAAATGACTAGTTACTCTCATATAGAAATGTATTCTGAGTTTAGAAAATTTTTATTTATTTTATGCTACTTGTTTTTGTAGAGCAGTGTTTTCCAAATTTTTTTTCCTTATCGAAACTTTTCGCCTCGGAGCAATAAGCTTATTGTTTTAGGAATATTAAATCTAGGTGGTGCCGTAGTAGTTAATTATTCCAGTAGTTCGTGGAACACCTACTGAGACCTCGCAAAACGCTAAGGTTACGAGGAACACAGTTTGGGACACACTGTTGTTGAGTATTGTATATGAACATATTTTAGAACATGCAGATTACGTTTTCTATTTGTAAGTATACTATAAAAATAATAATATAAATAATATTGAGCAACAAACTGAAGATTTTAATTTGAATGATTTTTTTTTATTTTGTACAATTTTGTGTTACAGATTTATCTGATGTCAGTTTTTTGTTAAATGGCAATAAAGTGAATTCCTCAACCACTAGAATGGAAGCTTCAATGTTGACATTGTGTTGTGTGAATGCACCATCGCCTTGTTTTGTGATGGTGTCTAATCAGCTCGGTCAACAAGTCAACAGCGAGAACTGCGTGAATGTCACTCATGAGAAAGACATGAATTACACAATACATCTCCTTGTCTGTGATATTGTGAAGCGGTTTGTCTTGAATGTAACGTCTGGGCAAGCATCGAAAAGTTTGTGCGGTACTAATATTTCTATCTAGATCAGGGGTTTTCAGCTTGTGGATCGCGACCCCTTTGGGGGTCGATTGACGATTTGCCAGAGGTCGCCTGTGACCATCGAAAATATAGATTGTTTTTTGTCTACTCTTCTATTGCTGTATGTGTGTGTGCGGGGGGGGGGGGGTCGCGGCAGAATTGTGGATTGTAAAAATGGGTCACCGAGCCTAAAAGGTTGAGAACCGCTGATCTAGATGTATGCATATAGTTATATGCATTTAGGAATATATGTATGCGTCTTATCTACCTAGCTATCCATAAAAACATTTCAATGTTTATTATTTTTTTGATCCTAATGTAGGCAACAGTTACTGGAATTCAAAAACAGTTGTTGGTTACGTGTTACTGACTCTCACTGTTATAGTAGTATCTCTGATCTTACTGAGGACGTTGTGTTCCACTGAAGGTAATGACTTTGTTTTTAAAGAAGATTTCGAATGTTACTATTTTATAAAGTCTTTTGAGAAGTTAATAACATTTAAAATTCATGTTCCTAAAATAGGTGAAAGTTGTAAATGTGTACAAATATCTCTACTTATGTGTAAATATTAATTAATTAATTAATAATAAACTATTGACTTCATTTTTTTTTATTTTAGTGAATCATAGACAAGATCTACATAGTTTCGATGTAGAACTAATTCGAATGTATTGACATTATTAATAAACTTTACATTTTTGAGACATTTTTTTTTTAACCCAGTTGATCTTATTTTTTATAGTTTTGTCCGCCTTACATGAGATTTTTCAATAAAGTATACCAAAAACATTAAAAACATTCTATTATTAAAAACTTCATTACATTAACTTTCCACTTAGTAAGTACTAGCCGGATATTACCTGCGTCTCAATTCACACATATAAGGAACGAATTTATTTTAAAATGCTTTTGAAACACCAATCTGAAGGTTAATTGATTAAAATAAATTCCAGTTAGTACCCAAGAAACACTTATGCCAATTTTATCAAGATTGGTCAAATGGTTTTGATTTGTATTTGGAACATACATACATACATACATACATACATACATACATACATGCATACATAAATATATACATACATACATACATACATACATACACACATACATACATAGGCATGCATACATACATACATGCATACATACTTAGGCATACATACATACATACGTACATACATATGCATACATAGGTATACATACATACATACATACATACCTATATATGTATGTATGTGTGTATGTATGTATGTATGTATGTATGTGTGTATGCCTATATATGTATGTTTGTATGTATGCCTATGTATGTATGTTTGTATATATGTATGTATGTATGTATGTATGTGTATGTATGTATGTCTGTATGTATATATGTATGTATGTATGTATGTATGTATACCTATGTATGCCTATGTATGTATGTATGTATGCATGTATGTATGTATGCATGTATGTATGTATGTATGTATGTATACCTATGTATGCCTATGTACGTATGTATGTATGCCTATGTATGTATGTTTGTATGTTTGTATGTATGCCTAAATATGTATGTATGTATGTATGTTTGTGTGTATGCCTATGTATGCCTATATATACCTAAGCCTTACTTTCTACTTTATATTATAGATAAAAAAGAATATAGTATAATTATGTTAACATTATTGTTACAGTTTCAGAGAAATCAAATTTCACACAGAACTTGCTTGACAATGGACAAGAAATATTGTAAGTAATTAGACAATACAGTTCAGGTTTGTGCTTCTTTATCTAAACATCTTAATTCAAATGTATACTAAATTAGTCAAAGATTATAAAAAATTATATTAAAATTAATTCATTCACTCACCACTTATTCCCACTATCTCTCTCTCTCTCTCTCTCTCTCTATCTCTCTCTCTCTCTCTCTCTCTCTCTGTGTGTGTGTGTGTGTATGTGTGAACATAATTTTTTTCATAACAAGAGCATCTAAGGGTTTAAAGATACTATTAGGGTTTATAGATACTCTTAGGATTTATAGATAGTTTTTACGTAACGTAAGTGCTTTAAGGTCAAATATAAAAAAAAAAAAAACTCGTTTATTTGCCAATGACGCATTTTTAGTTATTGCGTAGCAAGGTCGTAGTTGAATATGTAGACAAGTTACTTTAAAAATAAGACGAAATTAAGAGGTAAAAAATACCTTAGATAGTTCTAGATAGAAATAGACGTAGATTGTAGAGACTACATAAAGAGATGCATTTACTGTTTCGGGGCCTCAGTGACTGTCGTAAATGTATTGAAATTAAATTGTAGTGTTTACTTTCGATACGATACGTTTAAGTCATTTGTGACGATACATTTAGAGAGCCGGATGACAAAGATGTCCTGATGATACGATCAGATTGTGTTGATCACACAATGAGTTTTGATGTTACAATATGGCGTATTAAGCACTTTTAAACATGTTTTGAATTCGCAAACAATATCGTGGTGCCCGATACTAGATAAGATAAGATAATTTTTTTTTTATTAATCAAATCAAATGTAAATTAAATTTGACTACGATTGACAACCTCAGCGTAACTACTGTAGCAATAACAATACAGCTGCAGATACGAAAGACATTCAGACACTAAACACATGTACACATATACACGTATGATCAGTGCTTTATGAATTAGACGTCTATGTACTTTTGGAAGACGACAGATGATCATTTAACACTCTTTAAAGTGTAAACTAAAAAAACCGAAATATTCTTTAAAATAAATACAAAGCTTTAGTTCTGATAAAATTTATCTTTTTAATAATACACACTACATAAAGTTACAATGCAATAATGTTCTTATTACACTAGTCGTCATCTTTCTACAGCTCCATAAATCCGTGTTTTAAATACCACATTTTTCCCCATTTCTAATAACGTACAAACTATTTCTAGAGACGTCATCGTTTTAAAATATACTTGTTATAACTCGTCAACATATAACCATGACCTTATGACCTTACGCTGCAGAAATACAAGCTACATTATGCAACAGCTTTACGTTACTTGACAATTTATAAAGTGTTTCTCATTTTATCTTATAAAATACAGACGTTATTTCAAAAAAGAAGATGATTACGACCTGCGCATGAATATAGTCAAAAAGATGTTTAAATAAAATAAACTATTTTACTCTTTAGAGCTGAAAGTAATTATAATCTATGCGAGTATATTTTGGCCAAAATTTATTTCATAGGGAAAAACAACAGAAACAGGATAGCAATGAGCAATTGAAGGACATTCTTAGGTATTTGAATTGTTTTGAATTGTTTTGTATATCTTACTTTAAAGCACAATATGTAATCAATATTTATAGATATTACTAACTCTGTCTCTCTCTATATAATTTTAGCTCTAAATTGTTTTCATTATCTCGCGTTTTATCGATCATTTTTAAGCATTCTAAATCTCTTTTTTTCGTCTATTTATCTATCCATTTATCTATTTATTTATCTATCCATTTATTTATCCATTTATCTATCTATTTATCCATCTATCCATCTCCATCTTTCTATCTATCTACCTATCTATTCATTTATCTATTCATCTATTTATCCATCTATTCATCCCTATCTTTCTATCTACTTATCTATCTATCTATTTATTAAACCATCCATCTATCTATCAATCAATCAATTAATCAATCTATCTATCTATCTATCTATCTATCTATCTTTCTTTTTTTGTCTGTCTGTTCGTCTTTCTGTTATAATTTTTATTATTGTTATTATTACATATATACATAATTGTGAAGTAGATGTAACCATATTTTATAAAAATCCTATGTAGAATAAAATAACTTGAGTAGTTCTTTATGTAAATAATTCAAATAAACGCACGCCCTTCCCCATACTACAACGATTATTACTGATAACAATGAAGACAATTTGTAATAACTATTATATTATTTTTTTCATGTATTTAGCAAGTCAAATCCAGTAACTATTGATTTAGTTGTTAAAGAATCTGCTATCGTTCCTCGGTAAGTTAAAAAGACAAAACTGCTTTCTATTCTTAAATTAAGTGATTTAAATTAAACAAATGATGATACATACAAATTAAACATAAATGAACAGCAGCACCAGGGACCACGTTTTTAAGTGAGAGAAAGTAGTGAATTGAATGCGCCGAAAAAAAGTGACGGCACCGACCAAGTCTCGAACAAGTGACCCTGGAAACGACAATACCACCTAGCGATAACGCACTAAGTGAACTTAACCTCTAGACCATATGTATTCTGAAATTAAATTCCAATTCTCAGTTCATTTCTTTCGGAGAACACTTATATAATTATAAATCTAATTAAATCACTCAATCTACTTTGTTTTCTTTTCTTTTACAGGTCAAGCTATACTTATTCAGACAATTAATGACTTAATTTACTGGTATTTTCTTTCTAAATTATATTAGACCTTTAAAGAAGAAAATATTTTTTAGACATTCAAAATTTATGTCTTTTTTAGATTTCTATTCAAAATGACGACTTGGATAGGTTTAAAGTTTAATAATGATGGCTTACGTAAACTGCAACACTTGCCAGGAACAAATTCATTTTAACCTTATACGTTATAAGATTGTTGGTTTTATGAGACTTTTTATTATTTTTCATAAAGTATTATTTGAGATTCGTTGAAACATTTCGATTGTAAATTACGTTAAATTGCAATGATTGGAAAGAAATATGTCTAACCCTTGGACCTGTGTATACATTTGTATCAATGTTTCCACACATTTATGGAAGAATAATTTTTTTCCCCTTTTTTTAAGCTTCCAATAAGGTATAGTTTTTATTACAGCTTTACACACAAATACTTGTTCATAAATGTATAATTCACATTTCTTGGTATAAAATCGTTAAAAGAACGGAAGGATGATGACCGTAAGCTGCTCTCTCTCTTTCAATGTGTGTGTATAGTCAACAAAGGTTAAGCTTTTTTCTTTGGGTATCTGTTGATTTTATTTGGCAAGTCCTCCCTCCCCCCCCAACCTGGTTATTTTCATTTGTTTTACACTTTTAATACAAGCCCTATCATATCTTGTATTAGCGTACAAAGGCTATCGCACACACTAATCTGGACAAGCCCACCTGTGACCTACGTATTTTGCTACTAAAGCGTAGGCATAACCATTGTCCGATTTAGACAAAAATAATGATAAAGAAAAGAACAAAATTCTGAAGTTTTTTCTAAAGTAAAAGGTTTTTGCATAATAAATGAATTATGTTTGTTGTAGTCCCTTCTAGATTAGTTTGCTTTTAACATTTGTATGTGTGTGCCTACTGACTAAAATAGTATAAATCTGTATCAAGCTAGTCAAACCTACCTTTTAAAAGTTCAATGTTTACATAAAGATCTATTTATTAGAAACTCTCTTATACCATATTTTTGTTCTGTTTATTGCATGTGCTATAATCAATAAATGTGGATTTGGATTTGTCTTTTAAATTATGATGCATTTAGTTCTTTGTTATAGCTTTTTTAGGAATGAGTGTGTGTGTGATTAATTTTTGGTGCTTTAGTTAATTTGTGATGTTTTGGATATTTTGCTAAGCTAAATGGCAATGTAGTTTTGTAAATCTATAACTGCAGAGTTAAATCTAAAATTGTAGGCTTTTATGTAATGTAAAATAACTATAACTATAATGAAATAGTCATATGATTTTAACAATAACAAGATTACAAAAACAGTTTGTGTGAAAACACAAACTGAAAATCCGCCCCCGAAGTGGTCCAAATAGGCAGGCTTCAATATTTTCAGAAAGAACATCCAAATGAAATTATACCAAAGACAAATAAGAGATAAGAATGGAGAAAGAAGGTTGACAGATCTTGTGTAGTGCCCCAAAGGTACAGCTGATCAAAGGATAGGTGCAAGTGAATGCAAAGTTAGATGTGAACCTGGCCTAACTAGTTCCCCTTTCTGCTATAGGGCAGATGATGTAAAGTTCATCTGTTTTTGTGGCATACGGTTAACGAGGGTGTCATATAGCCAGCACAACGACCAACCGCCTTTACTTTTCCCCAACTAATATCAGGTACCCATTGGGCTGGATGGACTCAGAGGCATCTAAGAATTCCGAAAATGAAAATCCCAGTCTTCACCAGGATTCGAACCCGGGTCCCCCGGTTCGGAAGCCAAGCGCTTTACCGCTCCGCCACAGCGCCTCTCATGGCTAACTGAAGTCTTTTAATTGATGTCATTGTTTTGAAAAGGATCAATCTCTTATTCGAATGCTCAAACAGTGATATTAATAGTCGAGAGGCAAAAATGTTTACGAAAATGTCGTTTACAAGATTACTATTCGTTTTAATTTAGGTCTAACTTATAATGCATACTAATTAGCTTTTCTCTTTTAAAAAAACTGCTTGCATAACTGATTTTAAAAATTAGATTTTTTCGCTTTCAGAAAAAAAAATACATCTTACATTTTTTTAATGTTCGGTGCTTTAGCTCTTATCCTGTTCTTTTATTTTTAA
Organism: Biomphalaria sudanica; assembly: GCA_036873155.1. Taxonomy (NCBI): domain Eukaryota; kingdom Metazoa; phylum Mollusca; class Gastropoda; family Planorbidae; genus Biomphalaria; species Biomphalaria sudanica. The sequence goes on from JAZGLO010006670.1 coordinate 247,894, forward strand.
CAATACTTTATATAAGTCAGAACTTCATGGAACCAAGAACGAGCAAGGAACTTACGAACTTCGTGGAACATAGAACCAGCAAGGAACTTACATGGACAGCTGATTTCAATAATGGCTCTAACGATTTTCCCACAAGTTTAACAGTTAATGTATATCGCTCAGAAATAAATTACTAGCTGGTTATCCACACAAAGAAAATTATAGTTTTACCGTCATAATTATTCAAACTAAAAAAAAAAAAAAATATTTATTTTAACTTGGCTTTAAAAGGAGAAAATTTTGAACACATTATGTGTTGTGGACGATTGTTGTCTTATTTCACCAAACTGCTTGTAGAGAACTAACTTAATGTTGGCGTATAATATCTTAACTCATAAAGCTGAAATAACTTGAATAACCTCCTTTATGAACAAAACATTTATCACAATATAAACTCAAATAAATAGCTATTAACATATAATTTTATTATCTTGACTTTCCACTTCATTTAGTAGAAGCTTTCTCCTTCAACTCCCTTAGCCTTAGACCTTGCTGGGACACACAAAAGGCAGTGCGGCTATTGACCTATGGTTTGTGGGCAGCAGGGCATATCAGCACGCCAACGGGCCATGCCTGCTTCACATCTTGAGGCCAAACCTCCTCCGAGAACTCTGTAGATTAGCCTGAGGTTGAACAGCCTCAGTTTCCATTTGTCAGCACGAGGAGGTGCTGCATAGGACTTGCTGTGGAGAGGCTATGTACTGGCAAGTGAGACTTACAAAATTGCTCCACTTTTACAGATGCTAGCCAGCGGTGGCAACAAGTTAAGCTACCACACTAGACGCTTCACACAGCCTCTGGACAATAAAGTGCTATCCCGCCACAGCTTGCTGCACCACTGGATGCTTGGTGCTAAGACCAAATAAAAAAGCAAGCTGCTCACCCGCACCTGCCACAGACTTTCCTTTCAACTGACCCCTTTCTACACAGTCATACCTTACACACCTAATAAGCTGTTTAGTCAACCAAGTACAACAATAAAGGTAAACAAGTTTGTACATACAGTCACACACAATACAACATTAGTCACAACGACTTCCGACATTATGTTCTTCAAGAGTTTAATAAAGTAATGTAATTAGAATATTGTAACGAGTCTCAATATCCTGAATCTTTGCAAACTGCTCCACACGACACAAACAATTCAAAGAACTTGACAACTCAGAGCTTAAAAATAACAAAACACTTTTATGTCCAAATAAATCACAGCCAATACTGTACAATGGGCAGCACGTAACACATAACTGTATAAATATCTGTCCGTTAACAACCTGACCGACGTATCAACTCTTCCACTGACCTCTTCGTCTCGTCCCGGTCTTCCACTGACCTCTCCATTTCGTCCCGGACTTGCACTGGGTTCAAATGTTCAACTCACGTAAATCAAGTAGGTCAAGACCAAGACGTATTCATGAGGTGTCTTGACAGTACTCCGAGGTAATGCGCCCTAAAAATGTTCCTCTTTAAAAAAAAATCAAATCATGCGGGACACCACGTTGACTTAGTGGTAAATTAGCGTTAATATTTTAGTAGAAAAAAAGTCTATTTGCTTAATTTTAATTTTCTAGGAACTACCTTATATAGGTCATGAATGAAAGGGTTATCAGCCAATTTTTGTTCGCACAAATAAAAGGGGCATAATAACAAATAATGATATTTATATTTTTTTTGGTAGCCAGTTTGATAGATATTTATTATTTTAAAGAGAGGGGGGGAGCGGTACGGAAAAATAAAAATATCTTATCTTATCTTATATAATACAGACGTTACTTCAAAAAAAAAAGATGATTACGTTCTACGCGTCATGCATTTAGTCATGCATATTAACCAATGACTTAAATTCTGCCAAGTCACTTGTTTTCCTGGCTAGCTCAGGCAACCCATTCCATGCTCATTAGCACTAGGGAAGAAGGAGTATTTGTACAAATTTGTCCTAGCATATGGGACGAGGAATGTGCCTTTATTTTTGTGTCTTTCAGAGTATTTTATTAAATTTTGTTTTTGTATTTGAAGATTATGGTTCAGTGTTTTATGTATAATTGCTACTTTACTTTTGAGTCTTCTGTCCTGTAATATTCGTTTTGGGTGCAATAGTGCAACTTGTAACACAAATTGTGTCTTGAACAGATTTAAACCACGAAACCTAAATCTAAAAATGTATTAAATGAACATTTTCAATCAGATACATTTACTATATCAAATGTATCATTCTTCAGATTCCTGGGAAAGAAGGATTACCTATGAATACATTTCTTCTTTGCTAGCAGGATTACCTATATTACCTACTACTTTGCTAACAGGATTACCTGTGGATACATAAATAATTAGCTGACAGGTTTAAGTTAAACTACTTGGCTAAAAAGATTTTTTGTCAATTGACAAAATTGCTGCTTGAATTATTTTAAGATAAGCTGAAATTCTTCTTCTACTTTACTAAGCAGGTTATACTGTCTTTCTGTGAGCACAACAAACTTTCATGGAAAGAACTCTGGTAAAGAAAGTCACACAGCGGCTATTTAGAGTATACAAACTTAACAGCTTTAAACTACATATGAAGATCCTGAATAATTTCAACAGTGCGGCAATGTCAAATCTGTTAACATATTGAATGATTTGTTGGCAAGGCAACTTTTTTCTAAAAAATTGTGCCGATTAGACAACCTCATACATACTACCATACACAACACTACCACACACAACACTACCACACACAACACTAACATACACAACACTACCACACACAACACTACCACACACAACACTACCACACACAACACTACCACACACAACACTACCGAACACAACACTACCGAACACAACACTACTACACACAACACTACTACACACAACACTACCACACACAACACTACCACACACAACACTACTACACACAACACTACTACACACAACACTACTGCATACAACACTATCACACACAATACCACACACAACACTACCACACAGTGCACTATCATATTTAAAAGAATTTTTATAAAAGGTATAACTTCCGATCAAAAGCCCCTTTTAAAGAATGTTAAGGTCATCTAGTCACAAGACAAAAATATCTTAGCCAAGTCGGAAAAATCTTAGAAGACAACCACCCGCTCTAGAAACCTTATTGACGCCCCCCACCAACCATTTTCCACTAACATCACATACAAATATAGGATTATAAATAAAAAGAATTTATAATAATATAATGCAAACAACATTAAAATGTATTACCTAGCTAAAATATCTACAATATTTTTAAGTTTTGGCTTGTAGCTCCCCCAAACGTCTATGCTGTTGACGTTAAGGGCATAGTGCCCTCTTTTCTCCCCCCCCCCCTCAATATGACTTTTATTTGATGATTATTAGCTATATATTCAAGAGAAGGTGATCCAATACATACAAGTCCTAGGAGAACCATTATTGAACCGAACAAAACAAGATGAAGTATTAGGTAGACTCTATATTAAGAAAGCACACATGCGTAACAAAAGGCATGACAGAAGAAAAACGACAAATCTGAAATGACTATTTTTTTTCACACAGGCACTAGCAACATAAACATGCTTAATCTGTAGTATATAGTTTCATTGAACAGTTTTTACTGTAGTCACATAAAACACATCTATAGGGATCTAGTTTCTGAATTAAAGAAGTATTAAATAGTCTTCACTATAGTCACATACAACATATCTATTGGGATCTAGTTGCTGAATTAGAGAAGTATTAAATAGTCTTCACTATAGTCACATACAACATATCTATAGGGATCTAGTTTCTGAATTAAAGAAGTATTAAATAGTCTTCACTATAGTCACATACAACATATCTATTGGGATCTAGTTGCTGAATTAGAGAAGTATGGTCCGTATAGACTACAATACTCTAATAGAAACAAATATGGAATTATTAAAATTATTATTTTTTATTTCTACGGTTTCGTTATTTTAATCTAGTGGAGTTAGTTTTTTGTTTTTGTTTGCGTTTTGCGCATATTATCTAAGACTGCTAGATCACATGATTGTGCGTTCCAGCAGTGAACGAGCTCAGGGGAAGTAATCATCTAAAGGTAGACCGCATGCTAAAATACTTGGCATTAAAATTGATCTAGAAAATTACATTTCTTGTTCATATACTGGAGTGACGCGGTGTACAAACACTGACGGATCAATAAATATTACATTATGTGGCAGGTGGGTAACAAGCTGAACAATAGTGTCAGGTCAGAGGTTACAAAGAAGTTTAGAAGACCATCGCAACTAAGTTTTTACACGGCGGAGACTTGAGCTATAAGGTTATTAATGAACTCGAAGTTACCTGCCCTCTTGGATCATGCGGTCTATAGGGCAGATAATGTAAGTAAAGGTCATCTGTGTGTGGTCTGCGGTTAACGAGTGTGTCATGTGGCCAGCACAACGACCAACCGCTTTTACTTTCCCTAACTAAAGTCAAGAGTTTGGTTTAACAAGTCAGTAGATGTTTCCCTCAATCTAAGGTTTCAATGATCTTATATACCAAATTAATACGATTCAAACCTTGCCTGCTCGTAATGAATATTAACTGAAGATTTCTACCTACTACAATATATTAGATCTGAGGGGTGCTTCTCTCAATCTACAACCGCTACATTCGTCCACACTGTCATAGCTTACATTGATCTCGATTTCTCAAATGAATATACTTAATATGCATACCTGACCGAATATGTTCAAACGACCACAGGTTACTTTACAAGACTGAAAGGATGTAGAAGCTTGTGTCATGGGCAACTGAATCAGAAGAGAACAAGTTATGTGCTTGAGAAAAAAAGGTTTTCAAACCCAGCCTATACAATTACTAATATTTTGATTTCTACTTCCTAGACCAAACATGCTTATACATTTCGAATGATCATATTTTCCGAATAGACGTAGATAAATATTTGGCTCTTATCTCCCTTAAATGTTGAAACTCTGTGTCTGTTGTTTGATCTGGCTGATACAAATAGCTGAACGAATAGATGTTGCATTTATTACTTCTTTTTATGTTACACGTTTAAGACAAAGGCGTATTAGTGATTAAAACGTGAAGGGGGTCTTTTTTTATTATTTTTTAAAATTAATTTAATTAATTATGGGGAGTTTGTTTTTTTTAGACAATTTTTTTTATAATATGGTAGTACAGATTTTTTTTTTCTTTTTAGACAAAAAAAAAAAAAATGAAAAAATCTTTACAAAAAAATGCATTCATAAGACTTTGAGCCTTGCACCTTTGGCTATAGAAGCCAACATTCAACGTAAATACCACAGGAACAATGTAGATTCCCAATTGAGGTTATAAAAATGTTTTGAATTAAATTTTCTCTATAAAGATAACTACACATTTTTCCTACACTATTTTACAGAATAATACTTAAATATATCTTTTAATAGATATGTTTATCTATTTTAAAAGAACTGGTTTGATCAAATTGATAGATAAGACTAGCTGTAAAAGTCGTCATACAAGATACTGAAGTAAAAAAAAAATGACAGAGAAAGCTACATGAACATCTTCAAGTAATAAGTCTGCCTCTCTCAAATTTAAGCTAAGAATATCTGTTGTTTCAGACAAAATTATTATTATTTTTGGATTTCTTTGTACAGATTCTCAACTTTTTAGACTAATAAAAAAAAATAAACATAAATTTAAAAAAGTGCCTCCATGAGACATTGAACCATGAACCTTTGGCTCTAGCGGCCGATATTTAACTTTAATACAACAGGTTTGATGTAAATACTAGCACTTCAGGTTAAAAAAAATATTTTGAATTAAATTTTCTCTTTAAAGATAAAATCTACAATTTTTTTCTTGACTATTTTACAAACAATTACTTAAATATTTCTTCACAATTCCGAATTTTATAAAACTTACAACATTAAATTTGACTTGTAACAGTTTAGTAAAATATTGATATTTAAAATTGAAAAAGTCGTAATTTTTTTAATGTAATTAAAAATAGATGACAGTTTTTTGCAACAGTTATCTGCCTTTCGGTAGATTATTTTCGAAGCACAATGATATAGAGCAGTGATACCCAACCTGATTCAATCCGCGGGCCTTAACTTGTCTCGCGGGCCACATGACCTAAAAGTTACAAAAAAAAGAAATGAAATTGTTCTGAAACTATTTTAGTAGAAACTTGTGGATTTAATACTTAATTAATAAGTTATTGGACAATTATATATTATATATATATATATAAGTGTCAGACAATAGCTTCATTTCTCGACTTACAATGTGAGCAACAATGTAGGTAGCTTTACCACAGGCTCATTTTGTGGTCTCTTTATGGTAAATACTCTCATGGATCCTCCAATCTCTAGGCATAGTTTAACAATCTTTTATTTGTGCCTTAAACCAAGGATACCGCTAAAGTTATTTTATAATGCCTTTTTTATGTTTTTATGTTTTATTAAACAGCCACACTTTCTTTCTCAAATAAATATGTTGGCTTTTTATCATGTTCAACAAAACAAAGTAAAGATAGGTTCAAAACTTTTCCTGGTAGATTCTACATTCAGAGTCCCAATGCATAAACACACAATGTTTAAGATCACGATACCAATCCATCGAAGAGAAAGTGAGGGCCCAAACGTAGGTAAAGATACATTTTTTCAACCTTTCTTTTGTTTGTAAGGGGGATTTCTATACTTTGTGCTGACGTTTCGGTGGGCCGGATCTGTCCCGCGGGTCGTATTTTGGGCATCACTTATACAGAGAAATCTATAGACGTTTAAATAGATAAATTTTGCATTTTTCGTTCAAAAAAATTGTTTTGTCAAGTAAGTAGAATAGTTATCATAACAAATATATGGAGTCCCTTTGTACCAGCAGTTCTCAACCTTTTAGGCTCCATGACCCCCTAATACGATTCTCCACTAGGCGGCGACCCAGGCAGTAAAATGTATTTCGTTCATAGGCCCTAAATGTGATTTTGCTACTAATGTTATAACGTCATAATCAAATTCTAAATGTATGATGTATTTACATAGTAAAACCCTCAAAAATTATATTTAGAGCAAAATAATTTTTTGATTAAATTACACAAAAAAGTCTATCTTTATGATTTTCATTTATTGACTTTTCTATTGCAATTTTATTATACTCATGTTGCATACTTCAGAGACCTTTTTAAATGTATTGTTAAGCATGGAAAAACGTACAGACACTGATACTGTAAACTACATGGTTACACAAATACCGTTGTGACAGGATTTGCAAAAATGACGACGTTATTTCAAATGTCTGAGCTTGTTTCTGTTTCACCTGGTCAGGAATTATCGGGACTGTCTTTGGGAGATGAAAACGAATACCATCTTCAGCATCAAGATTTATCTTGAATTTAGGCTTGAAAACTAGAAAACTGGAGAAACCTGTTTTGAAAAGATATTCTATTGTAAATGGAAGAAGAAGCCCCAAAACAATCTCAGATAGAACGGAAGATGTCAACAAGCACTGAGGTTCAGAATTGTGGAACTAGCATTGAAAATAAATACTTTTTTAGCTGCATCGCTATTGATGTAATGCTGGTGACATTGTCTTCGTTGCCAATATATGTCCATGAATATGTAGCAACATCATAAACCGTTTAGACAAATATAATGTTATCATTCGGCAAGAAACTTAATTTTAAAATAAGTTTAAAAAGTGATTTTTAATAATCTTGATCTATTGTCGATATTTTTGAAAAAAAAAAGTCATTTGACATAAATTTGTTAAAAATACGGAACAATTGACATCGATAAAAGAACAGATAAACACTATCGATTTGTGGGAGAGAACTAGACAAAAGTCCATAGCCCAAAACATCACAAAACAAAAATGGAGCTGGATAGGACACATCGTGCGAAAACACACTACCAATGTTGCAAGGCATTTAAGTGTCAAGGCCTATGGGTTTATCTTTCCCAATTTTCTCAAAGCTTCTATCAATTCACTCTGTCTGATTTTTAAGTGGTAAAAGCTTTGTGCACGTTAATTTTGCGACACCCAAGCTGAAATATTGCGCAACTACTTTTTTTTACCAGACAACACAAGGATCAAAAAAGAATAATAATAAACCAATTAGTAATATAACTATTCGTAATTAATTATTAAGCTTCGAATCTCGAACAAGGGAAATAAATTGTACTTGACTGAAGGGATAATATAAGCTTAATTAGACCCCTTTTATAGGTCGCCTCATTAAGTTGTTAAAAAAACAAAATATAATTCTCTCTAGTCATAAAAACCTGCCTAGCAGATGGTGATCACGTCGGCCCTAGGAAGCGAGAGCTTTTTTAAAATTTTAAATGCCTTTAAAAACTAACAACGGTAAAATCCACCCAGACATTCCTTTCTTTCTTCCCCGCCTTTACTACATTTTGCTAACTTGACCTAATAAGTGATAGAATCATAGCGTATTGAGAGAGATAGAAACATGAAATTTCACTTAACAAAAACTATTGGTTAATAAATATTTCTAATCACATAGATTTATTATTGTTAGTCTAGATCTATTACAAATTTAATTACAAGACTGATCCAAACTAATTGATACATTTCATTTCGTTTAAGCTTTGTGATCTAAAAAAAAAATGTTTAAAAATGTTTTTCTAGTTCTTTTACTTTTGAAGAGTCAGAAGACGAGAACTGGTTCAAAATGTTCGAAACATAAACTGCTTTAGTCCCTTTGTAATACAAGTTTAATGAAAAACAAATGAATTTACACGTTTTTATTCATAAATTCGAAGGTGTGGTAAAATAGTAGTAAAGCGCCTGACTTCCGAACCGGGAGTCCACGATTCGAGTCCTGATAAACACTGGATTTTTACTATCTGGATCTTTAGGGCGCCTATGACTCTACACGGCTCTAATGGGTATCTAATATTAGTTGGGGAAAAGTAAAGGCGGTTGGTTGTTATTCTGGCCAAATGACACCCTTATTAACCGTGGGCCACAGAAACAGATTACCTTTAATTCCTTAAGAATATCTGAAGTATTCAAAAAGTATGTATTTTAAAAGTATTTTGATAGATTTTGCGAACTATGCTGCAATGTAAAATAAATTGACACAATAAAAGTATCTAATAGAGAACAATATTTAATGCTAACTTCTTAACATTCAACTAAAGACCTTTTTTCATAAAAAAAATTAAACAAAAACTATAAAATTAGCGTACAAAGAAATATGTATAATTAAATGATAAAATAAGAACCATAAATACAAAAAGTGGTACATTGATTTTTTATATTCTCGAAAACGGCTCTAAATATTTTCATAGTAATTTGAAGTTTATATATATATATATATATTTTTTTTTACAAGCACACACATACACAAAACAACTCTTGTTTGACCGTTATAATTTTTTGAAACTCGATAAAAATGTGTTAATTAGTTTGATCTAAAGGGTCTAGACAATCTATATCTTGAACACATATACGTCAGAGGGTGTTCCCTTGTGTCATCGAAAGTTAAATAAATAGACATTCCGAAACATTTTGTGCAGTGTCTTCTTTCTATAGGCCTATCACCAAACATAACTAGGATCTTTACCATATATCTAGATCCAGTACTCTAGTCCAAACTACTGTCTTTTAATGTGCTATATTAAGGGCAAGTTAATGACTCTTATAAATAGTAAAAAGCAAAGGATCAAATGTGTTAAAAATTATGTTAGCTGTTATTTTCTTTATACTTGCTCAGTTTGACCACATACGATGAAACCATTAAACTGTAAGAGAAAAGACATTTAGACTCTCTTCACCTTTACCTATCCCATAGCCTGTTGAACCTTTTGGATACCCTTCATAGCCTGTCTACAGTATTTCTCCATTCCTCTATGTCTTTTTCAAGACAGGCCCATTTTGAGTTTTGAGGTTAAAACTCCAGTTTACAATTTTAAAAAAACTAAAGCGAACTACAGTAAATAAATTACATGACTATAGCCAAGGGGTGTGGTTGGGGTAAGTTTTTCCACAAATCATAAGCATTTGGAGTCTAATACCTCTCTAATGGGTTTTGGTGTTATAGTTCCTTTCTTCAATTAAAACAAAATATGGTAAACTACAGTCACCAAAATTAATAAACGTATTTGAATTTAAAACCTATTGCAGAAGCTTTTGAAGTTAAGCCTTCCTATTTGATAGAAACTAAAGCAAACTACAGAACAACTTATTTCACGAGGGTATTAGGAACCTAAAACGTTCCACCAGGGGGTTTAGATTCTAAAACCCCTCTCCAATAAGTTTTGTGGCTAAAACTTCACTCTTAAATTCAAAAAAAAGCCTACTACAGTCACAAAATTCAATTAGTTTAGCATAGGAGGTTTTGAGTTAAAAAACCCTTTCATGATTCTTTCGATAAAAACAAAAGAAATGCAGATAACCTCGAAACCTTCTTTCTATAAACAGAAAATCTAAGCTATAATCACTAAATTACACGAGTAGCTAAATAGAGAGTTAGAGTTTATCCCCTCCATTTTTGTCTTCAAAAATAAAAACTGAGGGACAACTAGTCCCTAATTTCAGTAACTGTATCCACGGGGATTTGTATGTTAAAAGTTCCGTTTTAGAAATAAGCAAAGTGTAGCCAAAAGAAGTTTGAAGTTGAAAGCCCCTTCAATAAAAGAATATAAGAACAACTAAAGTCAACAAATTTCATTAGCACAGCCAAAAGGGTTTGGAGATTTAGACCTACAATACAATACAACGAAAATCAATGCTTTAATTACCAAATTCCATGAACGTTTTCCAAAAACGTTTTTTATATTAACTTCGCTTCTATAAAAACTAAAGCGAAAATATAGTGAACATTTAAGCCTAGTAATGAGTTTTTTTTCTGACAGTTGCTGAAGCCCATTAATACAATAACTATCCAAGAGTTCGAGCTAAAGAAAGAAAAAAAAAAGCAAACTACAGTCCTACGAGGTTTAACCATAACCCCAAATAAAACATTTCACAGTGGACTAGTTTTTTTTTTACCAGTTACTGGGCTACATTAATGAGGTGCAGTGACTAGCAGATTTGATATTTGACTTACACTTTTTAATAGAAGAGTAGCTGATTATTGAACTCTAGGCACCTTAGAAAATACAATTTTAAAAGTTTCGATTATACAGAAAATAATGAATGGCTCCCATGGCTCCGCCCGTACCCGCTGGCGGAGCTATCAGCAGTTCCTCAAATTTAGGGGTGTCTAATGTGATTCCTTTATCTCCATTAAATTCTAGTGTAAAAAAAAGACTTAAAAAAGAAAAAGGCGACGGCTTGGTATCTGATACCTAGTACTTTCTTGTAACATTAGCTTGTATCTTTTAATCAATAATAATTTCTTATTAGTTCATGATTTTCAGTTCTACTTGTTTATATATTTTATACTTCTGCTTGATTTTCTCGAGGGTGCTAATTTTTATATTAAAGCTTCTTTGAGCCATGAAGATGTAATGTAGAACTCAATTCCATTGTTCTTTTTTTATCCTTTATTCCTACTCTGTTTGAATTAAAAGCTCAGCAATTTATATATTTTCTTGCTATAACTAAGTACCAATTTTGAGTAAAGCTAAATTCATTTTGCATTTTAAATATTTTTTTTAACATTTTGAATTTTAAATATAACATAAATATTCGTTAGATAAAAATTAATAAATATTCTTGTTCTGCGAGACACCGAAAAATTAAATATTTTTTTCCATCTACAATTATCTTTATATTCAGATATCATCGTTTTTTTAATTTTTTTTTCTGTCTTTCCCATTTTTTTCTTTCTCTTTTTAATTTTTGCTTAATCTTTTTTCACTCTTTTTTTTCTCTCTCACTCTAATTTTTTCTCGTTCTTTTTCTCTATCTCCTTTTTAATCTCTTTCTCTTCTCTTTAATTAGCTTAAACTTTCTCTTTCCCAATTTCACGTTCTTTCTCTAAACATTTTAAACATTCATTCCTCATTCGGTATAACAATATTCAAATTAAATAAGCTCAATGAATAAATCACTGTATGAGAAACCACATTTTAATAGCACACGGTGCAATGTTAATGATACAAAATCGGAATGACAAATGATAGGAAACAAAATCATTATACAGAATCAAACGGACACCTATTAATCCATTTAAAGGAAATGTACATATCTTAAACCGTTACATAAATAATGATATTTTGAGTTTATTAAACGTTTCAATATAATATAATTCTACGTAAACCTACATCAGTTATCTAAATTCTTTATTTGAAAAAAACTAAATATATATATAACAGCAGAATGTGATTTTCAGACATTCTAGAGAATTGCGTTTTGAGACCAAGTAAGAAACGATCCTTCATTTCCTACTTTGCTTAGTCATTGTATAGACGAACCTATCTTTTTGGAAACATATATAAATAATAAAATAATTTTTAAACATGAACAAGAGGATTTCTTACGACGAAAAATGCCTTTACGACATACCAGTGTTTCCCAAATCGTGTTCTGCGGAACCATGGTGTTTTGCGATGCCTGAATAGGTGGTCCACGAACTACTGGATAATAATTAACTAGTATTCCATTACGCGAATGGATCTCTATTAAAAAAAAGGATAGTGTTCTGCTAAATACTAAATATGTGCAAAGTGTACCGTAAAGGAAAAAAAAAATCCCTTATACTAATTACTATTTTAATTTGCAAGTGATAAAATAATTCTTTGAATCAATGTACGTAATTTAAATAGTAATACGCATTAGTATAATGTTTTTTATTTCTTCTAGTCTAATCTAAAATGAGAATTTAAAAGTATCAGAAAGATTTTGCTTAATGAGCAGGTAAAAGTTGTCAACCACAATGTACCTAACACAATAAAAATGTACACAACATATACACTTAAGCAATCGTAATTCAACAAACGCCTTAATTAAAAGAACATGACTAAATTATTTAGATTACGGGCGTATAAATATTAATAAGATACATTAAATCAACATTTTCCAAGAACAGTTGTAGTCACGCAATCACAAAACAATATCACAAGTTTGGTATGAATTACTATGAACAGAAATAGTACATACATTTGTATTGCTAGCCACTAGTAAACTTTGTATATTTGGCATGAGATCACAGAATAAAATCACAATAAGCTTGAAATTCTGAGTTTAAGTACTAAGTTAAGTATTGTTTATCATCTTTGTGTCTGTACATGAGCTAAAATTAGACACTTAAGCAAAATTTAATATATAAGTTGCGTAAAAATTACTCAAACAATGAACTTGCTACTTAAAGCATGTTTAGCTTGCGTAAGATAAGAGAAGGATTCTAGCATTTCTGAGTTAGAACAAATATGTATTAATATATTTGTATTTACGATATATTATTATCTATAATATATTTGGCGTTAGGAGGTTTAATAATATATATATATATTATATATAATAGATAAAATAAATTATTGCATACTTATGTGAAAATCAGTGTTCATAGACATCAAAAAATCTAATTAAAAATTAAGGGTAAAAATGAAAAACATAATGGCATTCGGTAACACTGTTGACTTTTGTATCTCTGAGGCAGTGGTTCCCAAACTTTTTTGTCTTGTAGACCCCTTGCCATGTTTTTAAGTTTTCGGTAGACCCCCCAGCATTTTTTTGAAAATTCATTATCTTCAAATGTGCTTTTCTCACTGATTACTATGCGATATTTATTTATTGATGACATTCAAAGCAAAATAAAATGTAATATGCATTACAAGAAGTAACTAAACCACAACAACACCAACAACAACAAAACGCCTATTGGTGGGCAGCTTTGATAATAAAATGTCAATCTTGGGCTTCAATGTAGTTCGGGTTAACATTCTATCTTCTCGATTAGATGTTGTCTGACTGTTTTAAATTTGGAAAGTAAGAAAATTTATCATTGTCATTGTATGCTTCATTAATTTAATCCTCACAAGAGTATGCCTTCGTGTTGATTAAATTTAGGTTATCACATTGTAGCTGCAAGTAAAACTCATTCAATTTATAAATCAAGTTTGTGAAATAGACTATGTCCGATTCCCGTTTAATTTCTGTGTTTTAAAATAGGATCCTAGCAACCAAGAACTCAGAAAAAATAGTGTCAAAGATAAGCCTTTCGAAAACTATCATACTTCAGTGTAAAGGAGAAATTGATCAAAATTTCAGGCAAAAAGCAATTCTTTATGAATTTCTTCATTCATAACAAAAATATAATAATATATAATAATAAAATAATATATTATTAGACAAGGTTAACTAGTCCAGCTTTTTAAAAAAGTAAATCGTAATAACACGATAACCATTCATTGTCAAATACTCATTTCACCATTACACATTTGAACTGTATTGTTGCTTAGAGGAATTTTTAATGATATCAGATATAGGATTGTGTAAAACAGATTGTAAAACCTCTTCAATGGTTGGCAAAAGCAATATTTTGCTTATAGTGTGCAGTTTTTTAGAGTTTGATATAAGCCTAAGTAAATATATTGTAAGACGCTCACAAACCTATTCACATTTATGATGTTTAATCAACAATTTTCTACTGTGGCTTAATTCTGAATTTAAAAGTTTTCAAAAGTATTTCAAATTTTAATCTATTTTATTTCATGTTGACTTGTCTCGATGTTCCAGCTTCGATGGTTTCATAGCGACATAGCTTCAAAATTTGTCACATAAAAATACAGAACAAATGCACTAGTTGTTCAACAAAAGAAAGAATGAAGCCAAATTTTAATAACCAACAATTTACGGTCAACAATTTTACTTTATAGACTTGGCCATGTAAATTATTACTTTCATGTAGACACAATTAAGGTATTTAAAATAATACGTTAAAATCTTAAAATAAAAAAAAAATCATTCCACTAACAGGTTGAAATTCAAAGGATTAACTAAGGTACAAATCATGTGTGAACGAGTCAATTTCATGAATGGTCATGCTTCAATGAGATCCGCCTTCGTAGACCCCCATTAACAGGCCATAGACCCCCAATTTATTTTTTCACTTCCGTAGACCCCTTAGAAGTCCTCATAGACCCCTGGGGGTCTATATATACCACTTTGGGAATCACTGCTCTAAGGTTTTCAAATTGTATTTTTAAATTAATAAAAATGAAATATATCCTCGCGATAAAATAGATAAGTTGAAAATATGTTACAATAAAGATGAAACATGGAGGTTAAACCCTTATATACGATATGAAACAAACTCCACCGAAAAACCTTGCTAGTTTTTCGAAAACTGAAGACCTACCAATAATGTGTCAATGATTTAGAATATAAATATTGTCCTGTAATAATTGTTACCAAAATACCAGTACATCATAAATCAATCTTAACCCTACAAAGAAATCTTGAAATACTTTTGTAACTATTTTGTAAACATTCACGATGTGTTTTCATTTGTAAACTTTAGTCATCCGATAGTAGTCTAAGTCATAACATCTAGGTAAGGTTTTCCTTTAATCGAATAGCTGTATATATTATCTGTATTAATTTAATACGATATAGTGTGTATATGTATCATGATACTCTATTTTGTGTTTCTAATGATACCGTATCTATATTTAACGATGTAATGAAACGTTTCTAGAATGTTTAATACTCTCTAAAATGTTGTAACAATTTAATGTATTTGTAATACCGATTGTTATATCTTAATGCCTTTAAAACTACAATACTTTAACTGTCAAAATGTTTGCTTATCATTTAAATTTCCTTAGCCCAGTGGTGCCCAAAACGTCCAAAAAATCCCCTCTAAAAAAAAAAATTGAAATATTTCCCAAACAATATTTTTAAAAGGGTTTATTCATTTCTTTTCTTTATGTCGTCCGCGACACTATTGTAATTTAAAATGGCCCGCAGGACAAATAAGTTAGAAAATCACTGTCTTAGCCAAATACTAATGCCGATGTTGTACTGTTTTTAACAAATATGTCCATTATAATACTGCTTTTATTAACAATAATATATTTGATTATTTAGTAGAAGTTACTGATACTAATTTTTTAAATAAAAAAAAGTCTGTAAAATATTGAGACTGACAAAACTTGCAAAAATACTTCATTTCACCTGTAAATTTTGGATAAGTCTTATGTTAATGTATATATTGATTTTCTATAGTTGTAATGTTTTGTTTGGTGTAATGCACGAATTGTAAGACATATTTCCTGATGAATAATATCGGTTACTATTATTATTATTATTACTATTACTATTATTATACTGACAATTGGTCTATAACATTTATATTTTTTAGATTATTGGTTTTTCTTTTTATCTTTTTTAGTTGCAGCTGGCCGTTTCCTGTGGAGTAGATATATTTAAAAGATAATTATAAAGAAAGTAACTAATGACAAATACTGTAATATACATTATCAACAAGAATTAATTAAATATCATAATTCCTAAAGGTCACATTCTTAATACTATGTGTATATAAAAATAAATAATAACAAGATTACAGAGAGAGTTTGTGTTATCACACAAACTCAGAGGCGGCCCCCGTCGAATTTAGCCATGTTCCAGACATATTTAAGCCATGGTCTTTTTTTTTTATTGTTTAAAGTAAAACGAAGGCAATACATTATTAATAGTAAGACTCTTGTAACTCTTCTGGAATAAACATTTAAAACAGAGCTCCCTTGAAAGCAGAGCTTCGTAAACTAATCATCTAAGAACAGCACAAATAAATGTAGGCTACTATGTCCATCTTCTAAAGGTAGATCTATATCAACTAGTTTAATAATCGATATCAAGTTTAGATCTATACATTGTTTTAGAGGCATCAATGTTACTATTGTGATAGAATTGTTTAACCTCATGTTCTATTTCTCTACATTGCTTTATTTTATTGCACTTTTAGTCTGCATGCAACGTAATAAAGCAATGAGTTTTGAGAAGCCTATAATGAAGTAGAACTGTTCCAAATTCAAAGTCGCTGTCTATCATGGTTACAGAGTTATGATGAATAAAAGACAATTTTCGTTTTTTGATCTCAGATTTATATAAAATATAAAAAATAATAAAAGTAGGGAGCGACATTAATCAGAACTTGTGAGCTAAAGCCTTCTCAAGCCAACGTGGTAAACACTGTACTAGCGTAGAGACCATGGAATATTGTATAGCTATCTATTGTTTCTATTTTATATTTGTATTCACTAAGCTTAAGACGACACTAATAGATCTAAAGCTCTAGATGTAGAACTCGAAGTCTAGATTATTGTATATTCTATATCTAGAATTAATATTTCTTACTTTACACGATTAATCAGAAAATTACTAGACTAATGTTTGTTCAGGATTAGTAGACCTACTAGACCAATTGGTGATAGTTAACATTATGCTGTTCACTTCCGATCGTCTTCTTAATTTGATACTACCTTATACTTAATTAATAAAACTCCACCTCCATGCGGCCAGAAGTTGAGCTATTGACTTTATAATTTATAGATGTAAATTAAATTAAATTATTTTTTTTAATGACCTTAAGTTCTATTTAAAATTCCATTCAAAGTTTTCAAACGTTACAGTGATTGCGTTTACTGATATTTAAAACTAAGCATACAAAAATCATTTTTGAAAGTGGAGAATAATTTGCTTAAATGACTGTACGCTGTTAAGTATAAAATATTACAATAAAACCTTTTACATGGTCATACAACTTTAATTTTGGCTTTAAATTTATTTGATTATAACAACTTTTTTTCACCTATACACTATTTTTTATGATTTAGATTTTTAAATCAATAAGAATTTTTAGAATTAAATTGGGCTCAAGAATCGTGAAACTCATTCGCTAGTTATTCAAATTTCATTTGTATGACATGATCTAAAAACCCAACAGAAACCTGCTGGTTTAATGTTATAAACTAAAAAGAAATAGATTCGAATTTACTAATCCACATATATAATTCTCTTCTTTCCTCAATAGTTTAAACAAAAAGTAAAGGAAAGATCACTCTATTTCTGTGGATAGCCACCCCACGAAAAAAACAATAGGGGGGGGGGACACGTTTTAACAGCTCGCTACGGATGGCTGCGCGCTGGACTATCAAACCCTGCCCGCTTCCATCCCCCTTCGTCTTCCGGGAGGTTTGGTCTAGGAAGTAAACTATCTTCAACTCTGAAAAAACATCCCAAACATGTAAAACATTTTACAAACAAACATTTTACAAACACTAAACAGCAGAGCCGGACTAAGTATTGTTGGGCCCTATTCGAAACGGATTTCGCGGGGCCAAGTTTGGGTAGGGAAGCGGACAATAATTGAAATTTATGACTTTGTATTAGAAAATAAATTCGTCTATGCATTTTATTCATTCTTTACTACGTACAGAATTACTTTACGAGCCTTGTGTGTAGCAAAGTCATACAGTATATCACAATAATTGTTTCCTACATAGATCACTCTCAATAGCAAGAATTACCAAATGTTTCAATCTATCTTTGAGAATTGTTGACCTCAAGTAATTCTTCATTAGTTTGAGACGCGAGAGGCTTCTTTCACCAGATTACACAATTACGAATAAGGCATATCAAATGACACCCCAAAAGGACAATTTTTGTCTATATATGTAATGAGATTTTTATGTTTTAAAAAGATT
The DNA here is from genome assembly GCA_036873155.1 of Biomphalaria sudanica. Classification (NCBI taxonomy): domain Eukaryota; kingdom Metazoa; phylum Mollusca; class Gastropoda; family Planorbidae; genus Biomphalaria; species Biomphalaria sudanica. The sequence goes on from JAZGLO010006670.1 coordinate 266,517, forward strand.
TTAATAATTTCCCTGACTTTTTCGTATATTTAGCAATTTTAGGAGATTTCCAGGCGCTCCTGGTAAATCAGGCAGCCGCGGAAAATCTGTTATAAGTTATAAAAATGATTTAATTTTCTAATTTACACCTAGAATAAACGCGGGTCCTATGAAATTATGGGGCCCACTGCGGTCGCATCGGTTGCAGTGACCCATGGTCGGCCCTGCAAAAAGAGGCGTATCTTCCGCTTAGGGTTGACTATATATATATATAATTTTTTTCATGGCTCAACAGTTTGGACAAAAAGATGTATTTCTGCATGTGGACTAGAGTTACTCTACGTAACTTTAGCGGCTAAAAAAAGAGGGGAGGGGAGAACAAGTAATCTACTCTGTATTCACCCGTCACTAAATAGTAGGGCCGGACACAACCGTTGTGGGGCTCTATGCGAAACGGATTTGGAGGGGCCAAGTTCGGATGGGATACGGATAATAAGTAAAAATTAAAAGTTTGTATTAGAAAATAAATTCGTCTTTGCATTTTATTTATCCTATTCTACGTACAGAACTACTTTACGAGCCTTGCATGTAACAAAGTCATACAGTATATCATAAAATTCTGTTTCCTACATAGATCACGCTCAATAGCAAAAATTACCAAATGTTTCAATTTATCTACGAGAATTGTAGACCTCAAGTAATTCTTCATTAGTTTGAGGCGAGAGAAGGTTCTTTCACCAGATTACACAATTACAGGTATTGTATAATTGTAAATGCACGTTTTGATACGTGGCAATGATATTGTGTGACGTGTATAACTTTTACACACATGAGGGACTGGTCTCTACTACTGTGTCGCAAATGCGTAGAATGCTGGGTTCGTGCTTCCTGGAGTACTCTTAACACGTGACAAACATAGATACTACAAACTGACTTAAGTCCGTTTCATCAGACAAAATATAAAGTTTATTTGATAACAATAATAATAATTCTGCACTCCTTGTCAGTTACACAAGTCAAGAAACAATCCCATCCGCATAACAGCAGTATTAAATATATCGAATACGTTAAAATCTCCAGAGTAGATTAAAAATAACGTCCGCATCTCAGCGGGTAACAATGTACAGAATAATTACTAGAAAAACATGTCTCAAAAAGACCACTGGCATCAACTGCCCAAAAGTTTCTACTGAACTGAAATTTAACTTTCTAAGTCGCTATTGTAAGTACCGAACCAAAAGATACTACTTGACTGCCCGGTCCAAAGGATACCACTTGACTGACTTGACTGAAATAAAAGTCAATTTTAGTTATTCTTTTTCCTGTTTCTATATCAGGAGTTCCACGTGTCCTTTAACCTCTAAATCCGAGGTGAACATTTAAGGCAATGTCAACCAAGACTGTGACAATAATGTAGTTTTTTTTTCTTAGCGCGTAGGATTGCGATTTCCATTTTGAATGACTCCCCAAAATAAAAATTTTTCTCTGAATATTACAGGAAATTCTTTTTTTTTTCAGTTTTCTAAAGATTTTAATAATTTCCAGAGATTTCCATAACTTTTTCGTATGTTTTGCAATTTCAGAAGACTTCAAGTAGATCCTGGTAAATCAGGAGGCTGCGGAAATTCTGTTACATGTTATAAATTGTTTAATAATTTACACCTAGAATTAGCTTGGGTCCACTGTGGCCGCATAGGTTGCATTGGTCTAAGGCCGTCCCAGCAAAATAACGCCGTGGGTCGACTAGTTAAACATAAGTAAACAGCAGCACTTGGGATCAAATATATATAAAATGTGGGACCTCGCCGACCAAGTCCATTGCGGTGGTAATATGCATTCGGGCGAAATGACTCTGGACCAGAAGAATGTATTCTTGGACATTTCTATGGTCTAGAGGTTAAGTTCGCTTACTGCGTTATCGCTAGGCTAACTTGTCGTTTCCAGGGTCACTGGTTCAAGCCTTGGTTAGTGCAGTGCCTTGGTCGGTGCAGTCCTTTATATTCGTCTCATTTTAATTGACTACGTTCTCTCATTTAAAAACTTGGTCACTGGTGCTGCTGCTTATTTATGTCTAATATATGTATGTATCGTCATTTGTTTCAGCACCTAGCTTCACTTTTAAATTTAATTTAAGAATAGAAAGCAGTTTTGTCTTTTTAACTTACCGAGGAGCGAAAGCACACTCTTTATTAATTAAATCTTCATTTACTGGATTTGAATCGCTAAATGCATGGAAAAAATAATATAATAGTTATTGAATATTAATTTCATTGTTATCAGATAATCGTTCTAGTATGGGGAAGGGCGTGCGTTATGCTAATTTAAATTATTTACATAAAGAACTGATCAAGTTATTTTATTCTATATAGGATTTTTATAAAATATGCTTAAATCTAACTTCAAAATTATGTGAATATATAATAATAAAAATAATAAAATTAATAACAGAAATACTGACAGAGAGAAAAAAAGTAAGATGGATGAATAGATGGCTTGATACATGGTGTGTATTATTAAAAAAAATAACAATACTCAGAACTAAAGCTTTGTATTTATTAAAAAGAAGATTTCCATTTTTTAGTTTACACTTTTATCTTTAATAAGTGTTAAATGATCATCTGCCGTCATCGAGAAGTACATAGAGTCTAATTCATAATACACTGATCAATGATCATGAGTGTATATGTGTATATGTGTACATGTGTTTCGTGTGTAAATGTCTTTCGTATCTGCAGCTATATTGTTATTGCTACAGTAGTTACGCTGAGGTTGCCAATCGTAGTCAAATTGAATTTACATTTGATTCGATCAATAAAAAATATCTTATCTAGTATCGGGAACCACGATATTGTTTGCGAATTCAAAACATGTTTAAAAGTGCTTAATAAGCCATATTGTAACATCAAAACTCATTGTGTGATCAACACAATCTGATCGTATCATCCGGACATCTTTGTCATCCGGCTCTCTAGATGTATCGTCACAAATGTGTTGAACGTATCGTATCAAATATAAACACTACAATTTAATTTCAATACATTTACAACAATCACCGAGGCACCGAAACAGTAAATGGATCTCTTTATTTAGTCTCTTCAATCTACGTCTATTTCTTTCTAGAACTATCTAAGGTATTTTTTACTTCTTAATTTCGTCTTATTTTTCAAGTAACTTGTCTACATTTTACACTACGACCTTGCTACGCAATAACTAAAAATGCATCATTGGCAAATAAACGAGTTTTTTAAAAAATATTTGAAAACTATCTATAAACCCTATGAGTATCTATGAACCCTAAGATGCTCTTGTTCACACATACACACACACACACACACATATATATATATATATATAGTGAGAGAGAGAGAGAGAGAGATAGACATAGTGGGAATAAGTGGTGAGTGAAAGAATTAATTTTAATATAATTTTATTATAATCTTTGACTAATTTAGTATACATTTGAATTAAAATGTTTAGATTAAGAAGCACAAATATAAACTGTATTGTCTAGTTACTTACAACATTTCTTGTCCATTTTCATTGTTCTGAGTGCAATTTGATTTCTCTAAAACTGTAATAATAATGTTAACATAATTATACTATATTCTTTTTTATCTATAATATAGAGTAAAAACTAAGGCGTATATATATATATAAATTAATATAGCCATACATAGGCATACATACATGCCTATGTATGTATGTATGTATGTATGTATGTATCTATGCCTATGTATGGCTGTATTAGTAATACATAGTCATACATAGGTATACATACATACATACATAAATACATACATATATATATGTATGCCTATGTATGTATGTAAGTATGTATGCCTATGTATGTATGTATGTATGTATACATGTATGTATGTATACCTATGTATGCCTATGTATGTATATATGTATTTATGTATGCATGCCTATGTATGTATGTATGTATGTATGTATGCCTACGTATGCCTATGTATTTGTGTATGTATGTATGTATGTATGTATGTATTTGTGTATGTATGTATGTATGTATGTATGTATGTATGTATGTATTTATGTATGTATGTATGTATGTATGTATGTATGTATGTATGTATGTATGTTCCGAATATAAATCAAAACCATTTGACCAATCTTGATAAAATTGGCATAAGTGTTTCTTGGGTACTAACTGGAATTTATTTTAATCAATTAACCTTCAGATTTGTGTTTCAAAAGCATTTTAAAATAAATTCGTTCCTTATATCTGTGAATTGAGACATCTTGACGTAGGTTCTATCCCATACATTCTTTCATTTTTTTTAATAGCTAAATTTATCGCTATAAAAGACACGTTTTGATAAATCGGGTAAAATATACTAAGTGGAAAGTTAATGTAATCACGTTTTTAACAATAGAATCTTTTTAATGTTTTCGGTGTATTGTATTGAAAAATCTCATGTAAGGCGGACAAAACTATAAATAATAAGATCAACTGGGTTAAAAAAAAAGTCTCAAAAATGTAAAGTTTATTAATAATGTCAATACATTCGAATTAAATTTACATCGAAACTATGTAGATCTTGTCTATGATTCCACTAAAATTTAAAAAAAAAATGAAGTCAATAGTTTATTATTAATTAATTAATTAATATTTACACATTAGTAGAGATATTTGTACACATTTACAACTTTCACCTATTTTAGGAACATGAATTTAAAATGTTATTAACTTCTCAAAAGACTTTATAAAATAGTATAATTATGAATTTGGTTTAAAAACAAAGCCATTACCTTCAGTGGAACACAACTTTTTCAGTAAGATCAGAAATACTACTATAACAGTGAACGACAGTAACACGTAAACAACTGTTTTTGAATTCCAGTAACTGTTGCCTACATTAGGATTAAAAAAATAATAAACATTGAAATGTTTTTATGAATAGCTAGGTATATATATATACGCATACATATATTCCTAAATGCATATACGTATATGCATACATCTAGATCAGCGGTTCTCAACCTTTTAGGCTCGGCGACCCATTTTTACAATCCCCAATTCTGCCGCGACTCCCCCCCGCACACACACATACAGCAATAGAAGAGTAGACAGAAAACAATCCATATTTTCGATGGTCATAGGCGACCTCTGGCAAATCGTCAATCGACCCCCAAAAGGAGTCGCGATCCACAAGTTGAGAACCCCTGATCTAGATAGAAATATTGCTACCGCTCAAACTTTTCGATGCTTGCCCAGACGTTACATTCAAGACAAACCGCTTCACATTATCACAGACATGGAGATGTATTGTGTAATTCATGTCTTTCTCATGACTGACATTCACGCAGTTCTCGTTGTTGACTTGTTCACCGAGCTGATTAGACAACATCACAAAACAAGGCGATGGTGCATTCACACAACACAATGTCAACATTGAAGCTTCCATTCTAGTGGTTGAGGAATTCACTTTATTGCCATTCAACAAAAAATTAGCATCAGATAAATCTGTAACACAAAATTGTACAAAATAAAAAAAAAAATCTTTCAAATTAAAATATTCAGTTTGTTGCTCAATATTATTTATATTATTATTTTTTATAGTATACTTACAAATAGAAAACGTATTCTGCATGTTCTAAAATATGTTCATATACAATACTCAACAACAGTGTGTCCCAAACTGTGTTTCTCGTAACCTTAGCGTTTTGCGAGGTCTCAGTAGTTGTTCCACGAACTACTGGAATAATTAACTACTACGGCCCCACCTAGATTTAATATTCCTAAAACAATAAGCTAATTGTTCCGCGGCGAAAAGTTTGGATTAGGAATAACATTTGGAAAACGTTGCTCTACAAAAACAAGTAGCATAAAATAAATAAAAAATTTCTAAAATTCAGAATACATTTCTATATGAGCCTAACCTGGCATTTTAACGGGGGAAGGGGGGGGAGAGAAATAGGGCTTGCGTCAAAAATATTTTCATTTAGCCATCTATCTTTTATATGTAATTCAGAGAGAAAAAAACAAACGCTTACAAAAAAAAAACAGAATCGTAAAGGAGAAATCTTTTTCGGTGATATTAAATTTTAAAACTTGGAAGCATTAAAATACTAGAGTTAAATAATGGCTCTAGTTAGAGATGATATATTCCTATTGTGTATTAATAAATTACTAGCTACAAACGTTGTTGTTTTTTTCAAAGATATGTATAAACTGTCAAAAAAAAAACGTTTTGAACCGTTTTCAAGATTTGTGTCCACCCAATTTCGACCCTTCTAGCACATGAAGAGCTTCCAAGGTAATAAGAGGAATTGAAAATAGGTTAATAAGTAAATTTCTTCTTCTATTTCTGGCAAGCGACTGAATTGTATGCTTATTGCATTTTTGCCCTTGCAAAATTACTTGCATTGTTTCGTTATTCCTCACCACTATTTCAAGAGTTAATTATGCGAGAAAGTTGTGGCAACAGTAAACTTTGATGAACTTAATAGGTGTATTTAAAAAGGGTATGATTTATAGTCTCGTAAAGGTTGGCGCATTGTCTAAAGAGGGGTGGCTGTGTTGCTGGCAGGAGTTTATTCTGTTATCAAACATATATTAAAAATTTTATTTATTTTCTTGTATTTACCGTAAATTGGTGGAACAGATATAGGTCCGTTTGTCTTGTTAAAGTCATCAAGATACACAGTCAAAAAGAAATCCATCCCATTCAACAACTGGACTGCAGTAATGTTAAGAATAACTTTAAAATTGTTCGCTTCGTCTGTCTTGGTACACACAACTTCTTCATCTTCGGAATTTTCCATGCACCTTTTCCCTTGTACTATTTTGTACTAAAAACATTTTTTAAAAATAAAATCTATTGACAATGCTTTAAATGATATAATTTTTTTTTAAATTAAATTAAGTTAATTCTTATGAAATGGATTTTATTGTTTTTGTTTTTTGTGTGTAGTAAACAAGGCTGTAGCCCTTTTAATACATACATATATCTATAGACAAAGAAAGATAGATAGATAGATAGATAGATAGACAGATAGTGTCACGTACGTTGTATCTATATTTAGCCAAGGTTACCAGAACCTCACCCACCTCGGGAATTTTACATCACGCAGCAGAATTATGTTTTGGGATGAATGTGATTGGTTGGAGGTATTAATTATTGTACTTTAAGCTACATTTATTGGTTGGCCATGCAGTGGAGAGATGTTGGTCACGTGGTAACACCCAAGCTTGTAAGCTGAGAGATATTACCGCCAGTCTTGTGCGGAACGTGTTAGATATAACATGTACTAAAGTTTAATGTTTGAACTCAAGAAAGAAGACATAATTATATTATTGTGTAGATCATTTATATTCTATTCAAGTACATTTAAACATTGTAATTATTTGTGAATAGCTTTTCCAAGTTCTGAATTAAAGTATTTGTATTTGTCGTAGAGAAGTTTCTTCAATGAATATATAATAATATACTTAGATAGTGATGTCAACTAGTAACTTCTAGATGATCCTCTTTTCAACTGGCAACCTCTAGATGAACCTCTTATCAACTAGCAACTTCTAGATGATCATCTTATCAACCGACAATTTCTGAATCCTCGGCAACCACGATCATTGATAGTGCGATATAGATCAAGATAATCTTCAACGTGACATTAGCACTATTGATGATTCGTAACAGTTAGATAGATAGATAGATAGATAGATAGATAGATAGATAGATAGATAGATAGATAGATAAATAGATAGATAGATAGATAGATAGATAGATAGATAGATAGATAGATAGATAGATAGATAGATAGATAGATGTATTAGGTACTCACTTTTTCAGGAACGGACGATGAGTTTGTCTTAATTTGAAATGTAATGACCATGTCATTTATTTGCAAGGGTTGTTCAATATCTATAAATCCAACGGCTATAAAACGATCAATGTTAGCCAACAGTCCATTGGTGCAGTTGGTTGTACTACTTTTAATGTCATATTGTTTCAGATTTATCGAAACTTTGGTCAAGTCAGCTTCATCTGAACATACAGGGTGATAAATACGTTTATGACAATGAATTTTTAGATTATATCAACATATTTATAGTGTCCTTTTACAAATCTTGATTTTTTTTCTTTTCTGTGTACACATTAGCTCAATTCTAACTGAATATTTATATTCGAAATGTATTATTGGATGTAAATAGTTTAAAAGTACACATTTTTTTTTACTTACCGAATGCCAAACCACTATTCAAAAAACAGCAAACGTAGAGGAATACTAAACAGACATTTCTTCTCATTTGACGAACTGTCATTCTCAATTTATCACTGCAAAACTGTACAAATAGATTGATTTTAAGGAAAATATCTCCTGAAATGAACATTTATTTAAATGAAAGGTTAATTTAATAAAAAAACAAGGTTACAAAGACAGTATGTGAAAACACAAACTCAAATTCGGCCCCTGTAGTGGTCCATTTTAGAAATGACATCAGAATAAAATTCTATCAAAGACGAATGACAGAGTGGAACATTGCAAGGTTGACAGATCTTGTGATAATATGAAAACCTACTTATTAATTGTTGTCTTAAATTATGTCCAACTTAAATGCATACTAAATAATTTTTTTTCTCTTTAAATAAAAAGTCAACATTATTTTTGGGTCAAAATAGTAAATAGTAGGACAGAACTTACATAACCTAGCTTTGCAAATGTAAAAGAAATACATTATTGGACAAATCTAAAACAATTTCCATAAATGTTTTTAAAAATATGGCAAATTGTTATCCCCCCTACTAAAAAGCCATCATTGATTGTTTTTATTAATAGTGAATAGTTGTAAAAGTGGTGTATTTTTATGAAAAAACTGCTTGCATAAGTGATTAGAAAACTAGATTTTTCACTTTTAAAAAGTAGCCGTTGCATCAGACGTTTGAATGGACTAAAATATTATTATGTCGGATTTTCACAATCTTTTTTAGTTTACGAGATCTAAACCGGACGGACAGACGGACAGACATTTCACACAAAACTATTAGCGTCTTTTCTAGTTTTCGGGGGCCTTTAAAAACGATATCGTAAAGTTTGATTAGTGTGATAAATGTGTCTTTTACTTGTTATTTTTAGTATTTCAATTGTAGAACAACACTTTTATATACTTCTTCTGTTTAGTCAATTATTTATTTAGCTATTAATATATAAGCATAATAAGAAACATATTTTTTTCTGATAAAAGATATAAAAATAATGATATATCGTTATCAGCGTTATTACAATAGAAAAAATGTAACGAACCACAAGTTACCAAGTAGAAAATAAAAATGTTGGAAAGACCTTGACCAAGCAATACAAGCTCAATAGTGTCCTTGTCAAATCAAGGATCGATCCTCAACATTAGCTACGGAACAAAAAAAAAATTAATTATTTCAGAATGACAAGTACAAACGTAAATGAGAAAAATATATATAGAGATAGATTTCTATACATATAGAAGATGGATGGATGGATAGAGATAGGCAGATAGAAAGATATATATAGAGAGAGATTCCTATACATATAGAGGATGGATGGATAGATAGAGATAGGCAGATAGAAAGATATATATAGAGAGAGATTCCTATACATGTAGAGGATGGATGGATAGATAGAGATAGGCAGATAGAAAGATATATATATGTATACATTTATTATGTTTTATTTTCAATGGTTTAAAATTATTAAACAAGTGATATAACAAAATAATAATAATTACTAAAGATGTTTCAAACAAAGGTGAGAGATTAGCATCAGAAACAAATATGTCATTTATAGCTTTTATCTGAGGTTATAATGTTTTATTCAAAATGTGAATAAATACTATTCACATTCAAATGGATTTAAGTATCTGTTCGTATAGTAGAAGTAAGAAACGAGGAATTTTCTGGAGTAGTTAGATTAAATTGTTATAGGCTAACTTCAATAAAAATCCATGTATCCAGACCTCTATAACAGAAAGGAACTTTAGTTTTAGTTTGATTTGAGTAAAATGCGAGGCCCCGAACTGTCATTAACTAAAGTATTATCGAATCGTAAGATTTGATACCAAATGTATAGAGCATGAAGTTATTGGTCATGTAATATTTATAATAGGTGCTGGTAGGTTGTGTGTTATTACTACAAACTACTAATAGATCGGTTAAGGTAGGATTCTGTAGCAAATTATATCAACATGAATGAGATCTTACAAAAGTTGACTCTCGTATAGTATTAATTTTTTAAAATTGCGTCACTCTCAACGAAAGAGAGTAAAATACTTAATATATATTTACAATATACATTATTTATATTACACATCGCACGTTAATAACAAAAGACTAAGTATATACACATTTATACTCAAGGGTGATAAATTACTTTAACATTTAAATGATAAAAATGTGCCACCAGAACCATGACATTACCGAATACATATAAGTACACATATATAAGGAATAAGTAGTATATCCAGTAATTTCAAAACTGTGTTACGCGGAACCCAAGAGTTCCACGAAGTCTGTATTGGGGTTCCACAAAATACTGGAATAATTATCTAGTAGGCCGCCACGTGAATTGATCTCGCTTCAAATAAGCAAAGTGTTCCGCTAAGTACTCATAATGTGCAAAGTGTTCCGCTAAGTACTCATAATGTGCAAAGTGTTCCGCTAAGTACTCATAATGTGCAAAGTGTTCCGCTAAGTACTCATAATGTGCAAAGTGTTCCGCTAAGTACTCATAATGTGCAAAGTGTTCCGCTAAGTACTCATAATGTGCAAAGTGTTCCGCTAAGTACTCATAATGTGCAAAGAGTTCCGCTAAGTACTCATAATGTGCAAAGTGTTCCGCTAAGTACTCATAATGTGCAAAGTGTTCCGCTAAGTACTCATAATGTGCAAAGTGTTCCGCTAAGTACTCATAATGTGCAAAGTGTTCCGTTAAGAAAAAGTTCGGGAGACACTGCTCTAGAAAATATAGAAAAAGAAACGCCCAAAACTCAGAGCAGGTCAGCTCTCCAATCAACTACTTGTCTAACACAGATTAACCTCCCTTGAATAAAACAAAATTACCAACTCACAACAAATAAATAAACAAACAATCACTTTCCTTAGATATTCCTATCTTGCGCCTAACAAGACTTTAATGTATTTGGAGTATTTAACTTTAAGTGTAAATGTTCAAAGCCTTCTACTCAAGACATGTATAAAGTTTTTGTTGGGCACTGGGCATGGGAGTTGGAGCGATGTGTTAAATTATACTTTCCCGTACAGTCTGCACTTCCGGAAATAATAATTATCTTTAAAATTAGCAAAAAAACAACAACATTAGAATACACTAAGTATTACAAGAACTAAAATGCAAATATGCTTTGATGTATGTGTAATTAGATGTATGTGCACTTAGATGTATATGCACTTAGACAATGAGAATCTAGACATATTTGCACTTCGATGTATGTGCACTAAGATGTATGTGCACTTAGTTGTATGTGCATTTCGATGTATATGCACTTATGTGTGTGTGCACTTAGTTGTATGTGTATTTAGTTGAATGGGCACTTAGGTCTATGGGCAGTTAGATGTGTGTACAACTAGATGTATGTGCACTTAAATGTGTTTTATCTTTAGTTGTGTGTGCACTTATATGTATGTGCACTGAGATGTATCTGTACTTAGATTTATCTGCAATTAGATGTATGAGCACTTAGATGTATGTGCATTTAGATATATGTACACTATACACTTAGATGTATGTATACTTTGATATTTGTGTACTTGGATGCACATAAAAGATTTAAATGTACATAGATGCATATTCACTTAAAAGTCATATGTACTTAAATTTAGTGGCGTGGCATCCGTGGCCATTCGGTTATCATTCGGTTAAGGAGGTCACGGAGCGCAGATAATCTGAACATGGTTAAGTGTGTATGTATATGTGTGTGCAAGACACTTATTGTTTACGGGAATCCCCATTGGCATAAATTTCCGATGATTGCACATGTGTAGTCTCATAACGTCTATAGATAGTAGATGGTTGCGAGCATTTCAAAAAGGCTACAGTACTACAATTTGAAACAAAACAAGAAACAAGTACCACGCAGAGTATATCAAAATGCGTTTTGTTTCAAAAGACTAACAGAAACAAGGACAGTAGGCTTGTAGAGTTCAGTTTCCTAAATGTTTTCGATGATGTCGACATTTTGGTAAAAGCTAATACACTTAAAAAAGGGACATGGTGGTGCGGTGGCTGATGACTATAAATAGATGTTCGTATTGAGCTATATCTTGTCTTAATTAACTAGATCTCTAAAAAAAATATACAATGAAAATAAAAATTATAATTTTTTAAATCATGGTTAAAAAGTTAAACAGACTAATAGCTTCAAATAGTTAGGTGTAATAATATATGAAAGTTATTAGATCTCTCTTATATTGGCATATATATATATATATATATATATATATATATATATATATATATATATATATATATATATATATATATATATATATATATATATATAACAAAGCCTGAGGGTTAGCTAAAAGACTGTGGAATAGGTTGTCAGCGTAAACCAGTAAATATGACGAATTAGCATGATTAGATTGACACATGAAATAAGTAGGGCATAATTATCTTCTCTTTAGATGTAGGTCTGTAATTAATAAGATAAGAAGATAAGTCCTGTAAAAATGAGCATATTGATTGTATTTAATAGAGTTAGTAATAATCTAGTTCAAGCACTATGATTGTAATTAAACGTAATAGTAATATTAGATCTTTATACCTGCTGTGAGTGATATTGACATTTTTAAATGACAACTTATCATATCTTATCTTATAGAATACAGACGTTTCTTCAAAAAAGAAGATGATTATGTCCTACGCGTCATGCATTTAGTCATGCATATTAACCAATGACTTAAATTCTGCCAAGTCACTGGTCTTCCTGGCTAGCTCAGGCAACCCATTCCATGCTCAAATAGCACTAGGGAAGAAGGAGTATTTGTACCCGAGGAATGTGCCTTTATCTTTGTGTCTTTCAGAGTATTTTTATTAAATTTTGTTTTTGTATTTGAAGATTATGGTTTAGCGTTTTATTTATAATTGCTACTTTACTTTTGTGTCTTCTATCCTGAAGGCTTTCTAAATTTAGTGATTTTACTAAAGGTAATACTCTAGTCAAATGTGAATATTCGTTTGTTATGAATCTCAATGCTCTTTTTTGTGTCTGTTCCAGTTTCTTAATGTTTAATGATTAATTAACAAATAAAAATAAAGTGAAATACAATTTTCAAAAGGTTCATTATTTGTGACATGATTCTAAGTATTCTAATCATGCTTATCTTTCCAAAGATTTCCACTATTTCTACTCCACCATAACCTTTAATCATTACATCATGCAATTTGCTTATGAAAATATTGACATCTTCCCTCATATAGACACAATATAACGATGTACAAACCCACCAAACCCACTATAGCATATATCTACTTATTTACGTATTGTAATAACTCTGGTGGTGTGTGTAGACAGCCGACGCAAATCGCCACAGGCCAGCGCTAGACGAGCGGTCAACCCTGACGTGCTAAGGCAGTCAACCAGGACAGTACGGAAAAAATCGATGTGGTGAGTAGAGCTAAGGAGCGTCATTAGAAATGTTGTCATGTTATCAACTAAGATGAACTCCAATAGGTGACAAGGCTGGGAGACCGAGATGTCCCGTAATGCTCTGGTAAGGAACTCTGCTGTCTGGCGTAGTGCCTCATAGCTTCCTTACACATTTACTGTACCACTTGATACGTCTCCTTGCAGCTCGTGGAGCTGAGAACACTCTTGCAAGACGTGCGCCACTGTCTCTTCTGATTCCCAGCAGTGTCGGCAACGGGCATCAAAATTTTACCGGAACCGGGAGAAGCACGCACCAATGGGGCATTGTCTCGTACGCCACTGCACTATTATCGTTTGTTCTGACCTTTTTAGCCTCCACCATGGGTCCTCTCGATTTGGGCGTGTTTTTCACCAGATAGGTCTAGTGATGTTTAGTCCAGCTCTAGAAGGCCAGCAGGGACCCTATATCATGAGCGAAGGTATCAGAGTTACAATTTCCAGATCTACGTTTCAGTACAACGGCTCAGTACATGTCCGGGATTGAGAGGTCAGTGCGAGAGTTGATACGGCGGTACAGTTGTTAACGTAGAGATATTTGTACAGTTTTGTTACGTGTGGCCAATTGTACAGTATTGGCTGTTATTTATTCCACATTAAACTGTTACGTTATTTAAGAGTTGTCAAGTTCTTCAAGTTGGTGGTGGCATTGCAGAGAGCTTGAATATAAAGATTCGTAACAATATAATCTTTCATTTCTTAACCAATACGAGGAAGAGATAGTGAAAATTATAAACAATATAATAAAAGGCCAAAAATATCAAGAAAACATTCTACATAAACATATTTATGTATTACATCACAATTACACAATGACTAGGCAAACATTTAAAATGGAGTGAAATGACTGGGAAGGAAATAACCGGCGATGAAGTGACCGTGATAAAGATACGGGGGTTGCAATGACCGGTCAACACTTTAGTATTACTATTATAAAAACAATCTTTTTTTTTATCTTATAAAATAAAGCTTATATTAAGTGTAGGTGTATCAATTAGTTTGCATTAGTCATATAACTAAATTTGTAACAGATCTTGGTTAAAAATAATACATCTGTGATATTCTTTTTGGGTGCAATAGTGCAACTTGTAAACAAATTGTGTCTTGAACAGATTTAAACCACGAAACCTAAACCTAAAAATGTATTAAATGAACATTTTCAATCAGATACATTTACTCTATTAAATGTATAATTCTTCAGATTCCTGGGAAAGCAGGATTACCTGTGAATACATTTCTTTTTTGCTAGCAGGATTACCTATATTACCTACTACTTTGCTAACAGGATTACCTGTGGATACATAAATAATTAGCTGACAGGTTTAAGCTAAACTACTTGGCTAGAAAGATTTTTTGTCAATTGACAAAATTGCTGCTTGATTTATTTTAAGATAAGCTGAAATTCTTCTTCTACTTTACTAAGCAGATTATACTGTCTTCCTTTGAGTACAACAAACTTTCATGACAAGAACTCTTGTAAAGAAAGTCACACAGCGGTTATTTAGAGTATACAAACTTAACAGCTTTAAACTACCCATATGAAGATCCTGAATAATTTCAACAGTGCGGCAATGTCAAATCTGTTAACAAATAGAATAATTTGTTGGCAAGGCAACGTTTTATCTAAAATGTTGTGCCGATTAGAAAACCTCATAATACTATCACACATAACACTACCACACACAACACTACCACACACAACACTACCGAACACAACACTACCACACATAACACTTCCTCACAAAACACTACTACACACAGCACTACTACACACAACATTATCACACACAACACTATCACACACAACACTTCTACATACAACACTACTACACAACACTACTACACACAACACTACTACACACAACACGACTGCACACAACACTATCACACACAACACTATCACACACAACACTACCACACATTGCACTATCATATTTAAAAGAATTTTTGTAAAAGGTATAACTTCCGATCAAAAGCCCCTTTTAAAGAATGTTACGCAAGTGGCAGCGCTGTCTTTCCTTAGGGTCATCTAGTCACAAGACAAAAATATCTTAGCCAAGTCGGAAAAATCTTAGAAGACAACAACCACCAGCTCTAGAAACTTTATTGACGCCCCCTCCCCCCGCCAACCATTTTCCATTAACACCACATAGAAATATAGGATTATAAATAAAAAGAATTTATAATAATATAATGCAAACAACATTAAAATGTATTACCTAACTAAAATATCTACAATATTTTAAAGTTTTGGCTTGTAGCTCCCCCAAACGTATATGCTGTTGGCGTTAAGGGCATAGTGCCTCTTTTCTCCCCCCCCTCAATATGACTTTTATTTGATGATTATTAGTTATATATTCAAGAGAAGGTGATCCAATACACACGAAAAAACAAGATTAAGTATTTGGTAGACTCTATATTAAGAAAGCACACATGTGTAACAAAAGGCATGACAGAAGAAAAACGACAAATCTGAAATGACTATTTTTTTTCACACAGACACTTGCGACATAATCATACTTAATCTGTAATATATAGTTTCATTGAACAGTTTTTACTGTAGTCACATAAAACATATCTATAGGGATCTAGTTTCTGAATTAAAGAAGTATTAAATAGTCTTCACTATAGTCACATACAACATATCATTGGGATCTAGTTGCTGAATTAGAGAAGTATGGTCCGTATAGACCTCAATAATTTAAAAGAAACATAAATATGAAATTATTAAAATTATAATTTTTTATTTTTTATGGTTATGTTATTTTAATCTAGTGGAGTTAGTTTTTTGTTTTTGTTTGCGTTTTGTGCATATCAACTAAGACTGCTAGATCACATGATTGTGCGTTCCAGCAGTGAACGAGCTCAGGGGAAGTAATCATCTAAAGGTAGACTGCATGCTAAAATACTTGGCATTGAAATTCAGCTAGGAAATTACATTTCTTGTTCATATACTGGAGTGACGCGGTGTACAAACACTGACGGATCAAAAAATATTACATAATGTGGCAGGTGGGTAACAAGCTGAACAATAGTGTCAGGTCAGAGGTTACGAAGAAGTTTAGAAGGCCATCGCAACTAATTTTTTACACGGCGGAGACTTGAGCTATAAGGTTATTAATGAACTGGAAGTTACCTGCCCTCTTAGATCATGCGGTCTATAGGGCAGATAATATAAGTAAAGGTCATCTGTTTGTGGTCTGCGGTTAAGGAGTGTGTCATGTGGCCAGCACAACGACCAACCGCTTTTACTTTCCTGAACTAAAGTCAAGAGTTTGGTTTAACAAGCCAGTAGATGTTTCCCTAAATCTAAGGTTTTAATGATCGTATATCCCAAATTTAATACGATAAAAAGCTTGCCTGCTCGTAATGAATATTAAGTGAAGATTTCTACTAACTACAATATAGTAGGCCTGAGGGGTGCTTCTCTCAATCTACAACCGCTACATTCGTCCAAACTGTCATAACTTACATTAATCTCGATTTCTCAAATGAATATACTTAATATGTATTTTTTTCCTTGCATATGGGACGAGGAATGTGCCTTTATCTTTGTGTCTTTCAGAGTATTTTTTTAAAATGTATTTATATTATTTATTTATTAATTAAATTTTGTTTTTGTATTTGAATTTTATGGTACAGTGTTTAATGTATAATTGCTACTTTACTTTTGAGTCTTCTGTCCTAAAGGCTTTCTAAATTTTGGTGATTTTTCTAAAGGTGTTACTCTGGTTAAGTGTGAATATTCGTTTGTTATGAATCTCTTTGCTCTATTTTGTGTCTGTTCCAGTTTCTTATTGTTTTCTTGAGTTGAGGGGTCCCAAACGGAGGATGCATATTCTGTTATTGGCCTAACCAAGATTAAATACCATTTTAGTTTTATGTTTTTATTTGCTTATAGAAATTTCTTTTAATAAATCCTAATGCTTTGTTTGATTTTTTTTTAGTTTCATCAATATGTGGATTCCATGACAGTTTCTCATTTATTATAACACCTAGGTATTTTGCGTTTTTAGTCTGTGTTACTGGTTTGCCATGAATAAGATAAGTGGAATTAATTTGTTTTAGTTTTTTTTGTTACTCTAAACAACTGACATTTTTCTGAGTGGAAAGACATGCTCCAATTTTATTCCCATTTCTGTAATTCATCTAATTCTCTTTGTAAAATATCTGTGTCTTGTGTTGTTTTTATTGTTCTATATATTATGCAATCGTCTGCAAATAATCTGACTTTTGTTCCTGAAGTAATGCAATTTGGTAAATCATTTATGTAAATTAAAAATAGTAGTGGACCCAAGACTGTTCCTTGAGGTACACATGAGTTTACTGTTATCGGTGTTGATTTAGAGCCATTTATTATTAGTTTGTTCTCTCCCTATCAGAAAATTTTTAATCCACTGATGCAGTGGACCATTAATACCAAAATATTTTAATTTTTTAATCAAACTATGGTGGTGAACTTTGTCAAAAGCCTTAGAAAAATCTAGTAAGATAGCATCTATTTGTTCACTATTATCTAAACCTTTAGAAAAATCATCAATTAGTCCTATTAGTTGTGTTTCACATGATCTATATTTCCTAAAGCCATGTTGGTATGGTGTGAGGACATTTTGTTTTTCTAAGTAGTTTATGATGTTGCTACATATTATGTGATCTATGATTTTACATGTAATGCTGGTAAGTGATACCGGAGGAATTCCAGCTACCGTCGCCTCAGCGTGGCGCCTCTGTGGAAACGTCTGCCAAGAGAAGCAGATAGGCTAAGAACGGTAGCGCACATAGCTCTCAGTGGGCTACCTATGTATGGTTGAGAGACTGTACCTGCACGTGGTAGGGATGTAACAAAGGCTCGCTAACCCGTCCAACCCCCATCTATTCGTTCCCTAACGGGGGCCATACGCGCTGTGATGGACCCTCGCACGGGTTCGGTGGGACATTATAGGAATACGAAAGGCCCCCACGCGGCTCGGCCTCCGGCCTCGCACAAGAGAGGGAACTTTGCGTGGCTCAAGGGGGTCGTGTCCAGCGACATACCGGACGTGATTATATGATCGTTTCGGATAAGGCGGGATTTCGGACAAAGGGCTTGGTGAAGAGCCGATGCCTCATCCTGGCCATGGATAAAAGCCTTTCCTTGGTCAAGAGGTCCTTTAATAGGGAACTGGACGTTCTCGGATCTTCAGGACATCTGTATCAGGTAAGTGATACTGGTCTGTAGTTTCCTGGGTCAGATTTCTCTCCTTTTTTAAATAGGGGGTTGACATTAGATTCTTTCCAGTCCTTTGGTACTCTGCCCTGGTTAAGTGAAGCCTGAAAGAGTATTTTGAACACTGGGGCTAGCTCATTACTTAGTTCTTTGAGTAATCTAGCTGGAATACCATCAGGTCCAGAAGTTTTATTTGGTTTGGTGTTGGCAAATAGTTTTTGAAAACCATTTTCTTGTACTACTATATCATCTATGTTGTCTACTTGGTTCAAATTTAGTAATATGTCTTTGTCTCCTGGGGCTGAGAATGCTGATGCAAAGTATTTGTTTAGGATGTTTGCTTTAGTTTCATTATGTATTATGTTATGTTCATCTTTTAATGGCGCTATGCCTGTTGTTTCCATTTTCTTAGACTTAATGTATGACCAAGTCTTGATCTATTTCGATTCATATATCAGTAATTGATTCCTACAGTGACATATCCTGCCACGTACACTGGGAGTGTACGTTACAAAAAATTATAATATGAAAAGACAATTCTATAAATGTTAAATCTATTATATAATTATAATACTGAGATACTTTATGTTTCTAAATTAAGTAATTTTATTTCAAAATATTTATATAAATGTGTTATTTCATTTCATTTCATGTTTCATTTTTTTCAATTTTTGACAATGTAGTCACTTTCAAGCGCAATAAAATAATAAAACGCAATTGTAAAAGTCAAATAGCACAGGGCAAAACGTAGACAAACATGTTTTTAAACGAAAACAAATATAAGATTTAGAAAAACGTACACTACCAGTGTACAAAGTAGGCTATGGGATAATAAGCCTCTGGGTGAGCGAAGTGTTTTGTAAATTTATATAAACTTACCAAACGCTTTTAAATCACAGCTGTAAAGTGCACAGGAGTTCTTCAGGCTGGCCAGACCTAGATATTTCCTAGATAAAAATTCATAGCTGATTATGCATGTTTTAAATGTATTTAAGTGTAAATGCTACGGAAACAGCTGGGTATGAGATACCAGAAAAAAAATACAATTTAGCTTGTCCTTTTTAGAAGTCTACAATCTGTCTGATAACCCATCGTGCATATTAATGCCGTGAAGGCTAA
Organism: Biomphalaria sudanica; assembly: GCA_036873155.1. NCBI lineage: Eukaryota > Metazoa > Mollusca > Gastropoda > Planorbidae > Biomphalaria > Biomphalaria sudanica. Next base: position 286,478 of record JAZGLO010006670.1, read on the forward strand.
TCTGAGTTTCAAGATACAGTAAAGGAAACTCGAAGAAAAGTTTACCCAATCGTAAAATAATGGATCGGCCTTTGTTTTCATATCCTCGTAAAAAGAGCTGCAGACGGGAAAAACGTAGACGGATTTGGCTACAGTACCCCTACAACTCAAGCCTAAGGACAGATAATACGATGATAATGAAACAATTGATGCAAAGTATACAATCATTGCAATTAGCTTGAAACAGTATTTTCTTGTCCTTCAGAGTTGAAGATAATGTACTTCCTATTCCAAATCTGTCGCAGAACGACGGGGGATGGAAGCGGGCAGGGTTTGAACTCGGGACCATCAATAAGTCCGAACGATATTCCAGCGCATAAAATGTCATAGAGATTTCTAAGGAAAAAGACGAATGCCAAATATGCCTCATATATATATACATATATATAAGCATATCATATATATATATATATATATATATATATATATATATATATATATATATATATATATATATATATATATATATATATATATATATTATCAAACCCTGAAACCATTATTTATGTCTGACAAATTATAACGTCCCACATTGCTAGGAAAACTGCAAGAGATAGTTAAATAGATTAACATATTTGTTTCTTTTTTTCCTTTTACCCAACCATGAAGAAAGAAAAAAATAATTTTAGGAAGTATAATAAAATTTTTGTTGATATAAAATTATTATAAAATACACATAAAAATGTATGTTATTTTTTATTAACCTGGCATTTTTATACGATTAAAAAGTGTATAAGGTTTATTTTATGTAATTAGTTATATACATACATACATACATACATACATACATACATACGTTTAGGCGAACTATTTAACAAATCTGTTAATATCTAAAAAGTAAAAGAAGATTATATTCCATTCTTGTTAAACTTGTTCAAAGATAGGATTTAATTTTAATAAGAAATAGAAAATGTATTATGTACAGAGGGACAGTGCTATAGTAGACGGAAAAACAAAATTAAAACATTTAGTGGAAACGAAAAATTGAACATCGGGTATTTCCAGAACGATATGTTATTTAAATGTTTTACGTATTGTCAAAGTGTCACTAATTAATTTACTTGTGAACTTATCTGTAAAAATAGAAATAAATACAAGAATATATTTTATAGGATATTGGATTCGTATAATTAACAAGATTACAAAGAGAGTTTGTGTTATTACACAAACTCAGAGGAGCACGCGTCGGATCCCCATCAGATTCATATTCAGATATATATGTATGTATGTATATGCTATAAATCTTACATTACTAAATTTAGAAAGCCTTCAGAATAGATGACTCAAAAGTAAAGTAGCAATTATACATAAAACACTGACCTAATCTTCAAATACAAAAAAAAATCTAATAAAATACTCAGAATGACACAAGACAAAGGCAAATTCATCGTTCCATATCCTAGGACAAATTTTACAAATGCTAGTTTTTCCCTAGTGCTATTAGAGCATGGAATGGGTTGCCTGAGCTAGTCCTAGTCGGGAAAACCAGTTACTTGGCAGAATTTAGGTCAAGGGTTAATATGCATGACGCGTAGGACGTAATCATCTTTTTTTTTAAAATAACGTCTGTATTATATAAGATAATAAAATAGATATATATTAGAACAGCGATTTCAAAAAGTTATTTGGCGTTAGCACAAGTTTTCATAAAATATTCGGAGCAATTAAATTTTGGCGACTTCTCTTCTTCTTCTTCTTCTTCATTCTCATTGTTATGTTGGAGTGTTCAGATGACTAGACCAATACATGAGCTGAACTGCGCAGTTGTTTCCAAATTAGGAAGCCTTTCTTTTCTTTCTATTGGAGTGTTTTGGAGATTTCGTCAATATGGGGATTCTATTCTATATCTATATCATAGCATCCGTGTATTTTAAGTTAGTTAAAATAAGTAGTTTTGTTTTTTTTTGTTTTTTTTTGGTTTGAGTTGTTGTTGTTTTTTTTGTTTCTCTTGATAACTGACATTTTTCTGGATTAAAACCATGCTCCAACTAGATTCAAAATTTCTGTACTTCTAATTAGTTTTGTAAAATTTCAGTAGCTTGTGTTGTTTTTTTTTAAATCTTCCATATATTATGCAATCTTCTGCAAATAATGATTTTGTTTAATCCTGAACTAATTCAATTAGGTAAGCCATTTATGTACATTTGAAAATGTAGTGGGCATTAGACTGTTCATAGGGGTACACATAAGTTTACTATTTTTGGGGATGAATTGAAGCCGGTTATTATTATACTTTATTCTCTTCCTATTAGGAAACACTGAAACCATCAATATAATGAACCATTAATGCCAAGATTTTATAGTTTTTTAATAAGCAACAAGTACATGACTATTTTGTTTCACTCTCTTCATAACCTTCCTAACAACAATCATGAATAACATTTAGGAGAAACCGTTCAGTCATAAACAACTACGAAATTTCTCTAATGTTTACCTTGGAAACACACTAACACTCCTTAATACATAGAAGAAAAAGTATTTTTAAAAATAAGATAGGGACAAGAAAGGGAGAGAAATGAAATAAAAAATAGAGATCGTAAATGTGTTTTATTATTATGTCCCTATTCGAAAATAAAATTAATAGCATGTTTTAAATTTTATTAACACAAAGTTTTAGTGAAAGAACCTTTAAGAATTTAGACATGTATTGGTTAATAATTTTAGTCGGGTACATTTTAAATTAGATTGGCAAGTACTGCGACGCCTATTATGTGCATCTCCTGAATTAATCGTTTCTTTTCTTCTTCGTTCTCAAGTTACATAGTACCACACTCTAACTGTAATCCTAGATCTGAGATGAACTGCTCAGTGGTTTCTAGATTAGGAAGTTCTCCGTATAGTTTCTGTTCTATAGGAGGTCTTTGGGGCCAGAGCCTTGTATGCAGCTTTAAAGGACATGGTCAGCACAAGGGCAGGTTACGCTCATTCCGACTTGTCTCTTAATCAGGAAGCTTTTACATTAGCTTAATATACGCACAGTACATACTATCTTTTGAGTGAGAGAAGACTATGTTGGCTTAGACACATCACCCGTCTGTCAGTTGATAGAATTCCTAAGGACATTCTCTATGCTGAGCTTGCGATATGAGTAAGACCCAAAGGACGCCCAAGAATATCCTAAAGAGACATCTGAGGTCTATGCTATGTGACGAATTAGCGCAAGATAGGACAGCATGGAATCAGACAGTGCGTATTGGTACGAACCTCGCAGAGAGAAAAAGGAATGAATCAGCTATAGATAAAAGAATGGAACAGAAAGCAGCCATGTCAGCCCTAAGCCTGTTACATTTACATGCACGAGGTTTGGCCAAAGCAACTGTGCCTCTCAAAAATAGGCTTGTTTAGTCAAACCAGATTATGCTAAAAAATTGGAACCAATGATTCATCTTCGCGCAACCATTGTCTTCAAAGACAAAACATATTTTCTAGAAAATAATAAACTGGGGCTTGACCCAATCATAATAATAGTCGCTGCCATCGTGAAATCTTCGGACAAAACTTGGAGTGAAGAGATCCCGATCCAAGCCTGGCCTTAGGAGAAATCCTTTCCAACGGCTAATGGAATAATGGAGCACTCTGCAATCCACCCTTTTCCCTAATGGAATTTTTCGAAGGGTACAGATGTGTATCCGGTTTTAACAGGAACAGTTCTGAAATACATCTTGTCTTTTCTAACTTCCTATTTATGTGAATTTGTTTATTCAGCATGTGTAAACATTTAGTTGAAAATTGAACATTGCATCGCATTAACAACCAAGAAAACCAAAATTAGGACAATCTGTTATCTCAGCACATCACTTTTATGCTTCTCATTATTCTAAATTAATTTTATTTGAAATATAACATTTATCAATATTATTTCATCTTATATTACATTATTTTTTCGTTTATTATTTTTCTTTCCATTTCTTAATTATTTTTTTTGGGGGGGGGGGGGGGCTAGGGGTACTCTGAGTTTTAAAAAAATTTGAAGAGGTACGCATCTGTCCAAAGTTTCGGATACTTTGCTCTAGGTAATTGTAATAGACTTACATTGAAACAATGATTTACACAACTTTCTATTGTGATAGACTTGCATTGTGTGAATCTACAAATCTAGAAACGATTAAGAAAAAACAACTTAAATATCTTTGATCCATGCTAATAATTAAAGGAGTCTTTCAAAAAAGAGTGAACTAATATAAAGGATCAATAGCTATGCCTCATTGATTTAAATTTGGAGTGTTTAAAAGGTTCAGGCAGTTGGTTTAGTGATAGAACAGTACTAACTGGATATAGAGATAAAGAAAAACAGTACTTGAGACGATTATTGTGTAACGATGGACAATTGCGTCTAGTGTGATCGAATGTAAAAAAAAAGTTTAAAAAGCGTTTTAGAAATTTTTTTAATGTTACTAGGCCTACATAGATAATTGTAATTAATATTTGAAATATAGCAAGCTAAATAACAAACTGAGATCATTTTGGAAAGCTATTTATATTTGTTAAAATGCTATTCTATTTTAACTTACCTAGAGGCATAATTGCACAGATTGAGCATATAATTAGTAGTAGTAGCATCTTGCCCTGCTTCAAAGCATAATAGCTATTTATTTGTTTTGCAAAAGATATAAAGATACATATTTTAATTTTGGCAAATCTTTATAACTATGTAAATTAAAAATTTGATAAAAAGGGAAAAAAAAAGAAATTCTCTTTTAAATTTTGGCTATATTTTTTTTTGGTAACACTTATAACCAGTGGCGTCACTAGGGGATGCGGGGGGTGCGGTCCGCACAGGATGACACCCGTTTGGGGGGGGGGACACCCATTTAAAAAAATGCAATTTGGGAATAACTGACAGTTAAAAAAAAACAGTGGATAACTATTGGAACATGTTATTCACAATTAATAAATACATCTATAGAAGCTCTCGCCAAAATGTTTAAGATGTTACAATGAGTCGAATGAAATACTTAAATATTTTAGGGAAATTTTATTTTATGTGTGTGCCAATGTCACATGATTTACTACGGACATTATCCAGGGCAAAAGGAAAAGTACGCGATTTGTCAAAAAATGGTTCTTTGTTTGTTTGACAGCACACCTGACATAGAACTCATTGATCAAATTCAAAAGTTATGATATTATTAAGGGATAAAAAAAGCTAATTAGATCAACTTAATATATTAAAAGTTCAGGGGTATGAAAATGCAGCATCAGTGTCTGGAACTATGGAGGAGTACAGGAAATTATTCAGAATCAATAGAACATTTATTTAAAAGATGTGTATAACATTCACTTAATCACTTAATGTGTTCAACATTTCTTTTTCAGGAAAGGCTTTTTGCCCAGCATTTTTTTTTGGTACAACTGAAATCCTTATTTCGTTCTGAAATTATAGCCACTAGAGGCATAGCTTAAGGTCATTCATTTTACCTATCTATGCTCTTTTATTTGGCGGTAAGATATTCTTGAAGGCCAAAGATACACAACTGTTGACAATGTGGGGACTAATTAAACCTGTTCTTAATAAGAACATAAAACGTTAGCAAAAAGTGTTATATACAAAAAGGCTCTACTAAAAAAAGCACTGTGATTCAGATGAAAAAATTTAACATAATAAGAAATGTCAGGCGAGCAATCACAAGTTGCCGAACTATTTAAGAAGAGAAAAAGAGGTTCATTCTTATGTGCATTGATCATTTTTAACGCTGAGATTGAATTCCAAATGGAAGCAATCATTGATGAAGTAGACACATTTGGAGCAATCCAACCAAACATTCTTTAGTTCAAAACAACCGACGAAGTATTGTAAATGTCAGTTTCAAAACATTTGGTTTTCCAAAAGGAGACAATTTAAAAAAATACCATGTCTGATAAGAAATCTAAAGGCAGTAAAAGTAATTATTGAAGAAAATAAAAAAATCGACTGTGCAATATTCATATGCTACTAAGACTTTAAAGAATATCTCTAAATCATTGAACAAAGCCTTTAACCGTTTCTTACCATCTGCTTATGTTTAACGTCATGTAAAAAAAAAGGATTTTAAATTAAAATTAAGAACTTTTTGAGACAAAAGAATTGACGACACTTTCACAATGGGCAATTTGATTAAAAATGAAATTTTTCAAGAACTAAAATTCATGAAGTTAATGATTATTTTTTACATTTGAAATACAGAGAAAGAAACAGTGTAATTTATCTATGGTTGCATTGTTACAAATTTGAACTGTATATTAATGGCAATGTCTGTTTGGGACCCCTCAACTCCAGAAAACATTAGAAATCTGCAACAGACACAAAATAGAGCAGTGAGATTCATAACAAACGAATATTCATATTTGACTAGAGTAATATCTATAGTAAAATCACTAAATTTAGATTTAGAAAGCCTGGAATGAGCTAGTCAGGAAAACCAATGTCTTTGCAGAATTTTAATCATTGGTTAACATGCGTGACTAAATGCATGACGCTTATGACGTAATCATCTCTTTTTTAAGTAATGTTTGTATTACATAAGATAAGATAAGATAAGATAAGATTAGGGACGAGTCATGAGTGCAGAGTTTCACATGATTACACAAACCCTAAGAACTATAGATAAATTGAGTTTTAAAATTAAACGGAATTTTTAAATTTAATTGGCTCATATTTTAACTTTATTTAACACTCATTTTAAATTTGTTTAATAATCAAATAACAAATGTCATTATAAACTAGATGTATTAAAGTTTTAAAAAAAGAAAAAAAAAGTTTTTTTTAAGGGAGTGCGGTAAAGGAGGGGGTGACACCCTGAGCTGACCGCACCGGGTGAAACTTACCTTAGTGACGCCACTGCTTATAACTAATATTGTTTATTAAATTTGACGATTAAGCACAAAACTCTTAGGCTAGTTTCCAACTGACAAATCAGCTGTTCATTGAGGACGCCATTCAAGGTAACAACAGCAATAAACAAGGGACACTACTCTTGGATACTGAATAGCATATCCTATATATAACATATAAACTAACAAGTATTATCCGAATATTTACAAATTGGAACTAAATTTTTTCTCAAGCACTTTATCCTAAAATGAATGTTTATTATGAGTTTTTCTCTGTTACTCCAACTTAATACTGTTTTCATAACATAAATGTATGTAATGTTTTCAATTTTTGTTTATGTAAAATTTAGGAAATTCCCTTAGTGACATGAACTTCCAGGAAATATCATATGTAATGTTTACCTAGTTACAAATTATACACACTATGTATATATATATGTACTTGACTAATCAATACGTACATGACCAAAACTTCTGACTTCAGTAGTAAAGAAAAACAAAATACGATAAATTAAAGAAATCGTCTATTTATTGTGACCTTTGTAGAATATAACTAAGATTAGAAATAAAAGAGTAAAAAACAACTAAATCGTGTTCTTTTTCGTCTGTTTTATCTTTAGAGGTAAGTGTCTTATGTTACTTTCAAAATAATGTATTAGTTAAAATTACTTTTAAAAAAATGCATTACTAAATTGATTGACGACTATTTTTTAATGCCAAGATTAATATTATTAGAACTCCACATTAAAATGTAATGCATACCCAATAAAAGCTTAGATTTAAATTAGATCTCTTTGTCAAAGCTACTTCAGAATTGTGCAAAGTGTGTAATAATTATTGCAATACTTACACAATATAAAAATAAGGCTCTGATTTCTTGAGAAAATTCGCTATTATTCTCTTTATAAGATCTAGATACTATAAATACTTCTGACTGAATAGCCTACACTCGGTCTATAAATAAATATTTCGCTATGGGTAATAAATAGTTTGTAAAGTAAAATCATTTGTTTTTAACGGGAAGTCAGGTTAATGTTTTGTTGAAATGTTTTCCACTCTAACGTAAAGTTAAATTAGACCTAAATATTCTCTTTCCTTCATGCAAAAAATCATTGTATAGCATTAGAAAATCAGTGAAATCTAGTTTAAATATTATACTGATCTAAACCACATGTTTAAATTGCTGGAAACACTAACTAAAACAAATTAACTAAAACTTACTTTTATGTGTCTGTTTAGTTGATAATATAGATGATTAATAAGGAATTTAATTCGATTGTTATAAATTTATAACAGATATTTTTTATCCTATAATTTTTTATGCAGATAAACATGTTTTAACATTTTTTTTTCGTGGAATGTTCTAGATTTAGAATGAAAAGATTAACACCATTTTTGTTAGTTCTATTGGTTCTTACAGGTTAGTAATTTTCCTTCAATAATAAGATTTATCATGGGCGTGGCCGGAGGGGAGTGTTCGGGTTCAAATAAAATCCTCCGTTTGCAGGTGGGAGAATTTCGTGACAGGTTTTTAGCTTTACTTTTATTTCATTATTATTTTTTGTTTTACTGTAGGCGAGATTTTAATGTTAACGCATCACGCCCCAGCGTTGAGTTTAAAATCCCCCTCCAGAGGGGTCTTAAGATTAAACCCCCATTTTGATAAAACAAAAACTATAGCTAATGACAGTTTCCCATATCCATGAGCGTATGCAATGGTGGAGGAAGGTAGTTTACAAATCGCTTTAGAGTTTTTTTTACTTTTAAAAAAACCTCTTTAATTTAAATTTAAGGCAAATAACAGTGATCAAATTCTATAACCGTAGCCAAGAGGTGTTTTGAGTTTAAATGTAAAATATAAATAAGTATGGTGGGATTGAAAAAAACATTACCCCAAATTAAATCCTCGCTTCGCCCATGAGATGTATGTATTTTTTCACACATCGGAAGTAGCTTTTCTCTGACCAATTACAGGTCTACACATTCACTTTTGTATTTGTACTTCAGTTTTGTATTTGTTCTTAACTTCTACTGTTTCCAATACTTAGGATCAGAGTGCGTAAGCTGCTAATCATGTGTAATTTATATTAACTGAGCTTCGTGGAATGCCTAAACTAGACTTTATTAATATTTTTTTATGTAACTGAAATGAAAGGGTAGCATTAACTTGGCACTATGTCTTTCACAAAAAAAAGAAAGTACGTTTTCAGATCTTGCAATCTGTAAGGGTACATGATGTCAAAGTTTTGTACATGATATCAAAGTTTTGTAGCTGATAGCGATGAGAAGGAATTTAAAACTAATGTTCAGGCTCACCAGTAGACAAATCTCTAGCTTTTTTGTCACGGGTCTGGCGATTTTCGGTAATTCTCTAACCCTTAGATTAAAAAAAAAAACAGAAATCAATGCACATACCTGATACTGCTGTCTAGAAGGAAAACTTAGGTTATAACTGTATTGACGGACACGTATGCTGAGCTTTAAAATGTGGAAGGAAATGAAGAAGAATAATTAAGGATTTGTCTGAAATGTTATAGAAAGGGTGGGGCTAGGAACAATTGTTGAAATGGACAGAGGACAGACAATTTGGATGTTGTTGTTCTTCGCTTGTAGTTCAGCGAATGCTAGTCTTTACACAATTGAAATGTCCACGAGAAACAGACCATTGGAATGAAACTTTGGCCGGCGTATTTTCGTGTCAAGAAAGCCTGTCGGTCAACTGTGCTTTTGATGATCGAGACACCATTAGATAGTCGAGACGTCCATTTTCCTCACAGAATGGGAGTTAACTCAGCGGGGTGAAATGGGAATGGGACTATTGGGTTTGGGTATCACTTAAGTCAAAGATCTCGTGAAAAATGAATGACAGCTGAAGGGCAACAGACTGTAGCTAAATGAATCGAATAAATGATAAGTATAATATTAAAAGTATTAAAATTAATTAAAACTTTTTGTTTACTTCCAGTGAAATAAAACAGCAAGTTATTTGCCACACTACTTTTTTTTTCTTCAGATATTTCGACTTCATGTAAGTCAACACTAAAAACTGGAAGTCTGTACACCATTCAGGTCAGTATCAGACATACCTACAATGAACCATTGGAAGTGGCTCTGTTAAAAGACACCTTCCCAGTCTCTTTTTGTAGACAGAATTTGGTTTGTAACGACTACAGAAACAGCACAGAAACAAAACTACATTCTCTCAGTAACAACACATTTGAAATACATTTTTCTATTAAAAATGTGACTAGACGCGATGCTGGGTTACTGTCAGTCAAATATCTTGGTTTGTCCAGCCTGAAAAACTCTGAATCTCTGTATAGCTGCAAGATGATTGTATATGGTAAGTTATAACACTTAAGAAATACGATTTCTTTACTTATTTTATATATTTACATATAAATGTTTCTGTTAAAAGACACCTCTCTAGACTCTATATGTATTGACACAAAGCAAACCTTACAAATTTTTACTGAAATAACAATTATTTGATGTGTTTATTTTAAGATATATGGATCGAATTAATATTTTTATTAAAAATGTTTGAAAGTCTTTCAATAAGTTACAATGGCTTTAGTCCGGTAAGCTTATAAATAAACGCTGTCAATTATCCACATTTGTTACGTATAGCTTAATGGTAAATTAACTAAATTGGCTACACTAAATTTATTTTCATAGATCTAGTCTTAAGTGTGGATTAGTGCACTCTGCATCAGTTAGATTTTGATACTAACATTTGATTAGGATTAAAATCGTTTTAGTTACCTGCGTATTTTTCATACTTGTAGATATAGACGCCTTAACGTTGGAGGAGTGTCCTAATGTTGTAGAAGAAGGTTCAGAAGTAAAGTGTCTGTGCAAGAAGAAAGACGGCGTCAAACCAGACATCCGACTAGCTTGGTTTGACAACAATGGCAAGGTTAATAACAAGGAAAACCATACTCTTTATTACGTCGCAAACGCTACCAACATGAGTAATATTTCTTTGTACCTTCACTTTTTTTTTCAACTATTTTTTTATTATTATTCTAACTTAACAGTATAGTTGTATATATTGATTTGAATACTTATATATTTAGGCTTTACATGTCAAGGCTGGGCAAATGATGGAGCACAAAGTAGGCCATTGATATACCAACCCGTTTTAAACTGTGAGTAAACTGTAATAATAAAATAAATAATTATATATATCAATATCAATTTCAATATATGTGGATTTATTTTCCCTAATAAAGTCTTTGATTTTACTGTTATAAAAAAAAATGAAAAGATTTACTATACTTATCGTAATTTCATTATATTTTTTAAATACTTTGTTGTTTATGTAATTAGAATACGGATGTTATAATTATGTGGAACGTTTCCTAGTTTTTATAAGCGTAAGAGGAAAAGCCGCTATTAGGTTTGTTCAAAATGTCCGTCTGTCGCACTCAGATCTCGAATATTAGAAGAAAAATAAAAAATATTATTTCACCATGCGATGCGCATGAAAAGTTTAGGTGCAACGGCTACTTTTATTTTTCTAAAAGCAAACCGTTTAATTTATAAAATTACCTATTCAAGCGATTTTTTCATAAAAATACACCAATTCTAAAACAATTACATAATGTAAGGGAGGTAATATTACAAACTGTTAACAAAGAAAGACATTTTATGTATTTTTAATATCACTAAGTCAAATATGTCTATAAAATGTACTAGAAATGCTCACAACAAATATAAATATTAGTAAGAGGTGTTTTTTCTGGTCAACTGTCTGCTAAAATTAAAAGAAAACATTTATGTTTGTTTATAAAGGATAAGAATGAACTTTGTGTGTAAATATTAACCCCTTTTTTTTAAATGGACTTTTTATGCAGCGAATTTCGAGCAGTAGAGTAACGCAGCGGCATGTGGGGGTGCTAAACTAATTCCATCAAAATTTTGTAAATAATCAGATTTAATTTTTTTTGTTTAGTGCCCTATCAAAATAAAACACTCTTTATTTTTGTACGTTTTGTCTGTTGGTCGGTCTGTCCGTCACATGTAGATTGAAAATCTGATTTAACTTTTAATGTTCCTTCAAAAATATTGCAATAGTTTTAAGTATCTATAATAGATTGCTCGGATGTTTTGTGAAAAACTAATCAACGCAAACGAATATTTGTTTGCTCTTCTAACTTGTATTAAATTTAATTTCCATGCTTAAACGTTGTGAAAACACATGATCATTAATTTGTTGTTCAGGTTTTTTATTGTAAATAGCATATAAATGCTAAATACTAAATGAAAATCTCTATACTGACTTTATTTCATTAACTATAAAGTTGTTCCGGATATTGTTTCATAAAAAGTAAATTATTTCAAATAATTGCTTAAAATTGTATAATTGACTAATACTACACTTTTATTCTTTGACAATACGTCACTATTGTTTATTTAACGATATCATATTGTTCCGTATTTTCAACTTAAAACTTAAATACTCTTCTTTTCATTTACGAAATTTAGTTGTTACGGACTTTTTATGAAAACAATTTTAACTCTTTTTATGTCAAATCGAATTCTTCTCTTACACTACATTTAATGTTCTTGCTAAAACGTTAGAAAATCTAATTATCGTTAATATTATGCTCCAATTTTTAAGAAAAACTAATTTCTAACACCAAATATGGTTTGAAAATCTCTCCACAAGGGTATGGTACATCTAATTTTTATACAAGACCATCCCAAAAATTTAATTAATGGTATTTGATTTATCTGGAATTCCTATTTTCACTCACTATAAATATATAAACATCCGGAACAATCAATTATAGAAATTTAAAACTATCGCGATGTTTCGAAAGGGAAATATCAGATTTTTCATAGCTTTTAGTCTTTTTTTTTTCGATATTAACATGACGGACAGACAGACTGACAGACAAAAAATGCGTCGTAATAAATTTTTTCCTGTGACAAAATATGTAGTTATTTCTTTAAATGAAATACTAAAAGAACTCACTCGGTGCACAAATGTCTATGAACCCTCGACAACGTGGTCGTATTGGTGACATTTTTTAGTTTAACTAGAATGTGTGACGGAGTGGATTATTTTCCCTTCGACTTTATATGGGAAGAATTCTTCAAATGAAATGCTAAAACAACTCGGCATAATTTTTTTTATTAGACCTCGTAATCTAACTCTTATTTTAAAAAGACATTAAAGCTAGATTTAGATCTAATCTAGATTTTTTACACTAGATCTAGATTTTTTTACACTAGAGCTAGATTTTTTAGCTAGATCTAGATTTTTTTTACACTACAGCTAGATTTTTAAATTTGGATTTAGATTTCTATTCTAATTAAAATCATTGTAGATTCTAGATCTAGATTTACTCGGTCTAGTTTAGAATGTTTGTTGTTTCAAACTTGCATCCTAGAGCTAGTAGATATAGTAGATATAGATCTTAAGAGTACTAAATCAGAAGTATAATTTTGGTAGATCTACTTCCTTATTTTAGTTCTATTTAAATGAAAATGCCAATAGCTCTGTTGGTAACTTTGAGAACATTTTATTAAAAGCATGGCGATAGGCATTAAATTAAAAAAAATATTTTATATACCTTCATGTATTTTTTATAATTAAAAAAATAATTAATTTAAAATATATCTACTATATATATATATATAATTCTCTTTATGCGAACCGTGCGGGGGATTTCTTCAAGTCGGACTAGAGTTACCCCACGTAACTTTTGCGGCGACAGAAAGTAATCTTTCGTTTTAGACTCTGTATTTGACTACATTTATGTGTGTATCTTTTAGACACCTCAATATCTGGTGTCATTAAAATAGTTACATGTTTTTTCTATAGCTTTGTTTTGATTTTGCCCCTTTGTATTGCTCTTAGTTTCCTAATCATGGCCACCGCTTCACTTATGTTTTGTGGAGTCAACAGGTTTTTCAATGTAGTTGAAATTCCTGCATCAGGTAACTGTTTATTTCTATCAGTAGAATATTACTGGGAAAATGACATCGATGAAACTGTTGCTCTCAAACTTTGCAAGATGGCTGTAAGCTTTGTTTGCGAACAACGGGATAACTATGGTGACATCCTGTCCGTTGTTCTTACTCACAGAAGTACAGTCATACACTCTGCTCGACAATACGTTGCCTATATGAATACTTGCAGCGTTTATGGTGGCGAGCAGTCGTTTGCTCAAACCCAGCTCATTTAGATAACTGTGTCTTTCAGGAAGTGTTTACTCGCCACTAAATAGCGGATTATGCTGCGCCGCAGTCGACTAGTAGTAATTCATTTAGAAAATGTGTAATGAGCACACACACACAAAATCATAGAATGCCTCACATATAGACCAAACATGAAGCTTAATGAGAATATATCTATTAAATACAAAAAAGAGAATTGAGGAATAGTCCCATTAAAAGGAAAAGGTAATTAACACATAATAAGTTAATTAAAGCTAGCATTCTAAATAAATAGTTTGCAACAGCATTTTTAGACATTTCGCTTATTTAAAGAAGTGGAAAACATAGAAGTTTTAGATGTGCAACAAAAAAAGTGATTTAAAAAAAAACAGCTATCCAACATAAAAACCAAATAAAGCATCTGGACGAGATGGCATTCAAGGTTGATTTTTAAAAAAGAATAAACTAAGCAACGTGCTTTTAATCACGTTATAATGCCGAGGGATTGAAACTATTTAAAAAGAATTTTAATCTGATCCATAAAACTACAGACGCAGTATACTTCACCAGCATCACATGCTAAATTTCAGAGTTCGTATTGATAGTTACATCAGTACTATTTAATTACATATATTTATTGTTTTTACACATATTGTTTTCAAAACATCAAGTTATACATTATGTAATAAACATAATTTTTTATTGAACTTGTTACAGTAAGAATTGTGAATGCTCCCCCGGCCTATTCAAAAGTTTCTTCTCAGAAAAGCCAATACTCATTCAGCTTTATTCTGACTATAATGGTGGTTGCTGTATTATTTATAGCAATAGCAACCTACGTATGCTACCAGAAAAGTAAGAATATCATTACATTATCCACTTTTCTTTACTATCAGAATATTTTTGTAATATCAACTTTTGAAGGCTATTAGAAAAAGTAAGAATATGATTACAAAAGAGACTTAAGTAAGTATACGACCAAAAAAGTAAGAATAGCTTTAAATTATTAACAATAATTTCTAATTTCGTGATTTATACAACGCTTAATGTGGAAAATACAATCAATAAAACAAGAGAAGCTTAAATATGAAATGTAATTGTATTAATTATTTTGGTTTACTCATGTAATATGTACACTTATCCTAGACATAATAAATCTATGCATTTAGATTTTTTTTACTAATCATTGTTGTTTAGCTAATGGCTTTCTCCATGCGCTATCATTTGTCTGGACCAGTTGTGAAATGGGTAGGGAAGAAGTGGGTATTTTGGTGAATGTTCACATGATCATTTTTTTAAATGTATATGAAAGTTAACTCAGAGTCCTAAGTAGAATAATTCAACCTATACATTAACTGTCACGTACGATTTCTTAACCTTGTTCAAGATACCAAACAAAATAATTAATTACAATAGTTAATTAACTGATCGGTTAAATTTTTATTGATTCTTGTGTTGTCATGTAAAGAAATATTTGTGCACAATTTCAGCTTAATTCGAATTTGGGTGTGGGAGAAATAACGTGTACACGCTTTTTACCATACAAACAGATAGAGTGAGTTGATAACAGCTTTGTAAGAATAACAGCTAAGATGTAGAATAATGTAACACAATTTTTTTTAAGTGTAGGACTTAATTAGTTGTCTAACCCAAAGAGAAGAAATAAAACGTATATTTTTTATTTAACCAAACAACTGTATTTGTGTTAGGAAATAAAATGTACAGCGATTTGAAAGATTAACAAATAATTGAACTAAATGCACAAATGTAACTATGTGGAGAAAAAATATGTTAAGATTTTCAACCTATGTAGTTTTTAAAGTTTTAAAAAATTTTGGGTTGATTAATATATATTTTTTTTTTCCAAATAATAATAATCAATGTTCTTTCTTTTTTATTTTTGTTTTTCAGAGACTCGTAAACTTTGTTTCAAGTTGAAGCACAAATTTGTACATATATTAATTCAGAAAAGGAGAACGTTTTCAATAAGACATATACATCCTAAGAATGTCTACTTTGTCAACTTATTAGATACTACAGAACCAAATAACTTCACGACCACTACAAAAGGATCTAATATTTATCACTTGGTGGGTTCTAAAGACGCCTCTAAAATACAAAAACATCATGATGTCAACAGAATTGTAGAGAGCGTGGGTTCATCCCATTAACTAAAAGACCACATTAAGATACAGAAAATTTCTATTCTAACAATTATTACTGATATTAACAACCTTTATTTGCTATAGTTGTATCTTATTGTTGTATTAAAATTAATAAATGTGTAAGAACTTTCCTTAATACAACATTTTAACAACTCGTAGCGATACGGCTGTATTTTATAAGATAATATAAGATAAGCTAAGACTTGTGCTATCTCCAGATTGTTTGAAGAAAGCAAGTCAATTGTGATGTTTGGCTTAGGCAAATAGGTTTAACGTAAAAACTACGCCGAACTGGACCAAGTTTAGATATTAATTAACTTCGAACATCCGAAAAATCATTTATGGGTCCGTCAAGATCTCCAGATCTATCACGTATTACATAGTGACTGTTCCAGTTGTTTTCACCACATTAGACTATTGGTATCGAATTCTTATGTCTGCGTTTACATGGTTAAACTGTTTATTAGTATTATTATTAATATTTCCTCACCGATTCAATGATTTGTTTGTTGTATCAATTCCCGGTTATGGGTCCCTGTCGATAATCCATGTGCCGTTCATCAGGGGACCGTTACATGAAGGGGGTTCCCGATGTACTCGTCTTTCGGCCTTGCATTCTAGTCCATGCGCCCGGAGTGCCGGATATATTGGAAATAGCAATGTTTTACATAGGCATTGACTTGGACCTCTTCCAGACAGAACGGTTTGCTCAAGCAGCCCTACACGCCTGGAGTTCGAAGAGCCTTCGGCTCAACTCTTTGGACAATCAAACGGTGTATCAATGTACTAAAAGCTAAAGGCTTCAACTCAAGAGAAGGCGTCCTTTTTTTTTGCAAAAAATTACCCCACAAGATTCTGCTTTGGTTCACAGTCATGCTGGTAAGCTGTTTTACTATGCCATTACTTGCAGTTCTACATGTAGACAAGAGAGGAGAAATTGATGACAACTTTGAGTTCTGATGAATGTGCACTCAATTCAACAACATGAAACACTACTTATTACATGTTGTTTAGTTTCAAGTCTAATTGATGGCGAAATATGATCTAATAATCTATTCCCGCCGTCAATAAGGCACTCTAGGGGATAATTTTTATTAGAAAATAAGATTACAAAGAGAGTTTGTGTTATCACACAAACTCAGAGGCGGGCCCCGTCGGATCCCTGTCAGATCCGCCTATTTCCAAGGAATATTCAAGACGTAATTCTATTTTGATTGTCAAAAGTAATAATGTTTCAAAAATTCATTTGCCGTTGTAAAAAAATGTTATTAATTTCTGTTTTACATGTTTCGGATTTTCCTTCAAAATTAAAGATAATTAACTTCCTTGTCCAAACCTCCCACTGGACGACGGGGGATGGCAGCGAGCAGGATTTGAACCCGGGACCGTCGAGACAATCAGTGCAGCTCGCTAACCGCAGGACTTTAATTGCTGTTAACTTAATAAAAAACTGGTTAGAAATTAATAGTCTATTATTGATAAAGAGATATATTACACATTACAGCATGACATCTACCGGATATGTTCAATATGTCAGACGAGCGATTTTAGATAATCTTTCAACATTGATTTGTAATTTTTAAAAATAAAGATAATAATGGCAATGTCTTCGAATCCAAAGATTAAGACTAAGTGCAGTGTTTTACATAAGTACGCAAGCCTAGTTGCGATCTACATATTTTCCCGAATTGCCGTTGTCCACTGGTGGTCTATTAAAGTTTTTTTTTCCGTCTTTTGCGCCTGTCTTCATTGATGGTTTTCTTTTGGTCTCCAATGTGTGTCCCGCGGCCTATGTTAGAGCTCTCCAGCTGTCTCTTTCACAGGCCATCTGCTGCCAGATAATTTCCTTTATGTCAGTGAGGGCGAAATGGTGCCTTAGTTGATCGTTGTACGCTTACAAGGTGGAGGGGGGGCACCTCTGTTACACTGTCATCTTTTAAGCTCGCCAAAGAAGATCGCCTTTTGGCATGCGGTCACCTTCCACGCGAGATAGGTGTTATTGACAGCATAAAAATTAATAAATAACTGACATTTTGTTCAAATTTGTCTTTCACGCTTCTTTATAATTGTTTTTGTTAGAGGCCGCTCTGGCGGATTTTTAAAAGAAAAATAACGAAAAAGGTTAAAGATCACTGGTTTATTGAGATCATTTATCATTTGGCTATTGATTCCAATGTGTATTTATAAATTGTCTATTTGATGCTTCCTATTTCATAAATGCATTTGTTGTTGTTCTTCTTCTTGAAACTGTCAGGTAGAGTTGAGCCTTCGGGTCTTGGAACTCTAGTTCAGCTAAAGTGAACAAAGAGCTTTCTCTCACCAGCCTGAATGAGGACAGTGTACACTGTTCTGTCTGGCGGGATGTCAGACTCGCGGCCAAAGGCTGGCTACAACGGGACCCCCGCATATGTGTAGAATTTAAACAATCAAGCAATTCATACCATAAATGATTTTGTTACATGTTACATGGCTTTTTATTGGATTTTAAAACTAATATCCATCATCACATTCATACTTTTATTTCCTTTAAAAAATATCATCGATGTATGGTGAATATATAAACAGCGATTTAACTTCAACAAGGTTTATATTTCCTATTTGAACTTTAACTAATTTACATTTGATTTTGGAATTTATTAACTGGTGTACATACTAGATACATTTTCTTAATGTGTAGACATCTAAATCTGAATTTAAAAAACAACAACAATATTTATGAAAACATATCTATAAGTGTCATGTAAAGTTTGTGTCACCACAGTAGGACACCCTATTTTAATAGTTTAAAGCAGCGGTTCTCAACCTTTTTAGGTCGGCGACCCCCTAATTCGATTCTCCACTAGGCGGCGACCCCCAGCCATAAAATTTGTAACATTGAAAATAAAAAGAAAATTCAGCTGCATCGTTATTGGTGTAATGCTGGTGGCAGTGTCTTCTTTGCTAATACATAACCATGAATCCTACAGTGAGTTTCGATGACTTTTAGTGACTCATTCAGAGCCAGACGTTGAAATCAAAACGACATCCAAGCATACTCGAAGCACCATCTGTGCAGACATCAAATATTTTTTTTTCCAAGAAATCTTATACTTTATTAACTATAAAACGTGCTGGTTGTTTCAATAGGTATTATAAAATAGAAACTCGTCTTTAAAATCATGTAAACCAGTGATCAAGTTGCAACGTCTGTGAATTCATCAAGCTGGATGCTAAATAGTGGAAGCGAAGATATCATTTCCTGAATTACCTGATTGATAATTTCAGCAGAACTATTCTTAATGGGAAAAGTGTCATTAGATTTTTAAAAATCGCATTAATTTAGTGACGAATTCGACTCCATTTATAACTTGAACAATGTCTTTGACCGCTGGCAATTTTTAACTCCTCGGCAATGGTGTGATTTGATCGATCTGTCAATTCTGGGAGTCACCAAATAAGAAATGATAACGGCTACTGTTTTGATTATGAGTTTAGATTTTTTGATTTCGTGAGCTTTAAAACTAAACTACTAGATGTCCTTATATCGCCAAAGTTTAGACGTCTCAGTTTACTCTGACTTCATAAAACCATCGTCATTATATTTTTTTTCTAACATTCTTTTGTTCAAGATCCATGTTCATGGGGTGTTTCGTCATGAATATATTATCTTCAATAACATGAACTAGAAAATAATTACGTAGTATTAGTTTCCATTAATAGTTTTAAGACTAGCTCAAATCTTCACCATTGAAATAATGTTGGATTCCTCAATGAGGTTCAACAAAGCGTTAGAAAAAAAGTAGCTTAACTACCAATGGAAAACTATGTCTACCTTCAAGCAATGATGCTACCCTCACTAATGATGCCCTCTGTATCGTCTTGTGATAAGTTCGTGTTTTTAACTATGTCCACCACCCCCCCACCCAATTTATATATCATTTCATTGACACTTCACAATCGTTTAATGAGTTAGGTTGTATAACGCTAATTTGAGTTATACGCCTTTACTTACTACATTAGATTGTAATTGTATACCATCTATGGTACAAATGTGTTTGTTACAACACGTTAGAAATGACCCCAAAAAAAAAAAAAAATTTTCAATTTAAAATGAACAAAAAAACAAAATTTCCAATGGTCTTAGGCGACCCCTGGCAAATGGGTCGCGACCCACAGGTTGAGAACCCCTGGTTTAAAGGTATTAGCATCATTTATCTTTCTGAGTGTTGACACTTTTAACCTTGAGCTATCCAGTTAATTTATAGCAGTCAGTAGAGGGCGGCAGTCATTGAAAGTATTCACTTGCGAAAGTTAGTAGAGGAAAAATAGAGTAAGCAGTCAAAAAAAGAGTTATTATAAAGTGTTAGTAGAGACTTGTACCAATTACAATGTTATTACAATATATGTCTAATTGTTTCTATGAAGTAGTATTGCTGATTATACTTAGATTTTTATTGTGTATCTCATTTTATATGTGTTGATTCAAGATAGTGTATATATTAAACATATCATTATTTATATTTGCTTTATCAAGTGTTATAAACTCATTTATGAGAGATCTCTAAACGTACAATTATACATCCTAATTATGCCTACATTACAATAATACATTCATCCTGACAACGCATACATTATAATATTATAATATGAACCCGACGTCATCCATGATCCTCTAAAATAATAATAATATGTTTATCTTACTGTACTAGAAATGATGGTCATTCAAAAAAAGAAAGTATGTTGTTTTAACACCAAAACTTTATTTAAAAAATGAGCAAGAAAACATATACAAAATGAGAATATTTTCAACACCTTTATATTTATATAGCTTCTCTATCGTGGTCGAAGATGAGCACATTTCTCAAGTCCTATGGACTCAAAGATGACATTTGTGTACAAATGACTACAAGACTTTCCCCTCAAAAATACAAATCAATACCGCCGCTGTCATTTGTTATACAAACTAGAGATTGATCTAGTTAGATCTAGACCTAGTTTTAGATCTAAATCTAGATTCAAGTTCTAAGTCTAGGTCTAGAACTAGTTCTAAGTCTAGATCTAGAAATAGATATAGAATATTGATATAGAATCTAATTTATCTAGACTAGGACTTGTACGAATTTACTCGTTTTATCTTAAAAGACCTAGAACAATCTTATGATCATTGATCATGAACGAAGTTCGTATCGAATTTTTTTTTAAAAGCAAAATTTAAATCAGTATTCTATTCAATGAGTTAGTTAATAAATGGAAAATATATTTTTATAATGATTCATTGACACTTTTACCATTGTGACCTTAGGTGCAAATTTTTTTTGTACCAATGGTTGAATCTATAAATGAAGCTTGAGTTATAAATGATAAAGGCCATGACCTTTTAAAAAAGAAAGTTACCTTCCCTGAAGTTTTTCATTGAAAAGTGGTGTAATGTTTTCAAAAATCTGCTTGCATATATCATTTTTAAAATTAGATGGTTCACTTTCAGAAAAGAAAAAAGTAGCCGTTGCATCTGATCAATGATCTAAAATAGCATGATTTCCGATTTTCCTTTTCTCTTCTAGTTTCTTAGATCTAAACGGGACGGACGGATGGACAGACGGGCAGACAGGCCACACAAAACTAATAACGCCTTTTTCCAATTTAGGGGGCCTCTAAAAAACAAAGCCAGAACATAACGGAATTACCCGATGAATATTTCTTGGAAAGATATGTAATTTACTCATATGTACAATAAAATTTTTTTTTTTTTTTTCACAAACAAAATATTAAGAGACAAAATACACTTAATATTTGCAGAGTCTAGTTATATAAAATAAAAAATGCAAATCAAAAACTAAAGATTGTTACAATAGACATAAACACATTTTGGGAATTTCTGTATAATTTTGTAGAAAATTTTTTTTTCTTGAAATAAAGTAATGTTTATAAGAGAAGGTTAATAAGAAAAAATTTGGAAGAATAAATGCTTTGAAAATAAAATTTGAGCTTGGTTGATGAAGATTCACATTTAGGTAAAACATAAAAATGATTTTAGTATGCAATGTGTTTTTAAACTGTCACACAGTATAATTTTATTGTTTAAAAACAATACAATATAAATTAGAGTATATAAACAATACCATATATTAGAGCATCCAACAAGAGAAAATGTAGCTTTTATCTATTTTTTTTTACCATATTCAGTTTATTTTCATTAGTTTGTACTAATAGATTCTCTAATAAGCAATAATCTTCATATATGAAAGTATTTTAAAATTTTAGGCCTAATTTAATATATAGGTCTATATAAATCACTTTATACAAGTAAAATAAATGCTATATAATTTAATTATAAAGATAATATTACTTAGAAATAAGACTTACTAGAATAGTCTATAACGAAACACCTACTTTTTTTGTCAATTAAATTAGCTGGCGCAAACTATCAAATATATCAATCTAAATGTTAAACTAAGTGTTTGTGTCGTCTGCTAATTGTTGGTTTCGTTACGTGTTAAACGTTTTTTTTCTTTCTTCCGGTGTTTTGTCTATAACTCTTGCATAAGCTTTTTTTTTATTACAAATTATGTATAAGACATGACATAAGCATTTAAATATTTGAATGTTAGTCTTAAAGTTAAAAAAATAAAAGGTGTTAGGCATATTAGTTCTTTTTTTTTTTAGTATTTCATGAAAAAATATGAAATAATATATTACTAAACAAAAGTATTTTTTCAAGAGAGGAAGGTATGCTACTTTTTCAATTAATTTTTTATTTTATTTTGTCATTCATATTTATATTCAAGCAATTTATTTGTAAAACTTCAGCAGATGTTTTAGAAAACACAAAAAAATAAACAAATGCTCTAATGTTTGAGCTGAAATTTATAGTCAAAATTACCACATAGTACTTTAACATTCATTTAATGCTTATAACCTAAAAACCAAATCATTACTTGATTTTTCCATTACAAATATAGAATTGTTAAAATTCTTTATTGTTGTTTTTTTCTATTTTTCAAGTCCTTGTGATGAAGAGCTACAGACATCTTGTAAAAAAGATTATTTTTTTTACGCAACTTTTGATCCCAGGTATTTTTTAAATTTCGATTTACAATCTTAAATGTGTATGACCAAGGTGCGCGTTTAATCAATTTTGAAAGCACTTGTAATTAATAATATTAAATTGTTTCGTAGGACTAGATACGCTGGAAACTCAAACATTTGTGTGGGAAGGTACATTTTAAAGAAATGTATTATTTACTTATATTTGCAAAGCCAATCTTTTGGTTTTGAGACTAAATCAATCTATCATCCCAAATTTTATCCAAGCTTCGATATATGAGTGAGAGACATGAAGGTCATCTTTAAAAAAATCGTGAAAAGAATAAATATGGCGGATTTTAAGAGTGAATTACAAATAAATGCCGATTAGGCGCTCGACTACTCAATTAGCTTGTGACTGAGTGGGACAATCAACAGATGAAATTACGCGCTCCACTGATAACAAAAACATGAAGGCCGATACGAGACAATTGTAAAAAGAGACGTCTTTGAATAATGGCACCGCAATTTCATGGATTACCAAGGAGCAGCGGCATTGATTTTAAGTATCATACGTATTATTAAGTATTCAATGTTACTGTTCTTCTGAAAAGTGCACAAGCTTAATGTGGTTGTTTATTTTCAGCTTTTTTAATAAAAATCGTTGATTCTTGTCCTCCTGCTGTCATGGGCAAAGAGTACACCTTCCAAGCGACATTCATGCATGAAATGGAAGAGCCTTTAGAGGTGGTGTGGCTGAGAAGTAAAACTCCAATTTCAATGTGTAAGCCTAACATGGCTTGTCTTGATTACTCGGAGGTCAAAACTTATACGTCCATTGTATATCTTAAAGACCACCTGGTTCAGTGCAGTCTGACCTTACGAAATGTGACAAGAATAGAAGAATCTTATTGGTCACTGAAGTACCTAGGGCTGGCTAGTTTAAAAAGAATACAACCTTTATTTACATGTTCTTTAAAAGCTTTTGGTAGGTCACAGTTGTTAGTTTTTCTATTCTTATTTACAATTTGTAACTAAAAATTGACAAAATATAGTCTTCATTACATACTATGTTTAGATCTTGTGATAGTACCTAACGTGATTGACAATGTTAGTACTTCTAAATTCTAAAGTATTGTTCTATATCGATTCAATCTTTGGTTAACGTAAGTTTGTTTAAACTAAGAATAGAGTCATATAAAGAGAATCGATATGTTTTGATCAGCTGAATTTTAACACATTCTGGAAGAAGTCCAAGCCAAAGGCGTATTGCATTTTAATGATTATTTTTAAATTATATCCTGTGGACTTGAAAGTTATTATAATTTGTAATTAAAAAAAAAAATAAATAAAAGGAAACAATGAATCTAAATAAATAGGAAATGTACTTTAAAATGAATTCAGTTTTTTTTTAAATTTAGAATCAATAAGAAAATTAAATATAAAGCGAAACAGGACATAAAAATCACGATTATGATTATGGTTTATTTTCTTTTCATTATTCTGGTGGGAATCTTCATAATACACCGTAAACTGAAATTCTATTTCAATTATTGTAAGTATCTTAAAAATCATTTTTTTTAACTTCATATAGTATTTTGGCTATACTTATCTTTGTTTGACATAACATAATTGTTACTAATTGATTAAAATTATAACAATATAATTATTATAATATATTGAATGTATATCTACAGTATATTTTTCTTTGCGTTTCAGTCATTGTCAACAGGCCAATAGTTTCTGACAGTTTAAATGAGGCGGCAAACCAAAAACTATTTCAAATTGAGGAGAACAAGACAAAAGAATTCATTGAACATCTTGAAATTAAAAAGAACATTGGAAATTTAGGAATCAAAATATAACTTTTATATAAGTTTTTATTTGCTCATTTTAAAGATAGTTATTTATTATTCCATATCTAGTTATTTGTGACAATTATACAATGTTAAATTAATAATGTTTTATGCATTGTGAATATATTTATAATATGCTACTAGCATAATCATAATCTTTTTGATTTTTCGAAACTACTGTGGAATTATTTTTTTTTTTAAATCATATGGACAAATCATGTGGAGAGCCGTTGCAATGTTACAACATACTTTTAAAACCACAGTTTTTAGAATACTCAACTACCTTACTCGATTTCAAATCTACATCTGAATCAAAGATTTGTTGTCGTGCAGTACTAAGTTTTCAACTGAATCTTTTAAGACATGTGTCTTTGGTGGCTGAGTGGTAAAACTTGAAGATTCTTAATCAAATTCCGTCGAAGACTTGCATTTCGAATTTCGCTCTTGAGTCCACCCAACTCTAATGGGTACCTGACTATTAGTTGGGGAAAAGTAAAGGCAACTGGTTACATTTTCGACCACCTCACATCATCTTTAATCAAGGGTCAAAGAAAGATATGACCTTTTATGATCTTGCAAATAGATTATTACGTCTGAAAGAGGCTACTTTTACTTTTTGTTTTATTTGAAAGTTATTTTGTAAATAATGTAGTTGAGACAATACATTAAAGTGTATTTTAATATTTCATTTTAAACTAAGGATTGAATTGTAGGACAAAGAAATATGAATCATTGATAACATAAATAATTCTACGCAAATTCAAGTTATAATTACGAACGTTATATTTTATATGAATCGACATAAAATCCAAAATATTTTTTTGTTTTTATTTTTTAGTAATTGGTGACATTGACGTCTTTGCTAAAGAATACAATCTTGTTAACTAGATTAATTTCAGTGATTTAAATCATCTTCAATATGCATGTATTAGTCAGTCTGTTAATATAAACTATGCTCAATGGTGAAAAATAAAGTTATTACACTTCTTATTCCTGATTGATTGATGTAAAAATATACTTTTCTAATGTTAAACTTCTTTTTTTATTAATATATTTTTTGGATAATGAATGATATTTGAGTTGAAAAAAAGTCAAGAACATAAAAGTTGTTTAGTTCGTTTTAATAATTAAAGGCTGTTAAGTTATTTATAATAATTGCATATATTCGATATTTAAAAATCTTCTCATAACGTTTTTTTTTCTTTGACTGTAAAGGCAATACTAAAATTCTAATTAACAATTTAATTTTTACAACTATCTGTGTTCCTAGCTTCCTACAGTAACGCGAATAGAGATCATCTGCGATTGTTACGGCACTACAGTTCACGCGATAATTCTAAAAACTACTTATTAATTGTTGTTTTAAATTTTGTCCAACTTATATGTATATTAAATAGAATTTCTTTCTTTAAAAAAAACACAACTTTTTTGTGTAAATGTAGTAGTTAGTAAAACAGAACTTACTTAACTTAGCAATATAAATGTAAACAAACAAATTGGAAAAAAAATCTAAAACCGTTTGAATAAATGTGTTAAAAATATTGTAAATGGTCATCTCCCCTACCAAAGAGCCTCCCGTATTTGTTACTATTAATAGTGAATAGTTGTAAAAGTGTTGTATTTTTATGAAAAAACTGCCTCTATGGTGGAATAAAAAAATTGCTGTTTTGCTTTCAGAAAAGAAAAAAGTTGCCGTTGCATCAGAATTTTGAATGGTGTAAAATTTTATGATGTCGGATTTTCACTATCTTTTCTTGTTCACGAGATCTATACTGGAGGGACAGACGGACGGAGAAACGGACGGACAGACATTCCACACAAAACTAATAGCATATTTTCCCCTTCCGGGACCGCCAAAAACTTTAAATAGTTTGTATTGGACATTATTTAGAGTTATCTGCTCTTTACAGTTTGTTTGTATACGTAGATGGGCAATGGTAAGATTACATAAACTGAATCATTAATGTTTCATTGTTAACGTTCATAATTAGTAAACACAGACTCTGTTTACTAAAGGTAATATTTCATTATGGAACAGCCCATGAAAATGGTTATTGATAAATTTAACATTAGGAAAAGCCATTACACAAACTAGATTTGACGGTCTGGTTTAAGTTCAATAGTTGACACAGGAATTAAACATAACTCAATGCTTCATTTGTTATGAAGTTTTTTTATTACAATCTATGATGTGGAACGAAATGAACAATTATGCTCATATTAAACATCCGAGCTTTGTCGATAAGGACACCCTGTATTTAATGCTAGGACACCCTGTATTTAATGCTAGGACACCCTGTATTTAATGCTAATGTAAGGAAAAGATTTTTAAAAAAAACGAGTTTCTGTTTTAGAAACAGTAATACAGCCCCTTGTGTATTTAATAAAAGTTGTTCATTTCTGAAAATATTGATCTGGATTTAAACTTTTGGTACAAAATGCGTCACCAAAAGTCACCCGAACTCAGTTTATAATTCATCAACGATTTTTAGTAAATTTCCACAAGAATTACAAGAAGTAAAACAAAATAGTGCTTTAAATTGAGCGAGTGTTTTTAACAAAGTCAGCTGTTTTCAAAGTGGTGTAATAAGTTTGATGTGTCCACAAATGTTCTGCAATTTGAAACTAAAATGAGATGGATGCCATAAGGCAAATATCAAAGAGTGTTTTTTTTTATCTTCGTGTTTTATTAGAAAACAAAACTATAGATGATAAATGAACCATAGAATATAACCCCTGGTTAAGATTTTTGTATTCTTAAATAGGCTAAATTTCTAACAACAGGAATTTCCATTTTGTTACATTAAAGAAATAGATTTGATGCAGAAGATGACATTCGTTCTGATCTTGTAAAAACAGATTTAGAATTCCTGGCTGGTGAGACAGCAAGCTCAACCTTTGCAATGACTTTGGTTGTTGTTTTTTTTCTCACAAACTTACGTGATATGTAATACCAATGTAAAGATACAGATGTTCAAACTATTACCATTCTCCGTCATGCTTTTCACATTGCCACATTAGTATAAGATACGTAATGAACAAGTAAAAAAATGCAAGTCATAATGATACAATTTCATTTATTTGTCCATCAGGTTTTATTAGCAGAAATAAACAAGTGTTTCGTAATTAAACATACAGATTTGGCTCTTCATATTATACATTTGAAAGGTAGAATTACGACTTTACAACCTTATAAAAAAAAAACTTATATAAATATATGGTTTAATGGAAAATTATAATAGACTAATTGTTGCATAACAACTACAAAAATAATAATAAAAAAATTAATTTAAGTTGATTAAAAGATCTGAATTTTAACTATATTCAATATAAAAATATATATTTAATTCAAGATTTGTTGGAGGACAGGCGGGACAACCTCTCTATGACCTACACAAGAAACTGGTCCCAGGCAGTAGACATTTTATTACAAAATCCAAATTTAGAAGGGTCTGAAAACTTTTTTTTCCCACCAGTTTGTTACGATTATTTTTGTTTTCGCTTTTTTAACAACATGCCTTCAAATAATACGGGTAACAACACTTTCGTCTGCAGGTAGCATGTTCGAATATATAAATACAGCTCCGGAATTAACAAAAATGCGTCACCCAAGGGCCTTAACCTCCACAACTCAAAAAATTATATTTATTTCAACTAAATATATATGAAATATCTATTTAAAAAGAAGGACAATAAGATTAACATCAGCTGCGTGGAAAGGGTCGGGGGGGGGGTCCATTATACATGGGCGACATTGTTTTGACCACAGCTTCTACCTATACATTCATCCCCTCATACAGGAGATGATGCATAGTCGACTCGCAACTGAAGGATGCTATTTATATAAAGGAAGGTCACAGCGGTGGCTGCTCAGCCACGGGAACGAGAAATAGTGCATTACTCACTAATCTACTACTGTAAGTATATAACTAATATCTTAAACTATATCTTCTATATATATATAATTTTCTTCTTCCCTCAAGAGTTTAAACAAGAAGTAAAGGAAAGATCACTCTCTTATTTCTGCGGATAGTTCACAAGAAAACACAAGAGTAGTGTTCACACTACGGATGGCTGCCTGCGCGCTAGACTCGTTTAAAAATGTATCAAACCCTGCCCGCTCCCATCCCCCTTTGTCCTGCGGAAGGTTTGGACTAGGAAGTAAACTATCTTCAACTCTGACGGAACATTTGAAACATTGTAAAACATTTTACAAACAAACATTTTACAACACAAAACAGCAGCGCCTGACTTAATCATTGTGACCAAGAAGTCATGGAAAGAGATTAAGTAATCTACTATGTATATATATTTGTAAATAACAGGGCCTGGTTTCGCGGGGCCACCTTTGGGTAGGGAAGCTGACAATAAGTCAAATTTCATAGTTTATATTAGAAAGTAAATTCGTCTATGCATTTTATCCATTCTAAACTACGTATAGAATTACTTTACGAACCTTGAGTGTAGCAAAGTCAAAGAGTATATCATAATAATTCTGTTTCCTACATAGATTACACTCAAAAGCAAGAATTACCAAAGGTTTCAATCTATCTTTGAGAATTGTTGACCTCAAGTAATTCATCATTAGTTTGAGGCGCGAGAAGCTTCTTTCATCAGGTGACACAATTACGGCTGATGCATAATGCCGCGCGTAAGATTGGCGTTTTCCATATTGAATGACACCCCAAAATGACAAATTTTTGTCTATATATTTCCATATATTTTAAGGAATTATCTGTATTTGCGATTTTGGGATATTTTCAGGAGCTCCTGGTAAATGGACAGGAAGGCGCGGAAAATGTCTTTTAAGTTATACAATGGTTTATTTTAATAATTTATACACCTTGAATTAGAGCGGGTCCTATGAAAGTGCGGGTCCTATTAATCTCTCTATATATAATTCTCTTCTTTGTTAAAGAGTTTGGACGAGAAGAAGAAGTAAAGGAAAGATCACTCTTTTATTTTTTGCGGATAGAGTTATCCCACGATTTTTACGAGCCTTGCGTTAAGCGAAGTCTTTTAGGAAAATCAGGAAAATTTTATTTTCTACATAGATAACGCTCAATAGCAACAATTAATTAATGTTTCAATATATCTACGCGAATTGTTGAATTAAAGTAATTCTTCATTAGTTTGAGGCGCGAGAAGCTTTTTTCACCAGATTACAAAATTATGGCTAGTGCATAATGCCGTTTTTATGTATCATTTGTAGGATTGGCGTTTTCCATATTGAATGACACCCCAAAAGCACAAATTTTTTTTTATATTTCATGAGATTTTTATGATTTTTCAAAAGATTTTTATTTTTTTCTGGAGATTTCCAAGACTTTTTCAAATGTTTTGCAAATTCAGGAGATTTCTAGGAGTTCATGGTAAATCAGGCGGCCGCGAGAAATCTGCTCTAAGTTATAAAATGGTTTAATTTAATAATTTACACATAGACTAAGTGCGGGCCTATGTGGGTCCCACTGCGGTCGGATAGGTTGCTGTGGCCTATGGCCAGCCCTGCAAAATAGCGGCGTATATATGTATAAGGCTTGTCTTGGAGAGGACGACATATATATATATATATATATATATATATATATATATATATATATATATATATATATATATATATATATATATATATATATATATATATATATATATATATATATATATATATATATATATATATATATATATATATAAAGAGAGAGAGAAAAAAAAAAGAAAAAAAAGCATATATATCTATATATATATATATATATATATGCTATTTTTTTGTCTTACTGTCTATCTCTCTATCTTTCTCTCCCTCTTTAAGTAGAGATAGAGGGAGTTTATTTCAATATTCACTAGATAAAGATATTTGAGCATTAAAACTAATTAACATGTATATGTGTTAATATTCATTTTTTAAAACAATATAAAAGACTTAGCACACTCATAGACATGTTTAAGAAATTATGTTATAGGGAGCTGTGTTAAAATAAAGATTTTCTTCTTTGCAGACATTTTATAAATCTCTTGCCATTGTTAAAATTGGAAACAGCTATTATTGTTGTTGGATTTTTTTTTCGTATAATAAAACCATATTGAAAACATAAAGTAATTTCTTTTTAAATTAAGAATAAAAATTTGCATAAAAATCTCATAAATACTTGCGACCTTCAATTTTCCTAAGTAATGTACTTTGGTTACGTCATATATTTAAAAAAAACAATCTCATGGATGATGGATGGCTGCCTCACCCTGCGGTATGAGCTTTGGAGTTAAGTTCAATCACAAACCCTAGAGCGGTGAATCTCTGGCCCCAGTAAGAGGTTTGGACTAGTAAAATAGAAATTGTGTGTCCTAACACTACTAAGCTAAACTGTATAAATCAAAGGGTAAATCTTCAAAGTTAATCCTGAGTATTTTAATTGTTACTATCTATAATAAATATGCACAAAAAATCTTTCTCAACACGGAATGCTCATTCTTAAAACATTTCAAATAATTTGAATACATCATAAATATTGTATTGAAATAATGTTGTTCTTCGTGTGCTATCCATTTAAATACATGTTGTCGCTACAGACATTCAAAGCAGTTTATACGTTTCTATAGCTAGTATTTCAATAGTCTCTTATAATGCAGATCATCTAATGATAATGTCTTACAAAAAACAATGGACATTTGCTGCCGTTTTATGTATTGCTGTCCTATTAAGACAATGTAAGTCATAACCTATACTTCATTCTTTTAATATTAATTAATATATTTATGAACGATATTTATGATATTTGAAATATAATGTTTGTCATTTAGAAAAATATGGAGGGGACGCAAGTCAAAACATAACTTTACCAACGAATTGTTTGTATTACCAAGCTATAACAACAACAAAAAATCAGTGGATATTAATGATATAATGACACAAAATAATTTAAAAGTGTGCCTCTCTTGCTTTCTTCTTAGCAAAGTCTTTAAAAAATAGTCAATGTCTTTGTTTATAGCAGATACAATAGCTATAGTTCTAAATTGTTGAATCGTTATTGGTGACTTACTGATCAAAGGTAGTTATGATCAATTGTCGCCACGTAAAAGCCTCATTCACCAGATGCGACAGTCACTACATCTTTGTAAGCCTATGACTAGAGCCATGACTGATAGTGATATGCTAAATGTAAACAGATGGGCCGCTGCCAAGCGCTGTGCCCAATTTGGAGCAGTCGGTCAACTCGGCTTAAACCATGCCTGATTGTTTGAAAAGAGAGCTTGTGTATATCAATAGGCCTAGTAGTTATGAAAAACCGGATGTGGGGGTGAACAGCAGAACGAGATGACTGTTAGTAAGAAAACACTCAGAAGTCAGTCGAGTAGTCTTCTAGAAACAAGTCAATATAGTACCCATGAATTAGTCGACAGAAAATTGTATAAGATATTGTAGTCAGTCAACTAAACAGTCAGTTAAGATAATGAAGCATAAAAGAGAAATAATGTGTAATATTGTATCGAAATAAAATTGTGTACTTCAAGATATGAAACAGTAGTGTACGTATCGTCGATTGTATTCTATTCATGACATTATGGATTGTCATTGTACCAATGGTAAAATGTATAAAAAAGTGTAAACGTAAAGTTGTGTTTGTGAAGAGTTCAGATCATACATGTCACCTTTACATAGGTCAAAGTACTTTCTGTAATCATTAGTGTTCAGTCTTTAGACTGTAATACTGCACAAATACTATGACTACAATCATCTTACCGATAAGTCAACATGTCAATAGTTATTTGACAACTAGATGTAATGTATTAATATTACTATTAATGGGAGATGTTGTGTCTATAAATACTATATGTAATGTTTATTATTAATACATGTAATGTTATTATGTTATATTGTATACGTAGCTCACATGAAGCTAATGTACCCTTATATGATAAGTAATAAATAATACTATCATGTCCTTGTTGTTATTTTTTGTATAATACAAACACTTTTAAAAACTGTACTGTTTTAAGCTCAAACAGTAAATGTATACGATACTGTTATATTCAAAATCAACAAAAACGGAACAATGATACAAATAATTTAAGTATAACAACAAATGAATAATAAGTAGAATATAAGATTACTATAAAATTCTATTTGACTAATGTTGTAACCCTTAGCGCTACTACAATAACAATGTTGATAAAACTGATAAGAGCCATCAGAAACCGTTTACAAAAATAGAAAAAGAAACAAAAACGATTCGAATGAATAAATGATAATTTTAAAAAAAATACATTTATAACTTCATAAGTTTTTCCCTTATTTATAAAAAATGTAAGAAGCTAACACTAGTCAAAGTCTATCAATTAAAAAAGGTATACGGTTATTTTCTAATACAACGATTCTGTCCAAACTTTGGTTTCGTTGTATGTCTTCCATTTTATAAGCTTTTATGCTAGTATTTGATAAATATTGTTAATAAGTTAAATATATCAAAATGCAAAAAAAAGGCATTTCTATATGTATCTTAAAGTATTGATATTAAATGAATGTAACCTCAGCCAGAATGGATATTTAGATCTAGTTCTAAAAAATTTTATTTATAATATTTCATAAATTTACTCAGCATTCGTAGATAGTTAAATCTGTATTATTTTAAAAACAGACTTTTTCAATTTTTTTTTATAGCTGCACCGTCTGTGACCTTCGTATCCTGGAGATAAAAAAAAAGTCGAAAACGATTATTAGAAAACTTTATTTATTGCGGATAACTAAAAAAAATCTAGAAAAGCGTTAATAAAATATGCATTTTAAAGGTATAGGTGAGTTTTGGGCGAATTTTTTGTTGTAACTTCTTATTGTAACACAAAATACAAGTTAGAGTAAGTATTAGGGGTTAACTCCATGCTAGTATATTTAGAGTAAGTATTAGTAGTTCACTTCATGCTAGTATATTTAGAGTAAGTATTAGGGGTTCACTCCATGCTAGTTAAAGAGCGGTGTAAAAATAACTAGGCAACTAAATAAAAATAAATTAATAAATCGATTGTAACTTGTAAGAAATGATGATGTCATCATTGATCTTTTAATTAAGCGAGACTAACTGTAAATAGTATTTATGTATTTAAAGATAGGCCTATCTCTAAATCTACTTATTTTCTTTGATTCAATGTGTATATACTTTGATCTTCTTGATACATTTAATAAATGCGTGTTGTTGCTTTGTTCATTTCTAAACAATGTGTATCGAAAATCCTAAGAAAAGTTTCCAAAAATTAATTTTATTTGTTTATGTAATTGCTAACATAGCTGTATTGTTATAAATCGCAAAGCTTCCAATTCCTCGTCCTACAAGACTATTAAAAATATGTTTGTCTATACAATTAATAATAGTCTATATTATCAATAATGACATTTATCTTACAATTTTTGCATTACACCAAACATATATTATAACTATAAAAAACATATATTATAACTATAAAAAAAACAAAATATACGTTCTGACAAGACTTACTAAAACTTTACATGTAAAATGCTTATATCAGATAGATGTAGTAGATTTGTGTTTAATAACTAGACTGCCAGAGGAACAAAAAGGTTTTATGTCTATTTATCCTTGTTACAGGTTTCTTGTTTGTCTTTTGTAATGATAAAATCACCAAATCCTGACCCAACAGACAGATTTTTTTTATTTCTAACAGGATGCTTCGTTTACAAGCTATTATTTGGATTCGATCACACACACACATATATATTTATATATTTATAGCTTTTATATAGCGCTACTTTCATGCTTATAGCATGCTTAGAGCGCTTTGGTCCATCTCATTTGTGGACCAGTGGGGGGAGGGGGTATCTAGGAGTTGGTCTTCCGTGCTGCCTTTAGGCGCTCAGTAAACGCAACACAACAGTAAACACAACTCTGCCCGAGTCGGGTGTCGAACCTCGAGCCCCCTTCTAGGTAGTCAAGCCAAGCCACGTTCAAGCGCACTTAGCCTCTCGACCACGCTTCCCACATACACTGATGTTCTATAATCGTATAATAGTAAGAAAAACACATACCTTAGATTTTGAGGTAGATTTATTTTTTCATCTGATTGGTAAGAATCCCTGAAATAAAGGATGTCGAAAAGAAAAAAAAATGTGTAATGCTTGCTGCTATTATTTCCAATAAGAATATACATGGAGGATACATACATTTCCCCCAAAAATTAATTATTTTTATAAAGATGTATTTGAGCTATTTAGTTTAGTTATTTAGTAATGAATTATTAATGAATCAAAACTTCTGGAGCTAGAAACGTGCAAAGTGTGTTTTTAATTAGGTCAAGGCATTAATCTACGTCATGCTTCAACTGTTTATTGTCCTTAGTTAGATCTAAATCCATCTATTTCGTACATTCATTCCTTTATTTTTGATACGAACATACGTCCAAATATAAGTCTAGTCAGAGCATAGAGAATTCTAGCTTGAAAACATGAAAAGACTTTAGTCTAATCTAGAACACGTGATCTAGTTAGAGATATAGATCTGGCATTTTATTGTTTTCTGATCAAATGTACAAGCATGACGTGCATCTAGATTTAGTCAGAAATTAATTCCAGCTGTCCAGCTAATTTCTACAAAAGACGGTGAGCCAATCTTAATGGACGTCTATTTACGCATTAATCTTTTTACTGAATACATGCGGAAATTCCCACTAACGCGAATGAAAAATAGGCTAAATTTAATTGTAAGATAATTTTTTTTAAAAATAATACGGTATAACCAGGTATTTTTTACTGCATGGCCAATTAGTAACTTTTTTGTTGAATTTGTAGTAAAATCGTTAGACCCCTTTTTGAGATCCCAGTCGAGATTTTATTTTATTTTAATTATTTACCCGTCCTATCCCCAATTTCTCCACCCGCTCCACCTTTTCCTCTTCTGACTAGACTGAGCCCACCACCTTAGCGACTTTTCACTTATCTCCCCTGGACCGGGGTCAAAATAAACAATCACTTACTTTGGTCCTAGGCGCCGGATGTCCGACTTTCACGTCGAGGCCACCTTGGATGAAACACGCGTCATTATTTCTTCTGGCCCACCCACGTCTCTCTTTGATCAAGGAGATTATTCGTGTCACCACGCCTTTTAGCCCTTCCAAGGTGCAACCCTAACCCACCCACGCGAGAGATAATCTTTGGCCTATCGTATTTCCTGTTTTCGCCCATCTCTCCCGGACCTTTATAAGGTAGACTAAGTCACACCAGACCCGCGAGAGTGATGGTTAAATATAGTATTGATTAGAGATAGATGCAAACCCTCCCCCTTTTTTATTCTTCTATGTACATATTTATGTAAATAAATATTCTTCAATTTTTAACTTTGTATCTCTCTTCCATTGCTTGTCTCGTTGCGTGCCTGCTCCCGATTTATATGCTGACGGGTTGGTGTGTGATAGCTTCAAAAATAATCATCCCCTAGACGTTAAATAAGCCAAACACACGTCACACTCCCAAGCCTGTCACACCATCTCTCATGCACAAAACCAATACAAGTTGTAAAGGTTTAACTTAGCTCTTAACAAGATAAGGTCAAATTTAGGGTAGAAAACATTAAATGTTATCAAACATAAAGACTGAAATATTGCAATATGTACAACACAGTTTCATGCTATGTTTCTATACTATAATGGATATGTTTGCTTTTAAATGTTA
Source organism: Biomphalaria sudanica (assembly GCA_036873155.1). Lineage (NCBI taxonomy): Eukaryota > Metazoa > Mollusca > Gastropoda > Planorbidae > Biomphalaria > Biomphalaria sudanica. The sequence goes on from JAZGLO010006670.1 coordinate 323,188, forward strand.
GCACTTCTAACTTTGTCTCAAAATTTTATCCTAACATTGACACATTTTCATGTAGAAGAGTACAAACCTGTCAGGAGAGCTGATTTTTTTTTAAATTTTAGCGAAGGATTATTGTTCCTTCACACTAACACACTCTAAATAATGTCTGTTGAAAACAGTACTCACATCATTTTAGCATTTTCCTCATCAAATTCTAGTAGTTTGCTTCGTTCAGGAATCGGATTTCTAATGAAATAAATATAATGTTTTAACTACTATAAAAAACAATTTAAAAAAACTATTTTAATATTTAAAGGCTCCCAAAAAATGCCTGCTTAGTATAAGAATTAAGAACATTTTTATTTATTAGGCTAGAAACAGAAGTAATGGGTACTAATGGATTTAGTTAAATTGAAGCTTAGAATTATTTTTAATACCTTGAGATTAATGTTCTACTTTTAAAAAAACAAAAAACAATCCTTGTGATTTTTTTTTTGTTTCATAGTTTCCCTTTCAGATCTTGCGATCTATGAGGCAGATAATGTTAAGGTTATCTGTTTCTATTGCCAACAAGCAGGGTGTTATGTGGCCAGCGCAAAGACTAACCACATTTACTAAAGCTAGGTACCCATTAAAGTTGGGTGGACTCAGAAGTGCCCTACAAATCCCGAAATTCAAAATCCCAGTCTTCACCGAGATTCGAACCCAGGACCGCAGGTTCGGAAGCCAAGCGCTTAACCAATCAGCTTATTATTATTATTATTATTTGTTGTATAAATATTCTGAACTTATATCTGTAATAGAAAGGTAAAAATAAAAGCAAAATTTAGATGACTAATTAACCGATTTATGTATAGTTGCAACAGGAGTATACAAACATGTACTAAAATGGTACATCCTATTACATTTCTACTAAGCTATAGTAGACTATTAGAGATACCAGGAGCAGTCATATTTTTTAGAGAATAAATGTTACTTAAGTAAATTCTTTAGCCCCATTGGGATTGATGAAAGTGTAATAGACAATAAACTTGGCCGAAGGTAAACAAAGAATTGTGCACTGCTCTGCATATCTTTGAGCTAAGTATATTTAATCATGATTGTATGTTTATATATTTTGATTACAAAGAAGATTTTGCATCCTTCTCTATAAAACTCAGCTGAGAATTTAAGTTTTTAAAATCTAAATTAAGAGGTGAATTCTTCAACTATAGTAGTGTACTTTATTGAATATTTCATCTTATTTCAACTTACTTCAACAAAATTTGTTTGTTTCTTGTATGTTTTACAGAATATGAAAGTTTTCTGTAATGTACAAAGATATTTGTAAAAACAAGAAAAGAGAGAAACAAAATAATTGCAATAAATAAAAGCATTAAACATCAACATTATTTTTTTTTATCTAAAAGGAAACTAGTAACATAAAAAAGATTAAAATATTTTTCTATAAATCTACCTTTCCTCTAATTTAGTATTTTTGGACTGCATTTTTGGTGTTCTGGGGAAAAAAATTCAGAAAAAATTGGTTGTTTATTCAAGTTGAGTTTGAGTTTTGAGTTTTTGACACATTGGCACAATTTAGGCCATGTCGTGCCCGTAATCGTTCAAGAATTACTCTCCCTTTACAAGAGCTAAATTCCATACAGTTAAATTATTAAAAACAAGGTCTATTCACAGTTAAAATAGTAAAGGTAGTAAAAATGTAATAATTAGTAAAAATCTTATATAAATATTATATGGTCACAATTTCACAAATCAACTCCACCTCCTGGACGAAGCCCAGTATCTTCAATGGGTCGACATTGTTTATTCAAGTAACTCTGTCTGTTTATTCGAGTAAAATAAAATACATATTTAAAAATCAATTCCTCCTTTATACGGCTGGCGGTGATCATTCATTTCTCTTTTATTAATTTTTGTAATGCTTCACTATCGCTAAGGAAAGATGTCAGTAAGGTTTTACAATCAAGTTCTTCATAGCAGTCCAGCTAATTTCTACATAAGACAATGCACAAATATTCATTAACGTCCATTTTTTTTAACGATTTACCGAACACAAAGAAACATCGTTTCGAGGGCTAAAATACCGGCTGATAACTGAAAGCGTGCTCACTTAATTTACTTTGAAGATAACTATAGTTGAAATCATATAACAGTTACAACTAAAATAAATAGCTAATGAATGATAGATTTATAAAATGGAACATTTTTTACCAAGTCGTCCATATTCCCCCCTCCCCCGAAACAAAAAAAGGACGGTTAAGCGAATGCATACATCTACGTAAGGTTTATACAATTATACTTATAGGCCAAGAGTTGTAGACTTAGAATATGGTGCGTGTTGCAGCTAGTTAGCTTTGTAATAAAAATTTATGCTATCTAATAGCGCCGATTTCATCAATAGGCGATGGCGTCATTTGTGTTATTTTATTTTGTGCTCTATTTTTTTTCTAGTCTCTTTGTCGTAATTTTTCATATGACGTCATTGTTTTTATTCTTGGTTGTTTTGTGTATTCACGCCATATTGCTCGACAGAAGTGTTTATGTTACTGGACAGCCTTAGCGTTTGATTTTGGTATATATTCTTGATGGACTATTTATTTGACTCTTTAATGAGTGGGAATAGACCCAAAATGTGAAGAAAAGAAAAAAAACGCTGACGTGTCTTTTTTAAGATGAAGATTTTCAGAAGAATCTTATTTTTAGAAGAGATTGTCACAATTGTATAATATGGTCATACTAGAGTTTTCTCAATGTGGCATTTAACTAGCTATTCGTATTCCATAAATTTACATCAACTGTCAAATATCAAGGAAAATCCTTTAAAGCCATATTCAAGAACAGTGTCCACCCAGTTTCCAGTTCCCATGAATTGGCAGGCTGAAAACAGGAATTGTATTCAGTTACTATGTGTTTCGTTGAAATACGAAAACTATGCAAGTTTTGAATGAAAAAAAAATGTTATTATACAATGTCTACAAATGCAAGTTAAGCGCCAATGATATTAATTGATATTAAAATGTACACACAAGGACAGTTTGAATAGTGCCTACAATGCAAACGGAAGGAAGTACAATCTTGTACTTTTTGATGTATTGACTTTAAGAATCTTATAGTGTCAACTTTGTGATTAAAATCGTTTTGTTAAATATAACCGATGCATTTCGACAGTGAAAATAGCGTATTTTTTTTTGTATCCCTTGCAAACTAAATAGATTAAATTTTTTATGATTTATTTCAATGATAGTCGGTTGGAGAATTAAAGCAGAATAGTGTGAATAGAGCTTTTAACTTTTTGGATATTATTCTAATTCAATTAATACGACTTTGTTGTTTTTTTTTAAAATAGTATTTTTAAAATTATTTCTTACAACATTTCGGCATCATTGTCCTCAGAGAATTTCTTTGGTTTGTTTATTATTCTTCGTCTGGGCGAAGTACTTTTTCTGCAATGTATAATAAAAAGAAAAAGATAAAATAACTATATACAATTGCTATAAAAAAAAGAAAATGCTACAGGTGAAATTATCAAAGATATATATGGCAATGTCTGAGATTTTAGTATCGAGACAAAACATAAAAAGCAGACATGAATTCTGGTCATATTTATTATAAAATTGATAAAATCACAGCAAAAAAAAAAAATATAGATTATATAAAACAGTAAAAAGTTTAAATAGTCAAGACATACGTATATGATGCTTTTATATTTATATTCACTCTAAGTGGCGAAAGTGATGCCAGCATGCTTTGATGTTCACATATTGTAACTTGTTTTTGAATTTATATTGAGATTTTCTGACCAGCAACACATTTTCATTGTTACTGTTTAATGTTACAGTAAAGATATGTGTCTATCAATATCATGTCTGAGATATCATCTTTGTTACTTTCTGTGCTGCTAAGATTTGAGTTATGGACTGATACACCAGTGTTTCCCAAACTGTGTTCCACGGAACCCAGGTGATCCGTAAGGCCTGAATAGGTTTTCTATGAACTACTGGAATATTAGTAGGCCACCACGAGAATTAATTCCTCTACAAAAATAAGCAAAGTGTTCCGCTAAATACCCAGAATGTGCGAAGTGTTCCGTTGAGGAATTAATTGGGAAACATTCTAGCTTGCACAAAGTTACGTCTACAAATTAGCATATGCATAACAATTTAAAGTGTAAGAATTATCCCACGGTTGTAGCCTTTAACTTTAAATGTATATAATTATATTTCATCATTGGAATAGTATTTAAAAGTAACAATATATTAGTTATGTAACATTGCGACAGCTTTTTTTCTGTTGTAGCTTAAAGTGAGTCTCGATCGACCGTCACAAACAATACTCGCATGAGAAAACTATTGTGGCTCTTTACTAATTCTGCTGTAATTTTATCAACTTTTCTTTTATTCATGTCTGATTTTTTATGTTAACTTTGCGTATACAGAATTATTTTTTGCTAATCGACATAGTTGTCCTTTACTGTTTCGATTGCAGCTCACACTAAATGATAAACTCATAATAAATTGTATGGTTTGTAAATGTAAATATGTGTTTGTAAGGGTCTTAAGCTTGTGTTAGGGCTACTTTACATACGTTACTATTCATGTTAGTACCCTAGGAACATTTATGTCAAGTTTTATCGAAACTGGTAAAAAGGTTTTGATTTCTATTCGTGACATACATACATAAATACATACATACATACATACATACATACATACATGCATGCATGCATGCATACATGCATACATACATACACACATACACACATACGCCTTACTTTGCGCTTTATATTATAGATATCTTTTTTTTTTCACTTTCCAAATCTATGAATTTTTCCAGCTTTTATTAAAGTAAGACTTACGTCCTTTTAGCATTTTTCTCATCCAATTCTTTTTGTTTACTTCTGGTAATTCGATAAACTAAAGACGTTTCCCTGAATTGTAGAAAAAAGGAAAAAAAATATGTATCAACACAGTTATGTGTGCAATATATTAGAATGAATATAAACATGTTTTGTCCTATGAGGAATAGGGTAAAATAACTTAGCGCCTTAGATCTAAATCCATGACTAGTGGGTGTCTTCAACGGGAAGAGCTATAAAATATATTTCTTCAAAGCACAAGAAGTATACTTTTTTTTGCGAAAATTGCATTAAAAAATGACTCGAGTAACGATTTTTATGACTAAGAGGTGAAATAAGAGTCTAGAGAACTTGTTATGCCAGTCAAGACAACCAGAAGTGGTTGAGTTGTTAAAGTTCCTAGTAGATATCAGTCTTAAGAACGGTAAAAGGAAGGATGTGATAATATATGTATATTGCGTCATTGTTTGTTGTGAATGTTTTGTCAGAAAAGACGTAACAGGATGTGAAAAAAAAAAAAAAAAAAGGATAGTCTTCTATGTCTACTTGTAGTTGCATAAACACAAAGTCTCTGTTATCATTTTTGTTTTTATTAATTAATGTCTACAGTATTTTATTTATTTATCTGTGACAACAGAAAACAAATGCCTGGTGGGCCGGTACCCAATCGGGACGGTAGGGCCACCGAAAGGGCCGCATGAATGCCAGTATATTTTTTTTTAATTTATAATATTCTTTTAAGAGTAAAAAAAAAAATTGAGCATTGTGATTTAAAAAAAAAACATCTTTTATACTTTTAAGACTAAGACTAATCGAAAGCATTGCATTTTCGTATATAGTGCTTTTTGTAGACGTCAATTCCGTATACATACTAAACTTATTTAAACGTTATACAAGTAACTTAAGCCTTTATTTCTAAATTCGAATAGAGATCGACGTTAGTGTAAATATATATTCGGATGAATCAATAAAGGGACCAACAATAATCTTTCAAGTCCTACAGTTGACATGTCCAGTCACATACGAGTTCTTATTGTTTTGTTTGAGTTGTCGCATGATGGAGGACCTTCAGATACCTTGAATGTGAATGTCAAGTACAGGTAAACGTTATTGTATAATATGGTAGTCGGAATTTTTTCACATTTAGAGATTCCCCATTTCAAGTGTTGTACTTTATTCATTTAGTAATTGCACCTATTTTGTAGTTTTAAAATAATCTAATAAATTATTCATATAGCTAACCACTTTCGATACATTATTAAACTTTTGAGGATATGTATAAATGGATGACCATCATATGGCATCCAATCTGCGGGCCAGATCATATAGAAATGCCCGAGCCGATTTTGACACCCAGCCCGCCCTGCTAGAAACTAGAGATATATTTATAAAATCTAGATCTAGATGAAACCAGTGTAGCATAATGAAACAGGAATTACCATCATTGCTATATACATTATTTATAGTTTTTTAACTAATATTACAATTATTATTACTTCTTTACTATATATTTATAGGTTACCACTAAGTAGCATACCGCTAATTGAGAACGAGAACTCTAAAAATATCGTTCGTATACGCATCATATTTCGTACAAAAGTGTCTTTAAATCCTACATACTCTTCAAGAAAGTTTTTTTACAGAATCACAACCGTATGACTGCTATTTTCGAAAAAACTGCAGATTTTCTATCAAACCTTTGTATTTTATTTTTGGTATTTCTCAAAAAGGCCGTATTCTACTTATAAAACATTAAAACATTTCACACAAATTCCGAATTTTTAAAACAATTTTTTTTCGTTTCCCGAAGTCTACATATATTATAAGCAGGGGCGTGTAAGATGTGAGGTTGTGTGTGTTTGTATTGTGTGCTTGTTTATTTTATGAGATGAATTGTGCCCTGTTTAAGCACGGGATTTTCAACAGGGTTAATAAGGTTTCCTGTGGTCAGTCGAGTGGAGAGACGACCTTGTCTGACTAGGGTGTTGGTAATTGTGTTCAGTTATTATGTTTAGAGTAAGGAGATATTATTCTTTCTAGGTGTATGTACTGAATATCTGGGGTAATGCTCTGTTGTGTCATGATACCTTTAAGTAATCTACTATTGAATCTAGTCTAAGCACCCTTGAATATTTAATTTTGGCAAATGTAATACTTTTAGGTATTGATTATAGTGTATTCTTTATTATATGTGTAACCCATTGTATGCTGTACGTAAATACTAAGTTCTACTCTTTTGTTGAGTGTGCGTCCCGAGACATGGCGTTAAACTGCGCTCCTCTTTCCTTAGCACTTTTGGAGCTCAAAAATGCTATTCTTCTTTACAATCATTTTGTCTGCCTCCTCTTTCTCAGTCTGCCTTCATTACCCATCACTCCTTATCTTTAAAATCTCACTACGTCATCATTTTTTGGTGGTCAGGTGCACATTGGAGGGGAAAAGCCTGACAAAGATGAGCCCTGTTCTCATCTACAAGGGACTTAAGTCAATAGTGGGAGAGCCCAAGAGTGTATCTAAGCTACACAAGTCATTGAACTTCTCGTAGAATTTGAGAGTACGATAAACTCTGATGGGTTTTATGATACAGAAGAATCTATGATCTCCAAGTGGAAGTCATGCCCCACAAGAGTTTGAACACCAGCAAAGGTGTAATCAGCTCTAGAAACCTGCTGGAATGTTCCGAGAAGACGCAGGGATGGTGAGAAGGTCAAAACCGCCACTTTTATCCTCACATTTGGAACTAGGACACCGCCAGAGCATGTGAAGGCAGGATACCTACAAGTTCCAGTGATGCCCTATATACATAACCCTATGAGGTGCTTCAAGTGTAATGGTTATGAACACGGTGCTGCAGTCTGCAAGAAAAACAATGTGTGTGTCAGATGTGCTGGAGAGGGTCATGACGACAAGGGCTGCACAGCCCAGTTCAAATACCCAAACTGTTACATTGGCCACTCAGCCTACTTCAAGGACTGCCCTGTGAAAAACAGGAGGTTGCCGTGCAGGAGTAGAAAGCAAAAAAGTCAAGCGAAATCGACTGTATTGACCTTACCCTATGGCCAATTCGGCTTGACAAAGACCCCCCTCCTACTTTAACTCCGAAGAAAACAAAGCAAAAGAACACACCTCCAAAGAGACAAGAAAGCCATGTTGTCATTCTAAAGAGCAGGTTCTCTGTGCTATCTGATGAGAGCATGGAGACTGAGCAGAATGTCAAAACAAACACTCCGGGAGAACCCGGAGACATTATGTCTGACACAGGTTCTGCTCAGAGAACCAAGCACAGCCAGACACCCCAACCTCTACTACGTTAGAGGTTGGCCAACTCCCTAAGGGAGATACCCAAAGTGAGGGAGGAGAAAATAGCCTCCGCTCTAGCCGGAGTGATCTCCCTTCTTCAGAGAGGAGAACTTCCCCCTCGTTTCAAACCTAAGTCTAAAAATACCTCCGGGGGCCTCCCAAGACTTAATAGCTACATGTAGGTTATTTAGAATAAGTCAAGGATTCCATGATTGTGCAGTGGAACTGTAGAGGTCTCAAGGCCAATTATGAGGAAATGCAGCTACTGATGGACTCGGGGACTCCTGTAGCTCTCTGCTAACAGGAAACATTTCTGAAAGACAGTATCAGTTTCTGAAGCTACTGCAGTTACAGCAGGAATGTTGAGGATGCGAAGAGAGCATCAGGTTAAGTCTGTATTCTTGTGAAGAACAGCGATCACCATGAGAGGGTAGAGCTACAAACCACAATACAGGCTGTATCAGCTAGGATAACCCTACACAAGGTTATCACTTGCTGCAGCCTGTATCTACCCTTAGACCCTCCATTAAACCCAACAGTCATTGAGGACCAATTAAAACAACGCCCTCGGCCTTATAAATTACTTGGGTATTTCCATGTCCAACAACACCGACACAAGAGGTCGTATGCTGGAGAATATCTTTCTCCAACATGATTTATGCATGCTTAATGATGCATCAACGACCTACTTGCACCCGTACGCGTCCCCTGACTTCTGGACGATTTTAAATGGTCAGTGAGCAATGATCTACGAGGAATTGATCACTTCCCAATCATCATTGCTAACAATCTCCCCTCATTGGGACGACCTCAGCGGTGGAAGCTGAATAAAGCCGTTTGGGAAGAATTCCAAAAAAGATGCTCTGAGGATATCACAGAAAATATCCTTAGTGAACAGAATCCAGCTGATATCTTTGCTATCAAGCTACTAGATATTGCCCGAAAAGTTGTTCCCCTAACCTCCACAAATCCAGAACGGCCTAGCAAACCATGGTTTGATACAGCTTGCAAAAGTGCTCTTCGCGATAGGAAAACACGACTGGCTGCATTTATAGAGAATCCTTCCCAGGAAAATCTAAAGCTTTTCAGGATAGCTAGAGCGAAGGGTAGACAAACCATACGGTCAGCCAAAAGGAATTCCTGGAGAAATTTTGTCGGCTGTCTGGATGCCAAAACTTCTGCTAGAGCGGTTTGAAAGGCAGTAAGGCGAATCAAAGGGAAATAATCAAATGCTATAAAACATTTGAAAAACCAAAGTCGAACTGTTACGTCCCCCAGTGATATAGCTGACTGCCTTTGCCTTGCATCCTCAATAGCAGATAAATCATGCACTGCACACTACACGCCAGAGTTCCAAAAAGTCAAAATAAGAGAGGAATGACACCACTTTGACTTCAGATCAGAGAACAATAAAGATTATAACAAATCGTTCTCGCTTAAAGAACTGAGAGACTCGCTGGACAAATAACATGACACAGCGCCAGGAGAAGATGAAATCCATTATCAGTTCCTCAAGCATCTTCCCGAGCCCTCATGGGCAACCCTGCTAAAAATCGATAAATGTGTTTGGCAAACAGGCGCTTTCCCAAACAGTTATACCGATACCTAATCCAAGAAGAGATGGGTCTGACCCAGCTAACAATTGCCCAATAGCACTAACAAGCTGCATCTGCAAAACCATGGAAAGAATGATAAACAATAGGTTGGTCTGTTACCTCAAGAGAAATAAAATAATCTCCAGCTACCAGTGCGGATTCCGGCTGGGGCGGTCAACGACTGACCTTCTGGTAAGGCTGGAAGCTTTCATCAGAAATGCATTTCCTAGATGAGAACATCTAGTAGCTGTATATTTCGATATAGAAAAGGCATGTGATACAACATAGAAACATGGCATTCTACATGAAATGGAGCTTCCCTGCTTTTTGAGGGAATTTGTAAGGGACCGAAATTTCAGGTTCGAGTGGGCTACTCCGCTTCTGACACTTATAACAGAAAGTGGGTGTACCGCAGGGCAGCATTCTCTCAGTAACCCTGTTTAACATAAAAAATAAACTGTATTATAAAGGCTTTGTCCCCTGGCATAGAGTGCTCTTTTTATGTTGACGATTTTGTCATTTTTACAGATGGCAAAAACATGAATACTTTAGAAAGTAAATTACAATTATGTTTAAATAAAATTTAAAAAATGGGAAAACGACAATGGTTTTAAATTTTCGGACACCTACAAAACAGTTAGCATGCATTTTTTAACTTAAGGGGAATCCACCCAGACCCTGAACTATTTATACACAAATAGAAGATCCCTAGATTCACCCTAGATTCCAAATTTAATTTTCTCCCCCACATTAAGGAACTTAAGAAGAAATGCCAAATTCATTAAACATATTCAGTGTACTCAGCCATACGGACTGTGGAGCTGACAGAGATACCTTGCTGCTGCTATATTGGAATCTAATTCGATCGAAGTTGGACTACGGATCCATAGTATATGTAGCAGCAAAGAAATCCTTTCTAAAAATACTAGAACCCATAAAAAATGCTTCCTTTCGTCTCTGTCTTGGTGCGTTTCGTACATCACTAATTTCCAAGTCTCAACGTGGAGGCTAGAGAACTCCCAATGGACATAGGAAGAAAGCTCACAATGCAGTATATAGTCAAGCTTAAATCTAACCCCACGAACCCTGCTTTCGACTCCATATTTAACCCTACAGATGTAGAACTATACAATCGAAGGCCTAACGCCAAATACCCGTTGGGCCTTCGAATGAGAGAATCCATCCAAATTTAACCCAACCCATTGACCAAATTTCTAAAATAGAAATCAAACAGAACCCTCCTTGGTTGATGAATAAACCCAATTTAAATTTATCCCTCCTTAAAAAAAGAAAATGCAGACCCAAACATACTACAAGTCTACTTTAGGGAACTGCTGAGAGCTACGGAGATTGTGGCACCATTTACACTGACGAATCCAAAATGGATGGAAAGGTTGCGTGTTCCTGCTCCTTTCGGAACAAAACAATCTCACGTAGACTCCCCGATGGCTGCTCCATCTTTACGGCCAAATTACATGCAATATCGCTTGCACTTATGGCTGTCAAAGCATCAGAAAGGAGAAAATGTATAATCTGCTCCGACTCCAAATCTGTATTGCACGCTTTGGGGCGGATGAAGACTGACATTCAATTGGTACATAAGAGCCTAAAGCTGTTAGACCAAATAACAGCCAACCATAGGCATGTCACCGTCATCTGGGTCCCCTCCCATGTGGGCATTGAGGGAAACGAAGCCGCAGACAGAGAAGCAAAGAGAGCCCTAAATCATGCGGTGTCAGGAACCCAAATTCCCTGCTCGGACCTGAGACAAAGTATTGCCTCCTATCGATAGTGACAGGACCGATGGGAGGCTGAGACTCACAATAAACTCAGGCAGATTGTGGCAGATGTCAGGTGGCGGCCCACATCTAGATGTCTGACAAGGTGTGGTAGCACAACCATGTCCAGTCTTAGGATTGGCTACTGGCCTACACCTAAAGCACGCACTCCTTTGTGCTACAGAGAGAGGAGACCCTACTTTGTGAGTACTGTGACTTTCGTCTCACCGTGGAACATATCCTCATTGATTGTCCCAGATACCAGGATATTAGGGGACATTTTATTTTAGAGCCCACAATCTAAAAACACTGTTCGATAATGTCGACCCTGGGAAGGTACTGGATTTAGTCCGGGAGGTGGGGTTGTCTACGAAGATTTGATATTTTGTGAAATTGTGAACATATAATATTTAGAAAAGATTTTTACTAAATTATTAAATGTGTACTACTTTTACTATTTTAACTGTGAATAGACCTTGTTTTTAATGATTTAACTGTATGGAATTTAACTCTTGTGATATAAAGGGAGAGTAACCCTTGAAGGATTACGGGCACGACATGGCCTAAATTGTGCCGATGTGCCAAAACTCAAAAACTCAAAAAACCTTGTTGATTGCAATCTATAATAACCAATAATAACCAATATATAATATCGGAAAATTGACCACCTTGGTATCTCCTTCGTGCTGAATATAAATAGAGAATCATACCCTTAGCCGTGGGTGTTAAACCCAAACCCACCAACGCTTGATATACTTTAAAATGACCATCACCTTGTCAGTGTCGCTCTATACATTGGGTGTCATATCAATAAAACCTCTAACCTTTTAATGATCTACAGTTGGGGAGTTAAATGATACCTCTGAAAGAACTACCTTAAGTTCTTACGTCATATCAAAAGATAAGTCTACATAGAGGTAGAGAAAAGAGGGAGCAAGGAATGATACTTTCTAACACTGTCAAAACAACTAAAGCTTAGCAGCTTTAGAAAGGTCAATCTAGATCTATTATCATTTCACTATATTCAAATGAAGCCGAATAAAAAAGAGCACTTAATAAAACAAAATTGATAGTTGTTTTTGTGGAAAGGGGAACAAGAATGTGTACTCAATACTCACTTTGTGTTGCTGCGGGGTGAGCGAAAACACGGATAAGTAAATGTGTTAATCAACTGAACGTCCCCAAGTCATAAGTCTAAGTGGAGAAATAACGTTCCGAGGGTTAAAAAATCGGGGGTACTAAAGATCGAAAGAGAGAGAGAGAGAAAGAGAAAGAGAGAGAAAGAGAAAGAGAGAGAAGGAAAGAGAGAGAAGGAAAGAGAGAGAGAGAGAAGGAAAGAAAGAGAGAGAAAGAGAAAGAGAGAGAAGGAAAGAGAGAGAAGGAAAGAGAGAGAGAGAGAAGGAAAGAGAGAGAGATAGAAGGAAAGAGAGAGAGAGAAAGAGAAAGAGAGAGAAGGAAAGAGAGAGAAGGAAAGAGAGAGAGAGAAAGAGAAAGAGAGAGAAGGAAAGATAGAGAAGGAAAGAGAGAGAAGGAAAGAGAGAGAGAGAAGGAAAGAGAGAGATAGAGAAGGAAAGAGAGAGAGAAGGAAAGAGAGAGAAAGAGAAAGAGAGAGAAGGAAAGAGAGAGAAGAAAAGAGAGAGAGAGAGAAGGAAAGAGAGAGAGAGAGAAAGAGAGAGAAGGAAAGAGAGAGAAGGAAAGAGAGAGAGAGAAGGAAAGAGAGAGAGAGAAAGAGAAAAAGAGAGAAAGAGAAAGAGAGAGAAGGAAAGAGAGAGAAGGAAAGAGAGAGAGAGAAAGAGAAAGAGAGAGAAGGAAAGAGAGAGAGAGAAGGAAAGAGAGAGAGAGAAAGAGAAAGAGAGAGAAGGAAAGAGAGAGAGAGAGAGAAGGAAAGAGAGAGAGAGAGAAGGAAAGAGAGAGAGAGAAAGAGAAAGAGAGAGAGAGAAAGAGAGAGCGGACCATGAAATTTCATTAGAACAGATTCTCTAATTCCCGGGCTACAAAGTATATTAGGGTGATCGTTAAAATATGGCCCGATTATTAAAATTTAAAAAAGGTTGAAAATAAAGACTATATAAAGCCTAATAACAAATCAACGGGCGTAGTCGGTGCGTACTGCTGGTAATACTATATTATTATATATATATACTTACATTTTATTTCTATTCCCTTTGATCTCTTTCGTGTGCATGCTCTTTGTATTGTGACGAGATGGAAGATAACTTTTGAAATGAAAACAAAAATGCCATTTCATTGCTTTTTATAAAGTCAATAGTATTCAAACTAAGCTTTTTCTTCTGTTGACTTTGTGTATTAACCCAAAATATATATATTTTTTTTGTGGAGAAGTAATGTGGGTGGGCTCTGGGTGGCGGCACGTAATCACGTAAAATCCTGGGTGGTGATGCGGAACCAAATAACTCATACGAACGTTCTTTTCAGAGAGCGGGATGGCCAAGTAGATGTTAGTTTGGTACCTCAGCGCTGCTAAGCGATAGAGCCGGGTCGGGGTCTGTGGTTCGTATCCTCTTCAAGGCCACATTTTCTTCTCCTTCCTCTTTCAATAACCTACGTATCTTAGTGCTGCTATTATTTAGATGTTACATGTCATCTTTATTTATAATTTATATTAGCACAAAAAGCTTCAAACTCAATTTATAGTATTAAATAGTAAAAAACATTAAATCTTAGAAATGTATTTACAAAAAAAAATTTTTTTTTTGTTTTGCTGTTGTGATATTCCGTCCGCTGAGCATAAACAATCGACATTATCAATTTACGCAAAAATCATTTATTTTATTTTAGCCACATGAAGAGATGTGAAAAGGTGTGTCTCCAGACTAGTTTCCCCACATCTCCCCCTCTTTTAGCACAAATTTCAAACTACATTTATTACTCACCATCTGAGCCAGCCTCCATTATTCTATTCTAGTGTAAGGCATATCAACCGTCTTTACTTTATAACTAGACATTCTAAGCTCATTATATCTTGCGATGCGGCCAGAATAACCCCTTTCCGTTGTCTAGATCCTGAGCGCACGTCACGCGTGACCTCTGGCCAGGTGATTTTAATACCTATTGACAAGACGTGAGAAGTGCTAATCTTGGCAGGATGTCAGATTGTCTATCTTGACCCATCACATGATCTATCACATGACTTTCTGCCCAAAAATCCTTTTTTCGGCCGAGTGGCATATCAGTCTCAAACTTTTTCAATCAGGTGCAAATGCTCGATTTTATTTAAAACGTTTATATTTAGATTCCATTCATTGTGCTCCCTTATTTAAAACCTGCTCCTTTATTTTTATTCTTGTGGTAAGATTATGCTCATTGCTGCATTTAGCTTGTTTCATTTGTATTTATAATGTGCGTTATGTGTACTCCTAACAGTCGTAAAAAGAAACATAATTACTTTATGTGTACCTATTTATTTATTGCATTAACTTACATCCACTATGTGTTGACATTATTGTGGACTATTTCGTCAATTGATAATTGACGCAACCTTGTATATAATTGTACATTTCCTGTTACTTCCTTATATCTCGGCTGATTGCCTTGATGATCATTCTAACGCATTGATATCTGTCGCGTATAAAATTGGAAGGTTCGGGCATATGGAGCTTGTCAAAAATAATATTGTATTTCTTTCGACAGTTCCTTCTATTGAGTAGGTGTCTAACACAAGCGAGATCGACGTAGAGACCATGACTCATTAACAAATAAATATTCTATTATATAGAGCAGAGGAAAGTACCAAATAGGAAACTCAGGCTGTTCTTCCTTTATTTTTTTGAAGTCATGTTCAAGTATGTTTTAATAATATACATTTTTAATCTCTCTGGGAGAAACATTTGTACAGAATCCGATTAAGAAAAGTGGTTATTAAAAACGTGATAATCTTTAAATATTTTTTCTTCATTTTACTTTAAATCTTTTAAATACTTATTTTGTATTACAGCTAAATTTCTATGACATTATAACATTTTAATTTTTTTTATTACTAACAGTTTTTTTGTAGTTGATATTATCACCTACCTTTTCTTTGTACTCTCTTTAATACCTTTAGTTTCTTTGTTTTGTGTATTTTGACGAGAAGAATGTGGTTTTCTGTAATGTAAACAATATTGAATTTAATCACGATACATACACAATGCTTCTACTATTAAATTTATAAAGCTTTATTTGTTTCAGAGATTATTCTTAAAAAGAAAACTTACTTAATGACTTCAGCTTCAAGAACAATGGAATTTCTAAAATAATAAAAATAATTATATTATAGAAAATAATTTAACTTATAATCACAATTAGAATAAGAATTGAAAAAAAGGTTACGAAAAAAAATATCAGGAATTAATTTGTCCTGCAGGGGACTTATTTTCCGTGAGTTGAACATCATTTGGAAAAAATAACGCTATTTTTAATTTTAGTACAATTTATACAGACAAATTTAAAAACAAAATTCAGATTTTATAAAGTAATTTGCCTTTTTTTTTTTAAATGCATGATTTTATTAATAAATCTAAGAAAAAAAACAATAATGTATATAAATGTACAGATTTGTACACATCCTTTTAAGATTTGATTTTTACCTTTCCTTCCTTTCTTCAGGCATATCTAATAAACAATCAGAACTAGATAAAAAGAAACCACAAATTAGTATTAGAACAGCATAAATGAATTAAATCGTATTATTGTCAGAATCTGCGTCATGTGTACGTACAAATCATGCAAAGACTATGGAACATCTCATTCAAATGAATTAAAAGCCTGGACATAGAAATGTTTGCAATATTATCGCTCACACAGCAGTTTTCCTCTCTCCATGTAGCTGCCACCCACACAATTAAGGATCATCTGTGTTGCAGTTCCACAAGAGTGTAGTTTCGCGCTGCAGGCTGCCTAAGGATCTCCAGCTAATGATTTTTCCTCAAGTAGAGTCCCGAAAAATTTTCCATTTTTAGGTATAGCCGCAAGATAGCAGAGATTTGGATGAAAGGTTTTCCTTTATAAGATATTTCGACTTAACTTAGAAATCCTCTCAAATATATTCAGTGTAAAGTCAAAGTATAACATAAATTATCCCTGTCGTTACGTTACACGTTAGCACAAAAGATGTGTTTCACGAATGTTTCGAAAACTTCTAAGTAGGTGCACACCATTCTGAATAAAATAATGGCATAGTAACATCCATATTTATAATTATTTGCTTCTGTTCTCTGCTATATTCCTGTTGCTGCCACAAAGAGAAAAATCTTTTTTTTTTTTGCATCAACTGAAATTCAAGTGTAAAGAGAACTTTGGATAAACCACGCTTTGACATTTTTTTAAGAAATACTCTAACATAAATCGTTCCATCAATGGTGAGCAATGAACTGCATGTCTAATTGTTATAATCTGAACGTTATTGTTTATAATTTTGCAACTCAATCTGTAGATAAAAAGTCTGTACACAAAATATCTCTCACACCCACATTTTCACTCACAATATTAGATCAAATTGAAATTTTGAGCAAATATTTATGTCAAAAAAAAAATATTTAAAAAAATATCCAATTAATAAATTAACTATTGGTAATTATATTGATTGGCATCTCAAACAATGGACAGAAATCGTAATTCAAGAGTAAGAATAGATAATATGGCTGCCTGGTGGTGCGGTTTGCGCGCTGGACTGTCGTTCAGATTTTTCGATGGTCCAGGGTTGAAACCCTGCCCGCTACCATGCCCCGTCGTCCTGCGGGAGGTTTGGACTAGGAAGTAATTATCTTCAACTCTGAAGGAACATCCGAAACATGTAAAAGAAACATTTTATATAAGTTTGATTTGTCCCCTTTTTACTTTGTAGCGGAAGGTTTGAAACTAATAATAGATAACTATAAAACTCATATTTTTATACGAACTTCCCTGGCACAGTAGTTAGTCTATCGGCTTGAGGAGGCTCTCGAGTTTGAATTCAGGTAGTTCACCTTTTTTTATTTATAGATGCATTTAAAAAGCTATCATCACTATAGCCCTTTCTCCCCCACTCCTTGTCAACTGGTCTTATCTTATCTTATATAATACAGACGTTACTTCAAAAAAGAAGATGATTACGTCCTACGCGTCATGCATTTAGTCATGCATATTAACCAATGACTTAAATTCTGCCAAGTCACTGGTTTTTCTGGCTAGCTCAGGCAACCCATTCCATGCTCTAATAGCACTAGGGAAGAAGGAGTATTTGTACAAATTTGTCCTAGCATATGGGACGAGGAATGTGCCTTTATTTTTGTGTCTTTCAGAGTATTTTATTAAATTTTGTTTTTGTATTTGAAGATTATGGTTCAGTGTTTTATGTATAATTGCTACTTTACTTTTGAGTCTTCTGTCCTGAAGGCTTTCTAAATTTAGTGATTTTACTAATGGTGTTACCCTTGTCAAATGTGAATATTCGTTTGTTATGAATCTCACTGCTCTATTTTGTGTTTGTTCCAGTTTCTTAATGTTTTCTTGAGTTGAGGGGTCCCACACGGTGGATGCATATTCTATTATTGGCCTAACCAAGGTTAAATAACATTTTAGTTTTATGTTCTTATTTGATTTATAGAAATTTCTTTTAATAAACCCTAATGCTTTGTTGGATTTTTTTATAGTTTCATCAATATGTGGATTCCATGACAGTTTTTCATTTATTATAACACCTAGGTATTTTGAGTTTTTAGTCTGTGTTACTGGTTTGCCATGAATAAGATAAGTGGAATTAATTTGTTTAATTTTTTTTGTTACTCTTAACAACTGACATTTTTCTGGGTGGAAAGACATGCTCCAATTTGATTCCCATTTCTGTAATTCATCTAATTCTCTTTGTAAAATATCTGTGTCTTTTTTTGTTTTTATTGTTCTATATATTATGCAGTCGTCTGCAAATAATCTGACTTTTGTTCCTGAACTAATGCAATTTGGTAAATCATTTATGTAAATTAAAAATAGTAGTGGACCCAAGACTGTTCCTTGAGGTACACCTGAGTTTACTGTTATTGGTGTTGATTTAGAGCCATTTATTATTACAGTTTGTTCTCTCCCTATCAGAAAATCTTTAATCCACTGATGCAGTGGACCGTTAATGCCGAAATATTTTAATTTTTTAAGCAAACTATGGTGGTGAACTTTGTCAAAAGCCTTGGAAAAATCTAGTAAGATAGCATCTATTTGTTCACTATTATCTAAACCTTTTGAGAAATCATCAATTAGTCCTATTAGTTGTGTTTCACATGATCTATATTTCCTAAAGCCATGTTGGTATGGGGTGAGGACATTATGTTTGTCTAAGTGGTTTATGATGTTGCTACATATTATGTGTTCTAGTATTTTACATGTGATGCTGGTAAGTGATACTGGTCTGTAGTTTCCTGGATCAGATTTTTCTCCTTTTTTAAATAGGGGGGTGACATTAGCTTCTTTCCAGTCCTTTGGTACTCTGCCCTGGTTAAGCGATGCCTGAAAGAGTATTTTGAACACTGGGGCTAGCTCATTGCTTAGTTCTTTGAGTAATCTAGCTGGAATACCATCAGGTCCAGACGCTTTATTTGGTTTGGTGTTGGCTAATAGTTTTTTAATTCCATTTTCTTGTACTACTAAATCTTCTATGTTGTCTACTTGGTTCAAATTAAGAAATATGTCTTTGTCTCCTGGGGCTGAGAATGCTGATGCAAAGTATTTGTTTAGGATGTTTGCTTTAGTTTCATTATCATTATGTATTATGTTATGTTCATCTTTTAATGGCGCTATGCCTGTTGTTTCCATTTTCTTAGACTTAATGTATGACCATAGGTTTTTGTTGTTATCTTTAGATATTACATTGTTTATGTATTCACTCTGCAGCTGTCTGCTTACTTTTTGGGTTAGGTGTTTAATTTTTATATACTTTTTGTAAACTCTTTCTGCCTTGGTTTCTTTAAATTTTCTATATAGGTTTTCCTTCTGTTTACAAAGCTTCTTTAGTCTATTATTAAACCAGCATTTATTTATTTTGTTTGATGTGTATTTAGTTGGTATATGATTTTCTATAATGCTTTTAAGATGGTTTTTAATGAAATTCCAGAGGTCATCGACTGGTTGGTTAATGTCTTTTTCTAATAAGAATGTTTGTTGAAAGTTTAATGCAGCTTGGTGTAGTTGTGTTAGGTTACATTTATTCCAGAGTAAGATTTTTCTTTTGGTTTTTGTATTGGCTACTGCTTTTATCTGACTGTGTATTTTTATGATCTCATGGTCTGATAGACCAGGGATAATATCATAATCAACTACTAATCCAGGTCTGTTGGTTAAGAAGAGATCTAATGTGTTGTTTAATCTAGTTGGCTTTTTAATGATTTGATCTAAACTTAGGTTGTGTAAAGTTTCTATGAAAAGCTCATTTATGTCCTTAAGGTTTTGGTGTTTATCTATGGTTAGTGTTTTCCAATTTATATCAGGTAGGTTGAAGTCACCCATAATCCAAAAAACTGCATTTTTATTTGTCTCTTTAAGTGTAGTAATCTGATTACATAGTTCCTGCATGTATTCTAAACTAGAATTTGGTGGTCTGTAAATGCTGCCTATTATAAGGGATGTTGAGGTGGTATTAATTTTACAAAATGTAGATTCTATGTTTTTTGAGTTAGGTAAGGTAATTTCTTCAGCTATAAGAGTGTTTTTTATTGCTAAAAGAACTCCTCCATGATTATCAGCCCTATCTTTTCTAAAAATTTCATAATTACTATTGAAAATTTCTGCATTATAAATTTCAGGATGTAGCCAAGTTTCTGTTCCTGCAATTATGTCTGGTTTCTCACATTCTAATAAAATTTCTAAGTCTGCTGTTTTGTTCCTAATACTTTGAAAATTTATTACTAAGGTTTTAAGGTATTTTGGTATTACTTCTTTAGGAGGTTTGTTTAGTGAGGCTGTTGTATTAATTTTAGTAGATTTAGGTTTAACAGGAGTGGATCTGGCTAGTGGTTGGTGAGTTGGTTTTGGGATGGTGTTTAAGATGTTGTATGGGTTAGAAGTGTCCGCATCAAAGGAATCAAACAGTCCTGATGTAAACTGAGGTAACCCACACGGTACACAGTGCCATGATGCATCTTTGTTGCCTAAGGCATAATACACAGGTGTATTCATATGGAGACATGATGCATGGTACCATTCATCGCAGGTGTCACATTGAATGGCTTTCTGTTTCATGGTGCATACTTTTTTGCAGATGTTGCATCTATCTTTAGATCTAGGCCCTGGATTTGACTCTACATCTCCTGCTATTAATATTAACAGTGAAAGGTATTTATTTCTACTGTGTCTGATTGAGAACTTCCATTTGTGATGGGTAATCTTCTTTAATGTTATTGATGTGTATGTTAGGTTATTTTTGAAGTTGCATTGATCTAAAGTGTGATGATTGATTATGACTGTTGTTTCATTTTTAAGTTTAGTGTTGACTGAGGTAGATCTAGTTCTGTGTTCAGCTAGTGTGTATTTAGTAATTATTAGGATAAATAGCCAGAGCAATTTCATGATGACTGTTGTTGATTTTAGTTTTAAAAGGTCTAGTCTAAAATAGTTTAAGGTTAAAAATGCCTAAGATGGCCTAAGCTAAGTCTAAAGTGATAGCTAATTTACAATGACAATCAAATGGTTTATTCAAAATATAGACCTAGACTAGATCCAGATCTAATTCAAGATCTAGATCTAATTGTAGATCAATATATTTATGTGTTTAACTAACTTTAACTAACTATATAGAGTATTACTATTAGTTTATAATTAGTAGTATTTGTAGATGATTAGTAGATCTAAGGCCTTAATTAAAGTCTAAGTCTAAGACTGACTAGATCTAAAATCTAAGAATATAAAAATACCTAAACTAAGAGTCCAGACAATAAATTGTTACAGAGTGTATTCAGAAAGCTAAAATCATGAAAAAGCGCTAAATAAAAACAATTGGCAAAAATATTTCTAAAGTTACAGATTTATTATTGTTAGTCTAGATTTATTACAAATGTTGTTTTTAAATAGTATGTATGTTTTTCTTGTTATATTGTTAAAGTATGTAAATCTTTTTGAACTTATGAACTTCTAATTCCCAGAAAAAAGGTTAGAAGTTTCTTGAGTGGCCATAGTCAAATTTGCGGAGTAGCTTTTGTTGGAATAATATTTCTATCAGGCGCTTTCTTATCAGCAATCTTATGAATGGCTGGTGTTATGCATTAGACCAGACAGAATTTTTTATTTAGTTATATTTATGCTATTTTGTAAAATATGTTTAATCAGTGTTATTCTATAAAGGATTTAAATATAGGTAGAAAATGGAATGCTGACCTAACACTGTTTTCATATTTAAAAAAAACAACTCAATTTTCGTTACCAGAAAAAAAAATCGTATGTTTAGCAACTTAAAGTCGTTGATATTGCGAAATAAAAGTGTCAGTTTTGATTTTAAAGGCAAAATCCAATGGTTTTGAAATTTTTTAATATACTATGTGGTCTGATTTACAGTAAATGAATATGTAATTCTTTTTATCTTATTTTAAAAAATAACTTAGTAATTAATGTTTTGCTGACGTAATTTTTCTGCGCATTCAAAATGGTGATATAATAACCAGGTTTCTATGTCACACCACACAAACCTATTAATTTTATCTACTGACTTACTGTATAGCGCAAACCATAAAGTAAACTTTACAAACAGGGAAAAGAAATAGATCTAGGTATATGCAGATAGATCTACATCTTGTAAGCAAAGAAAAAATTACGTGTTAAGAGTAGATGTAAATACTTGACTAACCATGGCAGTCTGGCAGTGTGTATTTTCTCGCCCGACCACTCAACACACAACAAACACTATCGCTTGGTTTACTTGGCATGACCCGATGACCGACTACACGTACCCTAGGCTAGCTTTACACTGACCAGTTTGTTAGAATCAGTCAGACACACGATCTATTTACTTTTTGGAATAGGGAGGGGTGTAGATGAAAATGTTACTTTTTTACTCGAGTTGCTTATCCTAATGTTTTTACATCTGTATATATAACTGTACCATAGCTATGGACTAGGCCGTTAGTATGCCTAACAACCATTGTAAGAATGAAGCGATACAATTGGTTAAATCTAGATTCGCTTTCAGAATTGTTGAGGGAAGTGACGAATGCCTAACCTAAAATTAAAATCTCAGAGAACCCACCCCCCCTCTTTCTCTGGAGATAAACTTTTGGCTTGTGATGGCGAAGATCGTGGTCTGCTGATTAAAAAAAACATATATATATATATATATATATATATGTATGTATACAGCACAACGACATGCTTTAGATGGAAACCCAAGGGAAGTAATTAAAAACATTTTACGCTCATTTGATAGTGAAGAATTTCTCAAATTCTCTAAAAGCTGTGATTTAAGCACATTTCGGCTAGCCCGTTATATCCACAATCTAATGGTATGGCAGAACGGGTCATACAAACAGTAAAACAGCTTCTAAAAAAGCTAAAACGTCGGTCAAGACTCATATATGGCCCTCTTACACTTTCAAAATGCTTCATTCCCTGATGGACCTTCCCCTGCACTGCTGTTCATGGGCCGCCATCTGAGAACAAATCTTCCGACAACGGAGGCCTATCTCAGACCTTAAATTCCAGACAAAAAAGAAAATGCTTGCTTGGAAAACAAGAAAAAGTCATCAAGAAAAATATTTAAATAAAACAACGAGACGCACCGAGTGACCACACATTCAGGGAGCAGAGAGTGGATGCAAAAGAAACCTGCAGCGGCCATCTTAGAAGTGGAGACCCCAAGTTCCTACTGGGTAAAAATCACCGGATGGGGTAACATACCGACGTAATAGGAGAACGTTAAGTGACACATGTTCAAGATCAAAGGCTAAGCCTGAATGTTTTTTATTGGACAGTCAGAGAGTGTGAGCGCTACATTAAACATGCAACAGGGACACACTACTACTACCAATCCGCCGCCTTTGGTAACTCGAAATGCCAGGCAAGTTCGTCCTGCAGTACGTTACCCTGATGCATATATTTAGATACATGTATATTATTATGCAATGCTGATAAATTAATATCTCTATTTGTAAACCTAAACTCTTAGCTTTTATTACATATTATTACTAACATTCTGTTGTGTTTAACGTATATTCAGTTTACTAATTTATCTTTATAGTGAGACAGAGAAATGTTTTGTATTGTCAATTAATGTCTGAATGTTTTTAAAAAGGGAGATGTCACAATGAGTTAGTTGGTTTTGAGTTACTAGTAGTGTAATGTGTGGGACAGTAGTTGGACTAGTTGACCTTTATGGTTGAGTAAACAGCTAAAAAGCGTGTAAGCCATCACTATGTGGAATTGGGTTAGTAAACAGAATGCTGGAGTAGACAGCATATACTAAAGGATAAAAAAATGTCAAACTTATAAAGTGATGTGTTTATTGTTTGTATAATCTTCTTAGTCTGTTTAAGATATCTATTACACTAGCAATGGAAAGAAGATTCTACAGAAAGATCCTAGGTGTCACGTACAAAGATCGCATTGCTAATTAAAAGATTAGAAAGAGTATCAATAGAGCAATGGCCACCAAGTTGACCTGCAAACCATTGTCCAAAAACCCAAATTTTATGGCCACATTACAAGATCCTCATGTCTCACAAAGACCTATCTTCAGAGTACAGTACCAGGATGAAGAAGAAGAGAAAGACAGAGCACGATGGGAAGACATTATCAAAGAATAGACGGGCCTGACTTTCAATGAGTTTATATACAAGGCAAAGGACCGAGAGGAACGGGAAATGACTGTTGTATGGTACCTCAACGGTTCAACTGACTAAAGAATTTTTGAAGGTGAGGTGAAAATGTTTCTTAGATAAAATAATTTTAAAACAAGGTTACAAAGACAGTTTGTGTGGACACACAAAACTAAAAATCGGCCCACGAAGTGGTCGACCTAGAGTCTTCAGCAGGATTAGAACATGGAACTTCTAGTTTCAAGTGCTTTACCCCTCAGCCAAAGCATTTCCATACATTCATTTAGCGTACACTTATATTTTTTAAAAATAATAATTATTAACCTTATCCACACATTCAAACTAATAACATGTTACATTGTAATGAGAGAAACTAAAAAAGATTTATTCTTCTAACAAAGTTAGATAAATTGGCAACACGAAAAAAAAAATCTTGAACTTCTTTCTGCTACTATTGTGTAAAGATGACAAGACTTTCACCTTGCAAATAAAAATTAATATCTCCATTGTCATTTGTCATACAAACTAGACATTGATCTAACTAGATCTAGACCTAGTTTTAGATCTAAATCTAGATTCAAGATCTAAGTCGAAGCCTAGATCTAGAAATAGATCTCAGTCTATAAGTCTAGATCTAGAGTTAGATCTAAGTCCACATATAAGTCTAGAACTAGAGTTAGATCTAAGTATATATATATATATATATATATATATAATAATATATATATATATATATATATATATAGTATAGATATAGATATAGAATCTCCTATATCTAGACTAAAACTCGTATAACAAATATAGATCTATGTAGATCTGGCCTCTATTTATTGTAATTTAGATTGTTGTCAAGTGTATAGCCTAATGAGGATGTGGGAAACTGCGCGGTATAAATGTATTTTTTTAAATTTACTATTGAATCGAAGTTCGTATTAAATACTTTTTAAAAACAACATTTGAATCATTTTTTTCCATGAGTTAGTTAGTTAATAAATGGTAAATCTATTTTATAATGATCTATTGTTACTTTTTCAATCTTGACCTTAGCTGCCCTTTTTTTTACCAGTGCGCGAATCTATTAATAAGGCTTGATTTATTAATGAAGAAGCTTGCGAACATTTTAATAAGACTTACTTCCCCTGAAGTTTTTCAACGAAAAGTAGTGTAATTTTTTGAAAAATCTGCTTGCACTTAAAAAAAAATTAAAATTAGATGGTTCACTTTCGGAAAGAAAAAAGTAATTCAAATGATGTAAAATATTATGATGTCAGATTTTCATTTTCTCTTCTTGTTTCTGAGATCTTAACGAGACGGACGGACAGACGGGCGGACGGACAGACAGACGAAATAGACTAGCCACACAAAACTTATTGCGTCTTTTCCCCTTTCGAGGGCCGCTAAAAATTTAAAATTTCCAGAAAAATCGTTAATTTTTTTGTGTGCACCTCCTCTTCGTGTGACGCCGACTATTGAGGGTGGCACCCGGGGCATCGCCCCCGCTTGCTCTACCTCACCACGCCTTTGACTATATTATAAATTTAGTTAGATCTAGATATCAACAAGATTAGATTTAGACATGTAGACAATTTGGGCTAGATCTTTAAGCTAAAAATTGAAAACAGTAAATAATATAAAGATAGAAATATAGATCTAGTAGGGTACTTTGATACATTATCTACTTTATAAAGTAGAATGTGAGGTGTATGTATGTATGTATGTTATAAATAGAAATCAAAACC
The DNA here is from genome assembly GCA_036873155.1 of Biomphalaria sudanica. NCBI lineage: Eukaryota > Metazoa > Mollusca > Gastropoda > Planorbidae > Biomphalaria > Biomphalaria sudanica. The sequence goes on from JAZGLO010006670.1 coordinate 349,198, forward strand.
GCTTGACCAATCTTGATAAAACTTGGCAGAAATGTCCCTTGGGTACTTACTTAGACCGTAGTGTATGTGTTGTAGCCCTAAAACAAATTTAAGACCCTCAAAATAAAAAAAGTTGACCGACTCTATAGTATTTTATGGATCTATGCCATGTTTACAATGTGGACATGAGAAAACATCGAAAGAATTTAGATCTAGATCTACTTTTAAGAAGTACAATTTGCACATATAGTTTTTTACTTTGACACATGAAAATACAAAATATAGTCTATTGATTTCATTATTTAATATAATTAACCTTCAACTTTGTGTTTCAAAAGCATTTTTACATAAATTCGTTCCATGAATCCGCGAATTTAAAACGTCCTGACTTACTTAACTTATAATACCATTCATTTAAGAAATCGGGAAAACCCGTTTTAATTGTCCTTTATATCCTATTCATCTATCGCTCCTTTCATTTTTAATAGATATGAATGTATCGGCTTCGGGTAAACCCATTTTCGCAAAACTAATTTTATTTTCCAAGCGAAATAGAAAAACTTGAAAGGATCATTAGCTAAGTTTAACTTACATCTAAATCATAGATTAGTAAACACAAACTAAGACCCGCAGGCCGCGGGTAATATCAGGCTAGTATTTTAAAAAAATAATACAAAAATGACCTATTGATGTAGAGCTTGATGTACGAATTACAGAGCTACCAAGATTATCCTTATGTGTCACATTGCAGAGAAGTTAAGGCATTTTTATGTGTGTAAAATTGGACTATAGAAAGTATCCGAAAAACTGACCGAAAAATGAAATCGTTTTTAATTCGTCATAACTTGGTAACCATAAGCATCTGGAAATACGGTCCAGTTATACTTTATTATATGCTTTTCGAATGCATTGCTTAAAGTTGCATGCTAACTAAACCTTTGGTGGAAGAAAAAATATGTACAAAATTAAAGCATTAATTTTGTAAAAAAAAAGGAAATAGATTGTTAAAAATCACCTATTATAACGTGAGTTTTGTGATTGAATTGGAAAGTGCACTTTGAATCAAGAGCACTCATTTTTACCAATTACATTGTATATATGTAGCTTTCAAACCTAGGCATGTTCATTGGGCTTTACCCAATATTTTAAGCGATATTCTTGTCAAATCCCTAGTCAGTAGTCTTACAAGAGTACATGACAGGTTTCAATTTGTCTTTCAAATGAAAAATAATATTGAATGATATTTTTGAAATCTTATTAATTTAAACCATCAAAACAAGACCACGACCATGGCTTGAATATTCCTAGTCCATGGGCGCATTCGACGAGGCCCGCTTCTGAGTTTATGTTATCACAAACTCTCTTTTTAATCGAGTTTTATTCAAAACAACATATGCATATTTAGGGTTTCTCTTCTCCTGCACATTTATCATATAAAATATATGATTCTCCATTCCAATAATAATCTATATAAGAACGAACATGAATATAAAACCTTTTACACTCGTTTTTAAGACGTAATATTTTAAAACATACTTTGCATTACTTACCTTTGGCCAGAAAATTTTTGTGGTGTTTTTTTATTTTTACCTGAAAAAAAAAACAACAGTCTGTAGCATTACTACACTAATAATAATGAGACACTGAAAAAAAGTGTGTTTATAAAAAGCTTGTCTATAACAGTCAGCCTAAAATAAACTTACAATAATATTTAGTTTCCACCACATTTTAACTTTAAAAACACATCAATTTGAGATGTGGCGTACACAATACATTAAGCATATACTATAACCTAAATTACATCCATACAAAGTGGCCACTAAAAATATCATTATGATTATTACAAAGAAAAATAAGATATTTATAATCATAATAAATTATTCCTTTACAGTGCAATATGTCTTAGGATGTGCCATTTCAAGGTAGCCAATCGAAGGCTAAATTTCACCAAAGCTTCTATTCCAATGACGTCCTTTTAGATTTACTAATTAAATTAATAGGTTAATGATAAAAAGTGACATTCAAAGTGTTCTGTGAGTCTTATTTCATAAAAATCATATTATCAATTAGATAGCCCTTAGTCTACAAAAAGGACGCAAATGATTAGTTGTTTGTTAAGCACTTTCTGTATCAGGGGTTTTATAGTGATAAGATTCCAGTTCCACAATATAGATAAAAAGTTGTCACTACTTTCTTTTAAATTATTTAATTTTATAGGCAAGACCACCCTGGTTACCATAATCCCTATCATGGCCGTAGCCAAGAGGGGGGTTCAAACCCCCCCCCCACCCGAAATCTACTAGGGGGGGGCGGGGGATCGGAATTTAGTGACTAATTTTTGGTTTGATTTTGTTTATTTTAGGTGAGATTTTAATACTAAATTATCACTTGTCTCAGCAAAGCAAAGGAGGCTTTGAGTTTAAAACCCCCTACCAGGGGTTTTTAAGTTTAAAACCCCTACCAGGGGGGTTCGAGTTTAAAAACCCCTACTAGGGGAGTTTTTAGTATAAACCCCCTACCAGGGGTTTTCGCAGTTAAATTTCCTCTTTTATAACACAAAACAAAAAAATGCTAACGACGATCCCCCAAATTTTACGAGCACAGTTAAGGAAGATTTTGATTTTTAAACCCCTTCCGAAATTTCAAATAAACCCCCAATTCAATATAAAAAAAAGGGAATTTTACACTCGAATTTCTTTGAGTGTAGCCAAAGGGGTTTTGAGTTAACCCCCACCCCCTCTTCAGTAGGGTTGTGACACAATGGGGAACTAACTATTTTTTATTACTTGTATAGTTAGGAGTGATTCCCCTTTTATAGTTTATAAAAGGCCTTGCAAACTGTGCTTAGTTGCCACTTGCTCCTGAGTTACCAGCTTGACCACTTGACCTGTGTTGTGAATAGTATTTTTTTCCTGTTAGTGGTCGTGTGTCATGGGGTACTCGGAGAAGTGTGCCCTGCTCTGGAGATCTTTGGGCTAAGTATATCTTTAGTATGATTGTATTTTGTGTAATGTATAATTATTAGTAGATATAGCCTTAAATGATTTCCAGGCAGTATATTTTTACCCTGATGTTCTGCATCCTGGGGTACTCCCAAACGTGACATATTTTTATAGCCTTGTCTCTGAGGGGTTCAACCTGTATTGAATCATCAGATGGGCTTTACCAAACGGATGTCTATAGGTGGGATTCTATGAAGCTTGTATGCTCATAGGTTTCCCTGAAGCCTATAGTTCATCATGACCCTTTTATTTTGTTTTTGGCTAAAAGTGGCTAGTGTCAGCCTGAAGCTTGTAATCCCAGAATGGTCAAAAGTGGTAATGTATTGACCTGAGGCCTGTGACCTTTATTTTACTCATGTAAATGTGTATTCTCCAGAATGTGACGATAATGTAACATATGACTAGGGCTGTGTGCCATATTATTTTTGAGTATCTTTTGTTTACTTTTTGTTGTGTTGGCCTGTGAGTTGATGGCAATGTATTTACACATTTATTTTACTCATGTAAATAAACTTTGTACATATGTTTATCTGCGACTTTGTAAAGTCTTTTGCTGCATACATTAGTTGAATTGTATACCTGGAGGTTATACCTAATAACCTAGGCAGTACAAGAAGGGACCAGTACACTTCTGGACGAACGTGCCAGCACACTTTTAACACTGACGTTTTGATCTAAATACCTAAATCTAGCTATAATTCTAATTGAATATTTTTAGCTATACCCGCTAATAGGTAAATTAATTGATCAAAATTTTGTTCTATTGAGTGGGGTGCTCTTTTAGAATCAATCCCCATTACTATGTAACATGGGGTACTCTTACAAGCAACCTCATTTCTTTTGTAACAAGGGTATAAAGCTAAAAAATACGTCTTCAATACCTGGTATAAAAAAAATGCGAACTACGCACTCAAAATGTTATGAGCGTAGCTAAATGGGTTTAACTCAGTTTTGAATTTAAACCCCCCTTCAGCGGGGTTTGAAGCTAAAAATACCTCTTTAGTATAAAAAAAAAGCAAATTATACACTCAACATGTTATGAGTGTATTAAAAGAGGTTTTGAGTTTAAACTCCCCTCCAGTGGAGTTTAAAGCTAAAAAAATACCTCTTCAATATAAAAAAAAGAAAATTACTCAGAAATCAATGAGTGTAGCCAAAAGGGTTTTGAGTTTAAACCCCCCTGCAAGCGGGATTTGAAGCTAAAAATACATCTTCAATGTAAGAAAAAAGCAAATTACGCACTCAAAATACTATGAGCATTGCCAAAAAAAGTTTTGAGTTTAAACCCCCCTTTAGAGTAGTTTGTTGCTAAAAAATAGCTCTTCAATATAAAAAAGCAAATTCCACACTAAAATTATTTGAGCGTAGCCAAGACGATTGGGGGTTTTGAGTTTAAATCCCTATCCTACAGATAAGTTTAAAACCCCTCCAGATGGTTTAGAGTTTAAAATCCCCCTACAGAGCGTTTTGAGGTGGAAAACCTTTATCTTCAATATTATTCTAAAACAAACTACAGTCACTAAACTCTATGACCGTAGCTAAATGGGGTTTTCAATTTAAAAAAAAACAAACGTAACTCCAGAGATTTTATAGTTTATAACCCCCAACTGATGATTTTGACGATAAAACTTCACTTTTTCTATATAAAATCTAAAGCAAACTACAGTCACTTAATTCCAAGAGCGTATTCTAAAGAGGTTACACATTTCTATCAGTGGCGGGGCTCAATTAATAAAGTGCAGTGAATAGTCATCTGCCAAAATAGAAAACACTAAATATTGCTCAACAAAGATGGCTAAGAAAGATTTTAGGAGTCATTTATAGAGATCGGGTCCAAATATATTTTTTTGGCGGGGGGGGGGGGTGAGAAAAAAATCCTTTCCCAAACCTTCCCCCCCAAAAAAAAAAATGGCTACGCCCATGATCCCTATAAAGTATGTAACAGCCTAACTTTCTTTTTCTTATTGTATTTATTTTTTGTAATGTTCTATGTATTTCTTTTGCTTTATTCTTAGAATTTACTTTTGTAGACATCAATTACTGTACACCTTCAAATGATAAAACAAAAGTTTACTTGAATTTCTAATAGGACCAATGTTCACTAATAAGAATTAGTATACAGTGTAATGTGAACTTCTGGAATGATTTCTGCATAATTTTGTATTTTTAAATATTTATTAGAAATTGGTAAAGCATACTTAGTTTAAAAACAAAAAAAGTGTCCGCTTTGAAAAGACCATTAGCGTCAACTGTGAGCTGAATAAAAGCAATGAGGAATTAGGACGTTAAAAGGTTCTTTTACTTTTTGTTTTTCGTAATCTGGGTGGAAAGACATGCTTCAATTGTATTCTCCATTTTTGTAATTCATCAAATTCTCTTTGTAAAATTTCTGTATCTTGTGTTGTTTTATTGTTCTATATATTATGCAATCGTCTGCGAATAATCTTACTTTTGTTCCTGAACTAATGCTATTTGCTAAATCATTTATGTAAATTAAAAATAGTAGTGGACCTAAGACTTTTCCTTGAGGTACACCTGAGTTTACTGTTATATGTGTTGACTTAGAGCCATTTATTGTTTGTAAAATGTTTTACATGTTTCGGATGTTCCTTCAGAGTTGAAGATAGTTTACTTCCTAGTCCAAACCTCCCGCAGGACGACGGGGGATGGGAGCGGGTAGGGTTTGAACCCGAGACCATCGATAAATCCAAACGACAGTCCAGCGGTCAAACCGTACGACCAGGCAGCCATCCACGACCAGGGAGCCATTATTATTAATGTGTTCTCTCTTTATCAAAAAATCTTTTATCCACTGATGCAATGGACTATCAATGCCAAAATATTTTAATTTTTTAAGCAAACTATGGTGATGAACTTTGTCAAAAGCTTTAGAAAAATCTAATAAGATAGCTTCTTTTTGCTCACTATTATCTAAACCTTTTGAAAAATCATTAATTAGTCCTATTAGTTGTGTTTCATATGATCTATATTTTCTAAAGCTATGTTGTTATGGAGTGGTTAATAACACATATTATGTGTTCTAAGAGTTTATTTGTGATGCTGATTAGTGATACTGGTCTGTAGTTTCCTGGGTCAGATTTTTTGTTTTCTCTTTTTTAAAGAGGGGGGTGACATTAGTTTATTTCCAGTCCCTTGGTATTCTGTCCTGGTTAAAAGATACCTGAAAAGGTATTTTGAACACTCGTGGTAGCTCATTGCTTAATTCTTTGAATAATCTAGCTGGAATACCATCTGTACCATCTATAGGGATACTCCTTCTCAGGGCTTTTTTTTTGTGTGACTGTACGCACCGGTACGGCGTACCTGCACCTTTTTTAAATGTTGGGAAAAAATATTTCTTTTCTTGTATTTTAATGTATATTATTAATTTATTAGTAGTTAAAAGTTAGACAATGAATCACTGAGTACCAGTACTTCTTCTTCTTTGTTCTCATTGTTGTGTAAAAGCGTTCAGATGACTAGACCAATAAATGATATTAACTGCGCAATGGTTTCCAAATCATGGAGCTCTCCATAGAGTTTTCTTTCTATTGGGTTGTTCTAATCACTGAGTACCGGCACCTATTTTTTTTTTTACAAAAAAAAAGCACTGCTCCTTCTTATTACAAATATAAGCCACAAGAAGTTCTCGATTTTACTAATTACTTATTATACTGGGATAGACTCATTTGACTGACAAAACTGTAGATTTTAAACGCTCTGATCTGCTGTTAATTGATACAAAAGAAAAAAAAGCTACCATTATTGACATAGCCGTACCACTGGAAAAACAAAGAAAATATGGGAACCTAGACTTGGAGATAAAAGCGTTTTTGGAAGTTATCTAAAATAACAATATAACCCATTGGTATATCAACCGTGGGTATAAGGACAACTGACCTCACAAATACCTTCAAGGCCCTAAGAATACTCTCGTTGAATGTCAGAGGGAGGTACTGATACAGAACTGCCACATCAGCAGAAAATTTCCCAGTGGATATTGTTAAATATAAAGGGACTACAATTAATTTTGTTTCTCTTTAATAAAACTCGACCCTGGCAGTGCTATAGAATGAATATTCGGTCGTGTCTAACATAATAATAATATGCCTATTGTAATGCATTTTAAAGAATTTTAAAATAACTTAAATACTAATGTTTTATAGAACAAATACATAGCTAGTTTAGAGACTGAAATAATTGTATAAATTATTACTTTTGCGCCAGCAGTAGATCAAAGAGCATAGCACAATAAAGACAATAGCTCCAAACACAGCACCAAGTATTATTCCCACGCTCTCTTCATATGTACTGTCTAAAGAATAAATATATAAGTGGTTATCTTGAATGAAGCATGGTCATTTATTTTCATTTAATTAAATAATACTTCATATTGGATCATTGTTATCACCTTTAGTCTCTTTTCTCAATCAATAAATTGCTCAAGATTAACACGATATTTGAAATCGTGCAGTTTAATTGTTAAGTCTAATGTTAGTACTTTATTTATATTAAATTTATGTTATTCTCTTTTCAGAATATTACATTACTCGTCTATGTACAAGTGCACCATGATACAATTTTGTGTACACTTGTATTTAAAAAAAACAACAACCCACACATGGATTTATAATATTTTTTAAATAACATATTTATATATAAAAGAAATAATGAATGTGTATTACTCCTGACGTACCTTTCACTTGGAGTATGTTAACGTCAATTGTAAAGACCTGTGAATACTTATCTTCTCCGCAAACGATGTATCCAAACCTATATGTGGATTTATCCCCCTTGATTGGTCGATGACTCACACAACTCTGGTTTGTAAAAGATTGATTGTGGTTCACTGAAATGACAGCTAGACAGGGTGATGGTGCGATATCACAACACAGAGTTAGTTCTTCGTCTTCTTGTATCGTGATGGAAGTGTTACTCTTGGATAACGTTTGTCCATTCAGTCTCATTAGAACTTTGGAGGAATCTATGAAGAGAATGCGCTTCATAAACACATAGATTAATATATATATAAATATGTATCAATATCTATCAATTTCTCTTTGCCTCTCTCTTTCTCTCTCTTGAATTCTCGTACCCCTTTAATGTTTTACATAACTCAGAGTACCCTCACCCGAAAAATAATTATTTTATAAACGAAAATAATTATCAAAAAATATATTAAAAATTCATAAACCATTTATATAAATGTTATAGTATAAAAAACATTTATTTGGATCAATGAGAACATAAAATTGTTAGTCTGAGATGACTGATCATCCTAATTTGGTTCACTGGTTGGCCAATAGTCTGTTCCTATTTTTTCGACTTAAAATCTACACATGCTAAAAAAAGCAAATCCTTATAAATGTAAAGTTTGAAAAGGCCAGATGTACTTCAGAACAGCTTTTTCTGTTAGAACCGGATACACATTTCACAAATGCAGTGATTATTATTTTATTGGGTCGTGGCACATTTATAGTGATCCTTGGGCCCGTTACCTACAAGCGGCCGAAGTTCGAACTAATCACGAGTAATGATTTTCATAGAAACGCCACTCCAGCTATAGTTCACTAATGTAGGCGCCATTGTAGAACGACCGACCTAGTGGACTTGCAGGATTGGGTTTCCCAGGGTATGCCATTCTGCCTCAACGTGGCACTCGGGTGGAAACGATCAATTGAGGAAGTGATTAGCCTAAATGAATAGCAAAACAAAACTCCTGTGGGAGTGTCCAAGGGAATGCGAGAGCTTTCCCATTGCACGCAGCGGAGTTGAGAGCTCCCACGTCCCTGTCGATAAGCCATGCGCCGTTCCTAAAGGGACCGTTACACTAATGGCGAGTCCTGAACGGTTAGCTTGGCACAACATAGGAAAATGGCGGAGGTTCCCGGTGTACTCGGCCTTCGGCCATGCATTCTAGTCCATGCGCCCGGAGTGCCAGATATATCGGAAATAGCAATGCTTTACATAGGCATTGACTTGGATCTCTTCCAGACAGAACGGTTGTTCAGGCAGGCTTACAAGCCTAGAGCTCGAAGAGCCTTCGGCTCAACTCTTTTGGCAATCAAACGGAATGGGTTTCCAGTTTTTTCTTTCAGCCACACCTGAATCGGATTTAAAAAAAAAAAAAAAAAAGAAAATATGACATAAGGTAACCCCACAAGTTCCATACTCGTTGTACACGGATTTTTTTGTACCAAAATGATGTAGAAGAAAATTCCTTATGTTTATTATTTAGAATCGTTCTGAAGCCCATTCAAGCGACAAACCTTCTGGCATGGATGTTTTGATAGTGTTAAAAGGATATCTTACCCATTAAATATTTTTATTTAAAACTCGGAGAGAGAGAGAGAGAAAGAGAGAGAGATCATTTTTATAATGCTTTTTGTTGATGAATATTATTCTATTAATTTATATGATCTAACTACATTGAAAAAACATCTTTTTTTTTTTTTTATTCGCCTAAGCGCTTCAGCCATTCCATAAAATGACTAGAGCTGCTGTATGTAAAGTAGAGAATCTTTTTAGAACATACGTTTCTCAGGAGAGTATTTGTATTCGCCACTAATCTAAAATATTAAAGCATTTTTTTTATACCTCAATTCAACTTTATGGAACCAGCAGTAACTTGGATTCGGGAACCTCGACAGATGATCTCAAAAACGCTAACAATTTTCCTAGAAATGTATCTGTTGATGTATATCGCTAAGAAAAGAATTACTAGCAAGATGGCCGCTTAGGGGGAAACTCTAGTTTGATCGTTATACTTTTGCAAAGTACAAAAATAAATAAATGTAAATTTGGCTTAATTAGACCTAAATCTTGATCCTACATCAGGTTTGACAGGACTATCGCGTTCTTGAAAGGACAAATGCGTTCCGAATGTAAGGTTTTGTTGATTCAAGAATATAATAAATTAATGTTCAGGACAAGTTTGCGCATCGTAATCTAAGTCTAGATCTAAAGGCCAATTATATTCTATTATTGGTTATATTCTATTATTGGTTAGGCCAATAATAGAATATGCATCCACCGTGTGGGACCCCTCAACTCAAGAAAACATTAAGAAACTGGAACAAACACAAAATAGAGCAGTGAGATTCATAACAAACGAATATTCACATTTGACTAGAGTAACACCATTAGTAAAATCACTAAATTTAGAAAGCCTTCAGGACAGAAAACTCAAAACTAAAGTAGCAATTATACATAAAACACTGAACCATAATCTTCAAATACAAAAACAAAATTTAATAAAATACTCTGAAAGACACAAAAATAAAGGCACATTCCTCGTCCCATATGCTAGGACAAATTTGTACAAATACTCCTTCTTCCCTAGTGCTATTAGAGCATGGAATGGGTTGCCTGAGCTAGCCAGAAAAACCATTGACTTGGCAGAATTTAAGTCATTGGTTAATATGCATGACTAAATGCATGACGCGTAGGACGTAATCATCTTCTTTTTTGAAGTAACGTCTGTATTACATAAGATAAGATAAGATCTATATCACTGGAAGTATTCAATAAAAAAAAAAAGTTATTTATCTAAACTTTGCTTATATTTTTACGTAAATTCTATATACATATTACGACTAGATTCTAGCTATAGAAGATCTAGAGTTCTACCGTCTATACGTGTAATATATGCACCATTAAATAATTTGTATCAAAGGCAATGCCCGCTGGCCTAATTGGTAGAATATCCAGTCAAGAAAATGATAGGTGTCAACATCACGAGTTCAATTATGTTTGTAAATATTGTATTTGAAGTTTGGAGAATGGGGCTATTTTCTTTTTAAAATATGTATTTCTCATGCTTTTCTTGTTTAATTTATGACCTGCCAATCTGGTTGCTGTTCAACAACTTTATTGTGTTACTAAATAGTTGATAGAAAAGAAGTTTCCTATTATGAATGAAAGATGAAAGTAACAATGATATTTGATAATCGTTAATACGACAGAAGATCTACTCATTTATAAAACACCTAGGCAGCCTATGCAATGATTAGGCAAAGTGCAAAACGAAGAATCATTTCCTACTTTCTTATCTTATCTTATATAATACAGACGTTACTTCAAAAAAGAAGATGATTACGTCCTACGCGTCATGCATTTAGTCATGCATATTAACCAATGACTTAAATTCTGCCAAGTCACTGGTTTTTCTGGCTAGCTCAGGCAACCCATTCCATGCTCTAATAGCACTAGGGAAGAAGGAGTATTTGTACAAATTTGTCCTAGCATATGGGACGAGGAATGTGCCTTTGTCATTAATATGTACACCAAAAAGACGATTATTTAAAATTAAGATAAATAATTTATTTTAATTACATTCATTTTACTTTTAAATCTTTTTTCCTTTTTCTTTAAATAGAAACAAAAATGAGTCCGTACCTAAAATTCTAGGTAGCTGTACAGGAGTGCTATAGTAAGGAGTCCCCTTAAATTCGCCTGCGAGTCGCCAAAGTGATTTACTTTGTTCTTTAGTAGCGTTGAAAGATAGTGTTGTTGTATATGAGTACAAGTCTCCGTCTCTAGTGCACTTAAAATCTGATGATGTTTCACAGTGATTCAGACTTACTGTTTTGTACTGAAATGATATGAAAGATCTATTAATTCACTTGAATTAAGCATTTCAAAGAAATACGAATTTAGTTTTCTTTTATAATTCCTCTTTTCAGGTTGCACATTTATCGGCAAAACAGATGAAAACATATGGGAACAAAAGAACACAAACAAAAACAGATGAATGCTGGGCAAGGATCTCATAAAAATAAAGAGCTAACAAATGCCTTCGAAATTTGACAGTGAATATATATATATCATAGACAAAATAATTACTACATAGTTGGCCGCACTGGAAAAAAACTTATTTGACAGTTATATAACTATTTTCAAAAATAATTTGATTTTAGGGCTGGAAAAACTTTATTTTAAACAGATTACTTCTCCGAATACTCAAATAGTGAAGGGGCTTTTCACTGAAAAGTTGAATAAATTAATGTCCGGAGAACTTTGGGCCACCATCTTCTTAGTCAAGATATATAAGCCTATTAATATGGCGGCTCCTTCTGTCTCAGAACACAATGGATGCGCCCAGATGAGTCAGAGGCTATGGTTTCCTCTTGAGACGGGGCAGAACCTGAAGTGACCGATCAAGCCAATTCTAGAGAGGCAGGGTTTGCCATAGTTCGTGCATATATGTGTATCTGTCCTAGAGCTAGTTGACAGGGCAGCTTTCTTTTTTTTTCTTCTCTGGTCTGATGAAGCTTCGTTTTTTGTTGTTTTTTTTTGCTCTGGGTGAAGCTCGTACAAAAACGTACAGTCTGTCTTGGGCTATCTCATCCCACATACTTTAGTTGATTCGTGTGGCTCTCATGTCTCGCTTGCAGACATCTCTGTAGGTTAGTCTTGGATCTTGGACGGCTTCTGTATCTGACTCCCTCCGCAAACTCAGCGTATAGGATGTCTTTAGAGATTCTTCCATATGGCATGCGAGTGACATGTCCGAGCCAACGTAGTCTTCTGTGTCGGAAGAGCATGGATGCTGTGCATATTGGCCAGTTTCAAAATGTCCTGGTTGGTTACTACACTACGTATTATCATAGAACAATGTATTGAGTGGATATCTCCTCTGTACATGACCTTTGTTTATTTTGAGAAAGCCTTCGACAGTATTGACAGAGACGTAATCTGGAGACTGATGAATCACTACGGAATTCCCACAAAATTCACCAATATCATTAAATAGTTAAATGATGACACATCATGCCAAGTAATACACAATGGTAAGCTGACCAATCCATTTCAAGTAAAAACAGAAGTAAGACAGTGATGTATGCTTTCAACATTGATATTTTTGCTGGTGATCGATTGGGTCATGAGACAGACAGTCTTAGATAATAAAAGCGGCATACAATGAACACTAACACAACATTTAGAAGATTTGGATTTCGCCGATGACATCTGCCTCCTCTCCCATACACAACAAAATGCTCAGACCAAACTGACCAGACTCTCAGAAATAGCGAAAAAGACTGGACTTCTAATCAACAAAAAGAAAACAAGTTATGGGGATCAACAACAGACAAGAGAACCCAATCATTCTACAGGGAGAGAATATCCTTGATACGGACCACTTCACATATCAGAGTTAGTAAAGACGGCGGAGCTGATGATGATTCACTAATTCGGATCAATAAAGCTAGGTTTGTCTTTTCAACTCTTCAAACAATCTGGCGCTCTAAGGCATTATCTCTACATAACAAGATACGAATCTATATTACAAACGTTAAGTCTGTCCTTCTATACGGTTCAGAAACTTAGAGAGTCACTAAAACAAACATGGAAAAACTTCAGACCTTTGTTAACAGATGACTACACCGGATATTAGGAATTAGGTGGCCAGAAAAGATAACTACTATCGATTTGTGGGAGAGAACTAGACAAAAGCCCATAGCCCAAGACATCACAAAACGAAAATGGAGCTGGATAGGACATACCCTTCGAAAACCAGCTACCAATGTTGCATGGCAGGCACTTGACTGGAACCCACAAGGAAAGAGGAAAGTGGGCAGACCCAAGCAAACCTGAAAGAGTCAGTCATCAGTGAAGCTGAGGGTACTGGAATGACATGGGAGCAGATGAAGATAGCTGCTCAGAACCGAGTTCAGTGGAGAGGTGTGGTTGCGGCCCTATGCTCCCCTGGGTGTGCACAGGATTAAGTCTGGTTGGAGGCATGATCCCTCCAGGAGACGCACATTATGCGTCGCAGGCAGCGTAAGTGGAAGCTATTTAATCTGTGTTCTTGAGGCATGTAAGTTGTCCAGCTCTCAATGCCATAAAGAAGTGTGCTCAGAACGCAGGCATTGTAGACTAAGATTTTGGTTGCCTTAGCCAAATTAGTATTTTCTCAGACGCGCTTGGACAGTTTTGCCAATGTTGTATAAGCCTTTTCAATTATTTTTTTTGTCAGTTCAGTTTCTAAATCTAGGTTCCTGGCTATTGTTGTTCCCATATATGTGAATTCCTGAACCAATGTTAGTGTGTAATTTCCAATATGTATCGCTGGTATTTCTGCGACATCTTGTGCCAGGATTACGGTTTTGGAGAGGCTTATTTTAAGGCTAAACTCTTGACAAGCAGCTGCCAGAGCATTCACAAGCCTCTGCAATCCCTCTTGTGAATGAGATATGAGTGCGGCATCATCGGCGAACAGCAGTTCTCTAATCAAGATACGCCGACATTTTGTTTCGGCTTAAATCCTATTAATAGAAATATATAAAATCTAGTATATTTAGATATTCGTTTAAGCATAATCTTTCGGAGTTTTAACAAATTCCATTTCTAAAAATATAACATTTATTGGCTATTAAGAGCTCTAAAAGATGCATTAAGAAGAAGTTGTCTTTTTATAAAAATATTTTTTTTTTATATTTTAATGTTTTCAGGTTAAAGAGTTTCTGCTTTGGTGTTGTAGTGAACGTTTTGTTGCTATAAGTCCTTAGGATGGGTTGAGAAATATTTCTGTAAATAGTGTGAATGGAGGAAATATTGTTTGCATAGATATATACAATACTTTACTACTTACTAAAGTAAAGTTTGTTGAGTTTGTTAAGTTTATTTCTATTGTAATATACATTTCATCTTCTTCAAAGTCTCCATAAAATAGTACATGTCCTTCTAAAACGATTTCTTCATTTTCCAGGATACCTTGTTCACATTTAGAGAAGCTTTGGTTAAGGTTAATAAAGAGACTTGTCTCAACATTGGCTTAAAAAAATAAAATGTAATCAATCAATAATTAGGAAGTAAATATATAAAGAAATACATGGAAAGACGCATATTAATTCTAAATAATATTATTAATATTAAAATATTGTCATTTTAAGAATTATATGTAAGTATAATAATAATTATTCAAGTAATAGTGGCCAATAAAATTTGTCCAGAAGCTATATCATTTTAAAGAAATGCATCTTACGGGCCGTATTACAATTTTGTCTGCAGTTTTTAAACACCATATTTTTCGAAGGGCCGAATAGCATAGTGCCACTAGAAGGATGTAACTGGCTGGATGTAGAATTGTTCTAAATTCTAAACGATGATGAATAGACTTACCATGTGCTTGTAAATATATTCCTTCTACAAATGATGTAGCAACTGATTGATTTTTTAATTCGATTACAAACTTGACCAAATCTGCATTGTTTCTCGAGCAATAATAGGCCTACTTATTACCTCCCTTGCTTATGTTTAATAAGATTGTCTGTTTTATCCGCAACCGTCATAGGGTGTTGCCTACCACTACTTAGCGCTACCTGCTGCGATTATTTGTTAATTGCTTTTTGTTAGTATTTCGAACTTGCCACAACTGCCTATGTGATACTCCTCACTACTACGATCACATCTACGATTGCAATTTACTGCCCAAGGTAGATCAGTTCTGCCTGCATTACCCTTCGTGCCCACTGTAGCCTGTCACCCACACTACTGTGCCCACCAACCCCAGTGTCTTTGGATTGACACCCTAACGCAAACATTGAGTCACCAGCCGACTCTCTACCCGCTAGAGCGCCACCTCCAGCTGCAAGCCCTCCACCAAAGAGTACAGCCAGCTATGATATGGATAAGACTTTGAGATAAGTTCAATCATTTAAATAGTTACACACTCTATCATGAGTGCTATGAATGATAATAAAGCATTGATAAGATGCCCTCCCCCCATTTTCTTTAATTTTTATGTAAATAAATACCACTGTGAATTTTAACTTTTGTATCTTACTTTATAATCTGTTTGTTGCGAGCTTGTTTTCGATTTACCTAAGATTACCCATCATATTGCACACTTAAACAATTTTCCTCTAGACACCAAACAAGCCACATATACAAGCAATACATGTGGGTCGTCACAGCCAGTCACGTTTTCTAGAATCAAGTTAGCTGCAGGCAATATCAACACACATACTTTAACTTTTCTAGACAAAATGGCGTATCTATGTCTATGATAGCTGTGGGTTATTCTTCAATTGCTCCTCCAAATGTCATACATTGCATTATTTACCAGTCGACTGGTGAGGGTGCACATGCAGACTCCTCACTTCGATCGTGGTCGCTCCTGTGTCTCTGAAGACCCAAATAGATTTATTCCCAACGAATCCAGGATACATTTTTAGTATCAGGCTCACAAGTGACGCTCCAGCCATCTGGATCTGACCAGGCTCACAAGTGACCGCTCCAGACATCTGGATCTGATCAGGCTCACAAGTGACCGCTACAGTCACCTGGATCTGATCTCAGGCTCATGTGGAAGTTGTACGACGTGCTGACAGTCTATGCAAACTGACGCATTGTACGGATGTCCATTTGGTCATCCTCTGTTGCTGATTTTAAACACATGACTTCTAAGACTAAGACTGCTGTATTGATCCTTATGGAATTTTGTTGTGTTTACAAAGACTCTTTTCTCAAATAAAGACAACGCAACAGAAACTTACACATATATAGAACAGACACAACTTAACGAGTTCATTCAGCACTACACACAGACATCTTGGTCCTTTTTAGGTTTCTTGATCAAAGGGTGGTGATGATATAAAGTTTTCGTGCTTCAATACTTCAAGACAAACACAGAACTTTATTACTCTTGATAGCATATATCACACACTGGCCTTTGATCTTGTCTAAAAACTAACACATCTCCGGTCATTCACGTATACGTTCCTAATGACATATTTAAGTTAAAATAGATTATACACTCATACACACATTCATCCGTGACAGTGTGGGAGAAAAAGCGTGTACACAATTTTTATCAGACTGACAAAGTGAGTTGATATAAGCTTTGTAAAACTTACGTTGAACTATAGGTAGTCTTAAAGCATTGCTACTAAATTCATATCCATTGTAGGAGCCAAACATTTTCCATTCTGATTGGTTGAATTCTACAGCAGTGGTTGTGTTGAGATAAGTTAAAAACGTGTTCTTGTCTTGAACACAATAGAATCTTTTACTCGCCATGCACTGTTTAAAATCCAATGTGTCGAACTGTACAGTAGAAAACGTGGTATTATTTTTTGTTATTTTGTAAATCTAAATCCTGATTATGGAAACATTCTAATGCTTAACAACAATATTTATAACTTACATACCATATGAAAATCAGTATCGCCTTTTTTTCTGTATTTTATTTTTAAATAGTTGTATAAGTCATTATGTGACTCTGTTTGTACCATCACATAGCCACGTAAAATGAATTGTTGTTTTAATCTCAAAATTGGTGTATCGTTGTACTCATACAATATTGCTTTGACTTCTTCAGATTTACATAGAGCTGAAAGATAAATTGCGGGTTTAGAGATTAGAGATTTGGGTTAATTGTTAAAGAAACAACAGCACACTGTCTGTCCTACTTGATTAAATGTCTTATAGGCCTTGTCATAGATTTAAAACTATATCTTATTTAATGGATTTATCGTATTGCAATATCATTTAAGCAGGAGGCCAGATCATGTAATGAAAATGTGTCTTTTGAAAAGTGCATAAAACCTTTAAAACATTATTGATTAATGTTATGTACCGTGTATTATTGGCGTTGCTAGAATTTTCAGAAGAAAATCGAAACAATCTTTTTTCAATGAATATTTAGCTTAATTTGTAAACAAAATTAAAATGTTTTTGTGATGTTTCAGCTTCAGAATTAAATTAGCAGTTAGCAGAGCAATACCAAACAAATGTTGGCATTTATTTGATTCTCACAAAAACATTTCGGTAATTTCTTTTTTTGTTCGGAGGGGAAGAAACACTAGTGTTGGAATCAGAGTTTCAATTGTCTTTTATTCTTTTATTGTGATCTAAATGTGACTGGTAGACAGAGCCTGACACAAAACGCACAAAAGTAAGCGGAATTTATTCCTACGTAGGCATAGAAACTTTGGAGTAACTATTTTAGTACCACGTGGCCACGGCCTTCACGCTACTGCACTAAAGTCGATGCATAAAAATGTTACTACAATTATGAAAATGTAATTGCTTTTTTTTTAAATCTTGCGAATCACACTGACAAACTAAGATCCTTTTGGAAAGCCATTTTTAATGTTTATAGTGGATGTCAATTTTAACTTACCCAAAGACATAACTGCTGTGGCAATTAGTAGTTGAAGCATAATGTGCATTTTGTCTTGTCGTGCTTGGAAGCTAATAATCATTTATTTCTTTTGAATAAAAATATTATAATTCCTTTATTAAATTTTGGCGAGAATGGCTAATATTGTAACAAAAATTTGAATTTGACGAAAAAGAAATAGAATAAGAAAAATTCTGAAATGGTTAATTACTCTTAAATAGTAAATTTTTGTCTATATTTTCTTAGGTAATACTTATAATAAATAATATTACCGAAACAGTTAATTTTTCAAACTAAACAAACA
The DNA here is from genome assembly GCA_036873155.1 of Biomphalaria sudanica. Taxonomy (NCBI): domain Eukaryota; kingdom Metazoa; phylum Mollusca; class Gastropoda; family Planorbidae; genus Biomphalaria; species Biomphalaria sudanica. Next base: position 367,610 of record JAZGLO010006670.1, read on the forward strand.
AAAGCGTTTAATGTTATAATGAATGAATGTATATATATATATATTTTGGGGTTCAACCCCCCCCCGAAATGAAATCCCCCCCCCCCCGCAGGGGGAGGGGGGATCGGAATTTAGTGACTGATTTTTTGCTTTGATTTTGTTTATTTTAGGTGAGATTTTAATACTAAACCATCACTTGCCCCAGCACAACCAATGGTGTTTTAAGTTTAAAACCCCCTACCAGGGGGTTTCGAGTTTAAAAACCCCTACCAGGCGGGTTCGAGTTTAAACCCCCTACTAGGTGGGTTTGAGTTTAAAACCCCCTACCTTGGTTTTTACAGTTAAATCTCCCTCTTCTATAAAACAAAACAAAATAAGTGCAAAAGAAAATCCCCAAATTGCAAAAGCACAAAAAAATCAAATTACGCACTCAAAATGTTATGAGCGTAGCTAAATGGGTTTTGACTCAGTTTTGAGTTTAAAACCCACTTCAGCGGGGTTTAAAGGTAAAAAATACCTCTTTAATAATAAAAAAACTTAGCAAATTATACACTCAAAATGTAATGGGTATAGTCAAAGGGGTTTTGAGTTTAAACTCCCCTCCAGTAGAGTTTCAAGCTGAAAAGTACCTCTTCAATATAAAAAAAGCAAATTACACACTAAAATTATTTGAACGTAGCCAATCCAATCGGGGGTTTTGAGTTTAAACCCCTCTCCTACAGATGGTTTTTTTTTAAAGTTTAAAACCCCTCCAGATGATTTTGAGTTTAAGATCACCCTACAGAGCATTTGGAGGTGGAAAACCCCCAACTTATGATTTTGACGATAAAACTTCCCTTTTCGATTTAAAATCTAAAGCAAACTACAGTCACTTAATTCCAAGAACGTATTCATGAGAGACTACACGTTTTTACCAGTGGCGGGGCTCCCTTAATAAAGTGCAGTGAATAGTCATCTGCCGAAATTGAAAAACACTAAATGTGGCTCAACAAAAATGGCTAAGATAGATTTTAGGAGTCAGTTATAGAGACCGGGTCCAAATCAAGGAAATCCTATGCCGATCTGGGAGTTGACCCCTTAGTAAGATTGTGACAGAGCGTCGCATGAGATTTGCGGGACATGTTTTCCGACAAAATGAATTAGGCATAAGAATAGTACAACATGACGCCACACATTCATTGACCTCCTCATGGCAGGTGGGAAGAGGCTTCAGACATTACCAGTGACAGATTTTTATGGAAACAGCTTGACGGCAAATGCTCCTAACGGCGCAGGAGGATCTAAGTCAGTAAGAATAGCACATTAGGTTTTTTGAAATAAAACTTTTTAACAGCAGAAAATTGCACTGTAGATACCTCAGAATATGCATTTTGTTGGCTTTCACTACCAGAAATAGTGCTTGGCGGCGGGACTCGCCCCGCTCTGGGGGAGCTCCTAGCGCTCTCCAGATCCTCGTGCTAGTAATGGCGGAGAATCTACAATTTTTCCACTAACTCATGGAAGAACCTATTCTAGGGCACAATAAACGTCTTCCGAAAGAATGAAGGGTCAGAATGTAATGTAGATTATGTACGCACACACACACATAAGTACATATAATTTTTTTTCGCGGGTTCGGGGGGGGGGGGGAATCCACCCCACAACCCGCCCCCCCCCCGAAAAAAATTCTGGCTACGCCCATGATATATATATAAGCATAAACAGGAATTAGCTAATGCCTTTGTAAAATATTTGCTCTTCAGGCGAATAAATTTTTCCCATTTTTCTCTTTAAAACTTCATCTCTTGGAAGCAAATGAAAATAGACACTAATTTCTGTATCAGCATAATTGCTGATTTTATCTTTGTGATTGGAACTACTGCAACAAGCTAAAGAACAGTATTTCATTTTCTTCAAGTAGAAATAGAGGTTTAGATCTAGAATATTATTTACAAACAATGACCGATTATAAATCAACGTGGAGACCAGATATAGATCTAGCTGTGAAGCTTAACAATAAATGCGATCCGTCTATCGGATCGATCTAGATCTAGATCTAGAGAGTTTATCGGTTATAAAGGTCTAGATCTAAATTTAGCCAACGCAGTTGTGTCGTCACGTCTTTTAAAACTATAAACATCTCGCAGAACACCGTTTTTTTTAGATGTGAAGAATTTTCTGTCTAATTTATTTAATATAAAATTTTTTGAGCATTTAATTAAAAAATGATATAATGTTTATTATTACAACTTTTTACGCAGAATTTAAATATGTCAATAACTAAAATTTGAAAAACTATCGGAGTTTCCCTTTAAGATGATAAAACTTCTTTCGCAAAGATAATTGTATGCTTTAACACATGAACATACTAATTCATTTTATATTCATTTCATATTTAAATCAAATTAACATTCAAATTTTTTTTCTAGAGTATTTTAATACATTCGTTCGCTGTTCACTAAAGCTGCGTAGCCGTGTGACTATTGAGATAGGCTTATATTCATTCATGAAAAAAGGTCACGCATGCACAGAGCAACGCCTTCACGCAGCACAGAATGAACTCTATAAAAGCCAATTTTTAACTCTAGATGGTCTAGATCTAGATCTATGTCTACCTAAAGATCTACTGTATACTGTAACACATGAACATACAAAATTAAGTCTATTCATTTCAAATTTTAATCAAATATATGTAGGTCTACAAGCAAATGTTTTAATTTGAAAAAAATGTAGCTTTTGATTTGATGGCTTCATTCCTAGTATTTTTACATTTACACATTCGGTTTATCTATTACATTATTATTTCGTTTAAATGTTTTAAAAACACTCTCATTGACTATATCGACAGTAATACGCAAAATAAAGACCCGCGGGTCGCGGGTAATACATGCCTACTGTGTATACACATGATATATATTTGGTATTAGGTCTAAAATGGTCTAAAGTGTTTTTGAATATGTAAATTTGTAGGTATTAGTAAAATGAAACATTTTCAATGGTGTTAGCTCTGGGAATTCCCGATTCTTTACATTACGTGTATCTATTTATTAAGTCTTGAAGTGTTTGTCAATTAAAAGTATTTGTAATCTACATATACAGGTAAATATGAACATCTACTTTTGTTTCTACACGATATTAATATGAGCAAAAAGAGCCTACTTCTTCTATCAAGTGTGAACTCTTCTCAGTGCCATTCTCCTAGTAGTTAATGCATTGGTAATAATGGATTTACACATAATTTTACTGTTTATATTTTCCCCGAAAATGAAAGTCGCACTCGTCTTTTTCTATTTAGTTTATAAGTGAAATAAAAAAAAAATAATTTTTAATCGTTTGAGAGATTTAGATTTTTAAAAATGTAGATTGCCCTTTTATAAAAACTCAAAAGACTTATTTTTTATAGGTTTCGTTTGTGGCTTAGTTCATTGTCGTTTACTCAGAGGGATTTACCGAAATTGTTCATTTTTATTTGATGTTCAATTAAGAGCAAAATATTTGGGGAGGGGGGGGGGTTACAAAGCAAAGTTGAAAGGGACCAACATGCCAATTAACATGCTTCAACCCTTGATACATCAGGGATTGTGAGTGTTCTCAAAAGGCAAGGGTAGCAAACTTATGGATTTTTTTTCCACTCTAGGTACGTTATTCTACCTCAACTTTGTACTCGGGTGGAAACGATTGCTTGAGGAAGTGATTAGGCTCAATGAATAGCAAAATAAAACTCTGGTACCCCGACAAAATAGCGCCGACAAAATAGCGCCTACAAAGTAGCGCCTACAAAATATCGCGGAAAAATATTTTTTCATTAATTTGCAAAAAGTACTTTAGATATCGTAAAACATTGAAAGAGTCAATATTTTTTTCTTTTAATGTTTTTACTATTTTTCATTAATATTCAAAAATAAAAACGATAATCTTAAAAGTATTAATAGAAATTATTTTTTCACTTCGAGAGAAAAGTAATTAGCAATTTATTTTACACTTGTTTCTTGTCAGCAGATCGTTCGAATTTGCGCAAGTCGATTTTCCGTGCTACCTTTAGGCGCTCAGTAAACAACTCTGCTTGAGTCGGGTGTTGAACCTTTTGCCCCTTTTAGCCAAGCCAAGTTCAAGCGTACTTAGCCTCTCCGCCACACATCCATATCATTCCCTTCTCTCTCTAAAAAATATTTTTTTTTTAATTATTTATATATCAGATTATTAATCATAGTAGTATTTATGCATAATTATCAAATATGTATATGTGGGAGTTTTGGGTGACCCGACAAAATAGCCCGGACAAAATAGCGCCGAGAAAACAGATCCGATAAAATAGGGCGAAATTTCCCGACAAAATAGCTCAAGACAAAATAGCGTGGACTTATATATGATGTGTATAAAGTTAATCTCTTACTTTTTTTACAGCAATTTTATTACACAAATGTCTGAACAGTAACTTTTTTTATATAGGGTTAATTCTAAAACTACATAAAATTGAGAACCAGTGACTAACATACACACAAATACACCACTTCTTACAGGAGAAAACTGAGAATAAGATTCTTAAATACAAGTAAAGTAAAGCTGTAAGCAAGACAAAGTGCCTCCAACTTAACAGACGTCTTGCAGCCTTATTGTTAATGTATGGAAACAACCCACTGATGGAGTTTCTATGTGACATTGCATACAATTTAACTTTGTGAAAGTGCGCACGTGTATGTGTGTGTAAATCTGACAAGTATGGAAGTAAATTAACTTTTTTTAGGTGCTTTTTGTTGGAATATAAATAAATGATTTATTTAGAAATTAATCATTTTTTTATTATTATTATTTTTGCATAATGTTGCATATATAAAGTTCAAGATATCTAAACTGTTTCCTGTAATATTATTGAAAAATAATAATAACATTAAAAGAAAAAAATATTGACTCTATCAATGTTTTACGATATCTAAAGTACTTTTTGCAAATTAATGAAAAACTATTTTTCCGCGATATTTTGTAGGCGCTATTTTGTTCGCGCTTTTTTGTCGGCGCTATTTTGTCGGGGTACCGGAGTTTTATTTTGCTATTCATTGAGTTTAATCACTTCCTCAAGCAATCGTTTCCACCCGAGTACGAAGTTGAGGTAGAATTACGTACCTAGAGTGAAAAAAAAAATCAATAAGTTTGCTACCCCCCTGCCTTATGAGAACACTCACAATCCCTGATGTATCAAGGGTTGAACCATGTTTATTGGCATGTTGGTCCCTTTCAACTTTGCTTTGTAACCACCCCCCCACCCCCAAATATTTTGCTCTTAATTGAACATCAAATAAAAATGAACAATTTCGGTAAATCCCTCTGAGTAAACGACAATGAACTAAGCCACAAACGAAACCTATAAAAAATAAGTCTTTTGAGTTTTTATAAAAGGGCAATCTACATTTTTAAAAATCTAAATCTCTCAAACGATTAAAAATTATTTTTTTTTTATTTCACTTATAAACTAAATAGAACTTTTTCTATGCAACTTACATTTTTGGGGAAAATATAAACAGTAAAATTATGTGTAAATCCATTATTACCAATACATTAACTACTAGGAGAATGGCACTGAGAAGAGTTCACACTTGATAGAAGAAGTAGGCTCTTTTTGCTTATATTAATATCGTGTAGAAACAAAAGTAGATGTTCATATTTACCTGTATATGAAGATTACAAATACTTTTAATTGACAAACACTTCAAGACTTAATAAATAGATACACGTAATGTAAAGAATCGGGAATTCCCAGAGTTAACACCATTGAAAATGTTTCATTTTACTAATACCTACAAATTTACATATTCAAAAACACTTTAGACCATTTTAGACCTAATACCAAATGTTTAAAACAATATATATATATATATATATATATATATATACATATATTTGTATATATATATATATATATATATATATATATATATATATATATATATATATATATATATATATGTATACGTGTGTGTGTATATGTATAAATCTATATATATATATAGAGAGAGATCAAGATATATATATACATATATATATATATATATATATATATATATAAATATACACAGTAGGCATATATTACCCGCGACCCGCGGGTCTTTATTTTGCGTATTACTGTCACTGAGAGTGTTTTTAAAGCATTTAAACAAAATAATAATGTAATAAATAAACCAAATGTGTAAATGTAAAAATACTAGGAATGAAGCCATCAAATCAAAAGCTACATTTTTTTTCAAATTAAAACATTTACTTGTAGACCTACATATATTTGATTAAAATTTGAAATGAATAGACTTAATTTTGTATGTAGAAAGTAGATCTCAAGGTAAACATAGATCTAGATCTAGACTAATCTAGAGTTAAAAATTGGCTTTTATAGAGTTCATTCTGTGCTGCGTAAAGGCGTTGCTCTGTGCATGCGTGACCTTTTTTCATGAATTAATATAAGCCTATCTCAATAGTCACACGGCTACGCAGCTTTAGTGAACAGCGAACGACTGTATTAAAATGCTTTAGAAAACAAATTTGAATGTTTATTTGATTAAAATATGAAATGAATGGACTATAATTAGTATGTTTATGTGCTAAAGCATAAAATTATCTTTGCGAAAAGAAGTTGTATTATCTTAAGAGTTCATTAACAGTTTTAGACCTAGGCCTAGGAATAGACTCAGTAGAGAGATGTGTTACTGTGTAACCATTTGCTATTGAAACTTTAAATTTGAAGGTTAATTTTATTTGATTTGATTTTGATTTTAAGCACATCGACACAATTTAGGTCATGTCTTGCCGTGTATCTAGCTCTAAATCCTTTCGATCTTTTCTCATGTCAACATTGTAAATGTCACGTCCCTAGTGACACCTCATTGTTTACAAAATGAGGACATTGTACCTATCTCAAATCAGGTCAGCGTACCCACGCTTAAATGCCAGAAAAACACCGATTAAAACTTGGTTTAAGGCTACAGCAGGGAGACATAATTGGCGTAGGTTAAATTACAGAAACAATTGAGGGGAAAATTAAATGTAAACGAGTCAAGGATGGGTATTGAGATGTCACGGTTCTTGATTCTAAAGAAAGATATAAAAGGCGGAGTGTTAGCTTGAGACGAGGGAGAGAGCTAGAAAGTTATTCTTAGAAGTCGCTAAGTTTTAAAGTAAATATTTACTCATTTTATTGAACATTTTCACTGAATCCTGTATCTGTTTTATATATCTTTGTACATACATTTATTGTTTCAAGTTCAAGTTTTAAATAATTAAAACTCAAGAAACATATCAGCACTTTGTTACTTCATTGATTATTAAAGTGTTTGAACTATAATCAAGGCACCTCCGAACCCACATATGTCACAAGTTTATAGCATCAAGAACTCCAAGTCAAATAAACACAATAAACACGTGACAGTAAACATGGCCTAGATCCATAAAATACCATAGATGTAATAGAGTTGGTATTTTTTTCTTTTGATGGTCTTAATTTTGTTTTAGGGCCACAATACATACACTACGGTCTAAGTTGGTACCCAAGTTTTATCAAGATTGCTCAAGCGGTTTTTATTTCTATACGGGGACATACATACATACATACATACATACATACATACATACATACATACATACACACCCATATAAATACATACATACATACATACACACCCATATACATACATACATACGCCAAACATTCTGCTTTATTTATATATATATATATTTATTTATTTATATATATAAATATATATATATATATATATATATATATATATATATATATATATATATATATATATATTTGTGTGTGTGTAAGTGTGTATAAAAAATATACAGTTATATATATTTAGGTCTATATATATATATATATATATATATATATATATATATATATATATATATATATATATATATATATATATATATATGTAAAAAAAGCAATGAAAATTTTGTTTTGTTTTTTTTTACCTTAGTTAGAGACATATTTTTTCTCTGATGGATTGGTACAATGACCCTTAACATTTGTGAGTTTATAAAATGAGACTCTGAATGTAGAATATACCAGGAAAAGTGAACGGATCTTTACTTTTTTTTCACTTTTTTGTAAAACATGATAATAAACCAACATATTTTGATTTGTAAAGAAAGTGTAGCTGTTTTAAAAAAGAACAACATATAAATCAAACAACATATAAACATCAAATATCCCAGCATTCTTGGTTTGAGCAGCGAATAAAAGGTTGTTAAACTACGCTTAGAGATGGGTGGATTGATGGAAATATTTACCAAAAAAAGACAAGAAAATGAGTCGGTTATAAAGCTAGCTACAGTGTTGCTCATATTTTAAGTAAAAATAAAAGAAAAATTTCAAGCATCCCATAAATTAAAGAAGTACAGGATTTACTGATATCAAATAGTTTCAGGTTAATTTCATTTCGTTTTTGTACCCAAATAGCATTATAGTCTTTGATTACTTCTCAATGCGATTGTGTGCCTTTTGACACTAAGAAGATAAATGTAAACCTCCTAACCATCAGTTGGATAAATTATAAGCTATGCAATCTTACTAGCTGTAACTAGATCCTATTGTAAATACTTTAATTGGAAATAGTGTGCAATCTTTTAAATGTACTGATGTCCACTCTGATTTTTTATTTATAGATAGCACATAATGAGATCTAGACGTCCTCACATTGTAGCACTGATAATCTTTGGTAAGACACAATGAGATCTAGTCGTCCTCACATTGCAGCACTGATAATCTTTGGTAAGACATAATGAGATCTAGACGTCCTCACATTGTAGCACTGATAATCTTTGGTAAGACATAATGAGATCTAGACGTCCTCACATTGCAGCACTGATAATCTTTGGTAAGACATAATGAGATCTAGACGTCCTCACATTACAGCACAGATAATCTTTGGTAAGACATAATGAGATCTAGACGTCCTCACATTGCAGCACTGATAATCTTTGGTAAGACATAATGAGATCTAGACGTCCTCACATTACACCACTGATAATCTTTGGTAAGACAAAAACAAAACGAAAATAGTACTGTATGAATTTCAATTCATTTTGATTCCTTAAAATTTCTTTTTATCATTATACACAAAAACATAAGTACTTAATTTATTTTAAATATGTCATATAATTTGTCATAACTTGCAGTAAATTTATCTTTTATTTATCATATTGTTTTGCATTTAATGTACAACTTACACGAATATAGAAAAATATGGAAAGAAAATATAAGAAAGAAAATGTGATCATCTAAACGTTAGTAACAGTTTTATATATCACTAATTATATATATATATATATATATATTTATATATATATATATATATATATATATATATATATATAGATATATATATATATATAGATAGATAGATAGATAGATAGATAGATAGATAGATAGATAGATAGATATAGATATAGATATATAGATGTATATATAGAGAGAGATGGATAGGTATAGATATAGATATATATATATTTATATATATATATATATATATATATATATATATATATATATATATATATATATATATATATATATATATATCATATTTTTCATAACTAATATTTGAATTGTAAACAAATTTATTGACCTACAGCTCTAACAGCAGTTACAGTATCAGCTATTTGTTCTCCTGCTATAAAGAAAAAAGAATACAGCTTTCAAGGCAACTTTAATCACACAATCAATGAGCCCTTGGAGATTGTATGGTTAAGAAACAAAACTCCAGTTTCAATGTGTCAGTCCAGAATGGCTTGCTTCGACTATTCGGACATTAAAACCTCCACGACCATAACAATGTCTAGTGATGGCAGTGTCCAGTACAAATTAATTATAAGAAACGTAACCGATGTGGATGAAACAATTTGGTCTATGAAGTATCTTGGCCTGGCCAGCCTGAGAAAACAAGAACCTTTGTTTTCTTGCAAATTATTTGTTTACGGTACGATCATTGTCTACTATTTATGTTACAATGTATCTGATATTATTTCAGTCTCTCGAAATGAATAGTATTCAATAAATTGTAATAGCATTTAAATCAATTAATAAAATATATATAAATGTATACTAATGTGAATTAAGACCAAGACCAAGACTGCTTTATTGATCCTTACGGAAATTTGTTGTGATTACAAGGACTATTTTCTCATATAAAGACAACACAACAGAAAAATACACACAAAAACACCAGACAACATAAAGAGTTCATTCAGCGACTACACACAGGTATCTTGGTGCATTTCATGTTCCCTGATCAATGAGTGGCGGTGATAGAGTCTGACCGAGTGAGGTACGAACGAGTTTTTGTACCGTTCCGTTCTTGTTTTGATTGACAGCAGTCGCCCACTTCGCGACGACCTGGCGTAGTTCTGATAGAGCGGTTGGCCGTTGTCTTCCAATATTTTTTCGATTTTTCTTAGGCACTTTTGTTCAAAAAAGTCCTTTAAATGTGGTAATGTTGTAAGTGTAATTTTTTATGCTTTTTTAATGATGTTTTCTAAAATTAGTATTTTACTATACGATTCATTAATTTAGACAATTCTTTGATAATTTTGAAATTGACATTGCACTTTGTCTCAACAAAAGGCATTTTGGCGTACACATTTATGTTCAGTTTTAGGAAATCCTGTTGTTCATTTATAGTTTTCTCACATTAACTCCTTTATATATAAATTGAAGCGATTTAAATTATATACAGAAATGTGTAGATCTAAATTTAAAAAAGTGAGAATTATAAAAATGAGAAGTTTATAATAATAAATATTTGAATACACGTCTGTAAATAATTTCGACTAGAAAAATTAGCAAAGACATTTTAAGACCTTATTGTTTTTTGTTTTGTGTTATTTTATTTTTGTTTTGTTTTTTAGACTAGATAACGAAATATTAATGTTAATGTTTTCTTCAGAGTACCCAGCTCCTACACTCGTAGACTGCCCCAAGATGGTGGAAGAGAATACAATGCTAAGTTGCACGTGTGCTAAAAACAATGAAACTGAAGTGGACTTGAAATATTCTTGGTTCCAAACAAATGGATCTTTGATCAACAACGGTGGAAATGTACTGTCACTACCTGCGTATAAACAGACTAGTGGTAAGACAAATTGACTGTCTCTACCTGCGTGAAAACAGACTAGTGGTAAGACAAATTGACTGTCTCTACCTGCGTGAAAACAGACTAGTGGTAAGAAAAATGCACTGTCACTACCTGTGTTCAAACAGACTAGTGGTTAGAAAGTTGTACTGTCACTACCTGCGTCCAAACAGACCAGTGGTAAGAAAAATTTACTGTCTCTACCTGCGTCCAAACAGACCAGTGGTAAGAAAAATTTACTGTCTCTACCTGCGTCCAAAGAGACTAGTGGTAAGAAAAATGCACTGTCACTACCTACGGCTATACAGACTAGTGGTAAGAAAACTGTACAGTCACTACCTGTGTCCAAACAGACTCATTCATTGGCCTCCTTCAGTCGTAGGACGACTATGGTTCATCTCAGAGCACACTTCCTCATGTGGCTGTGGAGCCCTATTTTGGAGAGACACTCCCGTCCACAGATTGCGCAAGTTAGGGTCCCCTTGGCTTTTGCTTTGGTGGTAGAGGAGCTGGCCGTTTTTCGGTTTGTGCGTTTTTCTTCCTGGGCTGAGACCCATGTACTTTCACTGTCCATAGCTTTCTTTGTCACTGTCTCTCTCCACCATTTGCGGTCTAGAGCTATGTCTTCCCAATTGTCAGTATTGATGTTCACTGATTTGAGGTCGCGTTTTATTACATCTATGTAACGGAGGTGGGGGCGACCAGTTTTTCTTGTGCCAGAAACAGACTAGTTGTAAGAAAAACGTACTGTCACTACCTGCGTCCAAACAGACTAGTGGTAAGAAAAATGAACTTTCACTACCTTCGTCCAGACAGACTAGTGGTAAGAAAAATGTACTGTCTCTACCTGCGTCCAAACAGACTAGTGAAAAGAATAATGTACTGTCACTACCTGCGTCCAAACAGACTAGTGGTAACAAAATGCACTGTCACTACCTGCGTCCATACAGACTAGTGGTAAGAAAATTGTACTGTCACTACCTGCGTCCAAACAGACTAGTGAAATAGTGAAAAGAATAATGTACATTACATTATTTTTTGTAAACATCATATTTTGATTGAAAATTAGGAGAGTTCTATCTGGTGTAGGAATACAATACATAATCAGTACATTACAGAATAATAATGATGATATTATTATTAATAAAGTTTGAGTTCAAGTTTAAAGATTAAAGACGAGTGCAGTATTGCCTGGGCCGATGAATTATGCTACATTCTAAAGAAATCAAAAATATAGTCCTTAAATTTGGAAGCTAACTGCAGAGCTAAAGATTTTCTATGTTTGATGTGTATTCAATAATACCTTTGAATATCTAATTTGGACGTTTAAACTTAGATCTATGTAATGTGCATCACCATTCTGTAAATATTAATAAAGCATTGTCTGTATTATTTTAGGTAATTAAATAAATATGTATGCTAAAGTTATGCATATGCGACTGTTTGCAGAATAATTTTTTTTCAGGTGTGAATCTTGGAACCATTAGCCTATTTGTTATTTGTATACAACTTTCTTCCAACCATAAAGCAACACATCCAAACAATACTGTAATTTGCCCATTCACAATTGTAATATTTACTATTAATCTTTAATATATACACATAGATTTTAGTCTTTTTATGTAACGCAATTCAAAAGTAATTTAGAATTTTAATGTATTAAAAGAAAACTTGTGCGATGAAGTAATACAAAATTATAACTTGTACGGTATTTCAGGTCAAGAATGTCGAGGTCAAACCTCTACAGGAGAAGAGTCTGTTCCAGTGGTGTATGATCCTTTGATTATAGGTTTGTAATTTTACATTTACTCTGAATAAGTTTTTAAAAAGTAAGCTTAATACTGCAAGTAAAATATTGAAATATATTGAGGGAAAAAATAAATTTAAAAAAACGCAACTACAGGCGGTATTGATGATCTATTATAATTAAAAGCTAGTTCCGTGTATTGGCAGTGTTACCTTAAATTTAAAAAAAAAAAATAAGTCCAGACATTTCGTTTCTTTTTGTGGTAGTGCTAAGTAGTGATATGATAGAGTAATATATTTTATTGTATTTATTAATTAATCTAAGCTGTGCAGTAAATGTATTAGTCGCATGATAAACTCCCCAATGATAAAAAAAAATTGTTATACAACTATATGTTGTTTTTGTTGTTTTTTTTTCTAAAGCCAGAGCTAAGCTACTAGACTGTGTATTGTATCCTACTGAATGTGTCCTGACTGTTATTTGTCTCGCTCAGAAAGTGTATCCTTCCGCTAACTGTGAGTTTACTGTAGGAGGACAGAAAGTAAGTGCTTTTTTGTGTGCGGTATGTTGATTTTTTTAATTATCATTTAATATTGATATGTGACAATTTTTTTTACAATAATTAAATGAAATAGAAAATGGATAAGTCTATTTTTGATTTGACAACAGTGAAACTGATTAATACATTTAATGGTATAAACCTGATATAGTTTCAATGTGTTTAATTATATTTCGGGCAGGAAGGGCTCGTTAGCCTATCAACTTTGGAGAAGACTACTTTGAATAAATAACTCGGATTTCCTGCGGCTATACCTAATCAGCAAAAAAAGGCTTCAAGAATCAACCTTAAGGAAAATCGGAAGCTTTAAGAAGGGTGCAGCAATATTGCTAAACTCTGGCTGAACTTGCAACGGCGCTGATCTTGGATTCTATTGGTACTTAACGTGCCTTTCGATCGATCAACTTGCAGTTGGGGAAACATCCCTCAGACCAAAGCTAATCCTCAAGCGTTCATCTCAATCTTTGAGATGAGCCATATATGTTTCGTTACTGAAGGAGGACAAACAAACTAAGATAATATATATATATATATATATATAAATATATATATATATATATATATATATGTATATATATAGTGCTTTTTATATTAAAAAATAGGTACCGGTACTCAGTGATTATAGGTGCCGGCACTCAGTTATGGATTGCCTAACTTTTAACTACTAACAACTTAATAATAAACGTTAAAATACAAGAAAAGTAAGAATTTTTTTCCTCACCTTGATAAAGGTTGTGGTACACCTTACCGTTGCGTATCGTCACAAAAAAGCACTATATATATATACATATATATATATATATATATATATATATATATATATATATATATATATATATATGTGTGTGTGTGTGTGTGTGTGTAAGTGTGATACTACACATTATCCATATAACATTTTAGCTCTTATTAGATCCTGTGTACATACATCTACCAAGAATCACTGAGCCTCTCTATTACAACACACAGTGCAGGGTCACGTTAACAGACCTGACACCTGGTTATTATGACATTGTTGTTAGTGTCTACCCCAACGTCACAGGTAGTGACTCTGACAAAATATATTCATTGAAAGAACATTTTATCTACAGTAAGTATCGCTTCTGTTATAACTGCGTAATAAGAAATCAAATAGCAAGGTTTAAAAGCTTAAATATTATCGTGAGCATCACTGAGATATTTCTAGACTGCCTGATATATATCTTTAATTGACAGACATTAGGGTTAATTTTCATACGCATTACGTATTGGATTTAAGGATTGGATTCCTGATTGTTCTAATTTTTAGGATGAATGTGTTTAGTGCGTGAAGGCTTAATTTGATCATGGTTCTGAATATTATGACAACTTCTAGACAAATGTGTATGTTAATTGCCTTTGTGATGCACAGTTGAGTATATGTCACCTTGTTTTTCTATCAACTTTTATTTTTTAAATTAATTTTATCCTAGAACTCGAAAGTGATGAAGAAAGTAGGTACGAGACAAATGTGATCTCCACTGAAGTGGTAATAGGTCTGACTCTTTGTCTATCTCTCTTTATTGTGATATTTATGTCAACAATCTTGATAAGGCGTTTTAAAAATAGTAAGTAGCACTGGTTAAATTATTTTAAATTATCGACCAGTGGCGTAGCATACGCCGCTATTTCGCATGGCCAGTCCTAGGCCACTGTAACCTATGCGACCGCAGTGGGGCCCCAATTTCAAAGGATCCGCACTTTCATAGGACCCGCTCTTATTCAAAGTGTATAAATTATTAAATTAAGCCATTTTATAACTTAAAACAGATTTCCCGCGCCCTCCTTTCGATTTACCAGTAGCTCCTGGAACTCTCCCGAAAAGTCCTTAAAATATACGGAAATATATGCACAAAAATTGTCATTTTGGGGTGTCATTCAATATGGAAAACAATTCTCAAAGATAGATTGAAACATTCGGTAATTCTTGCTATTGAGCGTGACCTATGTCATTTTGGGGTGTCATTCAATGTGGAAAAAAATTCTCAAAGATGGATTGAAACATTTGGTAATTCTTGCTATTGAGCGGGATCTATGTAGGAAACAGAATTATCATGATATACTCTATGACTTTGCTACACACAAGCCTCGTAAAGTAATTCTGTACGTAGTAAAGAATGAATAAAATGCAAAGACGAATTTATTTTCTAATATAAACTCTTAAATTTCAATTATTATCCGCTTCCCTACCCAAACTTGCCCCGCGAAATCCGTTTCGCATAGGGCCTCACAATTGTTAAGTCCGGCCCTGCTATATGTATATATATATGATGATATATATATATATATATACATAGTAGATTACTTAGATTAGTTCCTAGTCCAAACCTCCCGCTGGACAAAGAGGGTGGGAGCGGGCAGGGTTTGATAAATTTAAACGACAGTCAAGCGCGCAGACAGTCATACGTAGTGTGAATACTACTCTTGTTTTCTCGTGGACTATCCGCAGAAATAAGAGAGTGATCTTTCCTTTACTTCTTGTTTAAACTGTTTAGGGAAGAAGAAAATTATATATATAGATTAGAATTATTAGAATATTTTAGATAAATACGCTTTTTAAACCATTTTTTTCTTAAATACAAATTATATGTAAATATAGTCTATAAATATATTTAATAATTCCATAGTTTAAAACAAACAAAAAAAACTCTTAGATTTTGTATTTTGTTCATTTCATCTTTCTTTTGTAGACAGCAAACAAACTGTACCTGGACTCATGACAGGAAAGAAGGAAGTAGAGACACAAAATCTTGACCATAACTTCAACGATGTTGACCACATCATCTTTGACAAAGAAAACATTAATACTGTGATTCTAGCAGCACCAGATTGGAAGGAGATGGGTCCGTTGTTAAAAATAAAACAGAAAGTGATGTTGGAAACACTTTAAAGTGCAAGACTTTCTTTCAGAAATTGAATTTTTCTAACAAACAATTTGTTTGTACCTTTTCTCAGCATGAAGTTTTACTTGTAACTAATTTACAATATAATGTTTGTTATTTTAATATTTATTTGTATGCAATGTGAAGATGATATATTTATCAAACATAATAGGTAGACTAATATAGAAATAATTCTAAAGTGAAAAAAAATGTTGATTTAAAATTAAACTATAAACTTAATCCACCACATACACTCTAAGAATTAACCTAACTTGGATGAGCGTACATTAAAGATCTAGACCTGTAAAGAAATAGACGTTAATTACAAAATGGAACGAAAGAAAGTTACACACCAAAAGACAATGATTGTTTTGTACTTTAGACATTCAAATGTCGGCTTTCAAATACGTTGTTGGTAGATTTGTGACTAGTAAAAAAAACATTTTTAGTGAAGAAAAAATCGGATCTTGAAGATGGCTTAGCTGTCCTAGGATTAAGTTCAGTAAGAAGATCTGCTAAATTGTTCTTATTTGTTTCTCCATGGAAGCTTGGAGAAATAAGCATCATGAGTGAAAATAAATAAATGAATAAGTGGTCAGGACAAAGATTTGTATATTGTAGGTCTGATTGTTTCACATTATAGTTGAAATAAATACATTGTTTAATCTATTTATGTTTATATTGTAGTATCGTTAGAGGTTTCATTTTATTAAGCTATTTAGGCCTATACCAAATGTAAAGAAAATGTAAACTTGTTTTCTTATAAGTGTAAAAAGATTACCATTCAATTTAGTGTTTCTTCACTACCTGTATTCTCCTGATTCTAAAGACCATAACCCTATTAATTTCATTTTTGTAATATTTTGTAAAATGCTAAAATTATATTGATTGAATATATAACTCTAGAGAAACAAATGATACACTAACGGTCAAAATTTGAATATGTTTAGGCTTTTGAAGAATTAACAAAATTCATTTGTACATGTGTTTAAAAAAAAGACTTAATGTGTGTGTGAGTGTGTCTAAACATTGTCTATTGTTTTCAAATTTTTTTTTTTTATTTAACCTTTATCAAATAAAATGAATGAATGACCATCATAGAGATCAGACATATTCAAGATCTGTTGAGAAAATTCATGTTATTAATCAAGACAGGAAAAAAAATAAAGAACATCGCTACAACAACAACAAAAAAAATAGATTTCCCTTAGCATTTGCTAAATTTTAGTCTTAGGTTGTTTATATATATATAGATAGATAGATAGATAGATATAGATATATATAGAAAGATAGATAGATAGATAGATAACAAAAATATAAATATTACTATATATATATATATATATATATAAATATATATATATATATATATATATATATATATATATATAGAGAGAGAGAGAGAGAGAGAGAGAGAGAGAGAGAGAGAGAGAGAGAGAGAGAGAGAGAGAGAGAGAGAGAGAGAGAGAGAGAGAGAGAGAGGTAGGTAGGTAGGTTGATAGATAGATAGATAGATAGATAGATAGATAGATAGATAGATAGATAGATAGATAGATAGATAGATAGATAGATAGATAGATAGATAGATAGATAGATAGATAGTGATATTCATATATATATATATAAATATATTGTTACCAATCTCACTATTCAGGCTCTCTGCAAACTGCACCATACACCACCAACTTAAAGAACTTGACAACTCAGGGCTCCAAAGTAACGTAACACTTTAATAGTTGAATAAATAACAGCCAATACTGTACAATTGGCAGCACGTAACACAAGACTGTACAAATATCTCTCCGATAACACCGTACCGCCGTATCAACTCTTGCACTGGCCTCTCCGTCTCGTTCCGGGCTTGCACTGGGTTCAACAGTTCAGGACTGACTATACACACTAGGCTCGTTGTGTCGGACTCGATCGCAGACCAAGATCAAGACGCCAGTCGTCTCAACTTTACTTGACAGTACTCCGCACTGAACCGTCGTAATGCTCCGTACAGAACCACACCGTGAACCGTTTTGACTGCGACATCTCCGCTCTTTATATAGGGTCCCTGCTGGCCTTCTAGAACCGGATATAACGTCGCTGGAAGTTTCTAGCTTCGTCACATGACTACATCCCTCTTGACGCTCCTGAGCTCTGTTCACGACGGTGATCCTTCCCGAACCGTCATGTTGACACTAGTCTCGGCTGACCGTCGTAACTCGTCACGGTTGACCGCTCGTCCAGCGCTTGCCTGGGGCGATTTGCGTCGGCTGACTACACACACATTACTACCCCCATCTGTGCCACCACCAGGTTTATACCAATATATATACACACACTGCTTGTTTTGATGAATTGCCTAACTTTTAGCTACTAATAAATTAATAATAAACGTAAAAATGCAATAAAAGTAAAAAAAAAATTTCCACACATTGAAAAAAGGTGCCGGTACGCCGTACCGGTGCCAACCGTCACAAAAAGCACTGTTATATGCAAACATTATTCATATAAGTAACAAATAATATAGGTCCGAGTATAATTATTGTTACCAAAGATATTAATATTATAATACATATACGCATATCTAGGCCAACATTGATAAGTAACAAATGATATAGGTCCGTGTATAATTATTGGTAACACAAATCTAAATAAAAGTTGTCTGGGTAGTTCCCTAACATCTACGTACCTTGTGTACGTCTGCTGGTATGTCCTGTTTTAAAACTTTATCTTTTTTTTAGACGAATGTACAAGTGTTTGGGAAATAAAATACATACATAAACTTGTTCCGAAACTCAGAAGTAGCCATGCCATTAGACATCTTTAAACTTCAAATCATTGTCAAACCAGACATTAAATATATTTTTTTAAATATTTTGTTAGATCTAATAGTGAAATGCGGCAAACACACCACACAAAAATCATATCGGCTTTTTCCTTCAGAGAGTGTCGCTAAAAATAAATTACAACACTAATGTGATATACCCGTTATGACGTAGGTATTTTGATAAAGCATCCGCGATCATCTAGGAACGGTGGTTAGTAGGTTAGTTAGACATTGATAACAATAAATCGTATTTTCTTTTATTCGATTTAATGTTTTTTTTATTTATAATATTCAGAAGCCCATCTGAATAGTTAATAAAATTTGTTGAATATAACTATGTAAACTACTGTCTTAGTATCGAAGTATTTGGATCTATTTATTTTCTAGTTATGCTAAACTATGTTTTCTGATATTTAAACGAAGAACTATAAATCTGGCCCACTATAAGTTTGTTGACAAAATGTTATGTTATCCCCATAATGTTACATTACATAACTGTCGCCATCTGAATCAAAGCCATATGAAAAATCTCTAATATGCTTCATCATTTTGTTAAAGATATAAATAGGTTGGACTCGGAATAATGTGCCCTTAGCAATATACAGATTGTCCCCATGGCGACGGGGAAAGTGTTCCCCTCATATTCAGGCTATTAGATACATCTATAAATCTTTGATGAACTAATATATGTATACTAATTAGGCCTATAATTGACACTAGTTGCTTCTGTTTGGCTTTGAAAGAACATATTATGATATTATGCTCTACGAATAATGATAATAAGTATAACAATTATATAATAGCAATGCTGTATGTTTTATGAAAACAAAACAAAAAATAAATAAAACAACAACAAAAAAACACCGATTTCAATTTGTATATGCAAGTATTTCTCTTTATTTTGTATATTTCATATCCTTATCATCCTTGTAAAATGTAATCTAGAATTCCTTATACCTAATAGTTCCATTCAACATTGTCTAACTTGTTAATCTCTTGCTCGCTAGAGAAATAATAATAATAATAATAATGTGTTGAGTTCTAGAGTTAGCGTTACATTTCTTTTCATTCCAGACTCATTCAGCTAGTACAAATAACAAGCCAACAAAATAGACGATATTCCAATCTTTAATTATTTTTGTTTTACTTTGCAACATTTTGTAAAATTATTTTCTTGTAACTAAAACTATTCGTTACTTGTGCGAAGAGTGGCTACTTAACTCTTTCTCTCCTAATCGACGATACCATCGTTGATTTTGACCTCATTAAATTAAATTAATGTTTAATTTTCAAAATTGACTTTGTGTTACATAAAAAAAGCATGCATTTCCCTTTAATTCTATACCTAATACAACTGTTTCTGATAACAAACAACGAAGCTATTGAAGCCCAATCATAACAGGGGAGTGAATAGTAATGAGCAAAATAATGAATTCCTTCCAAAACGTGGAAAAATAATTACGGAGAGAAAGAGTTAATTAAAGAAAAAAATAAGACTTATAAATAACACGTAATTAATATGAAAACCCGACAAATTGAAGTTCATGAGATACAGTCCAGCAGTCAAGAAACCATTGTGTTGCCTTTAATTAGCAAAACGTCCAGGAGTTTCCGGGTTGTGCATAGTTCGAGAACTTTTTATTAACATATCTAACTCCTTATTACAGCATTCCTTGAAATTGGAATAAAAATAGATACTCATGTAATGTTTTAATTGTTTTTTTAAGTTGGTTTAAAAGATATTTCACAAATATATATCATCAGAGTGCACTGAATTGTATACTATTATTAGAGATGACCGTAAATGACGTGCATATCCTGAAATAATTTCGGTTTGTCAGACATACAGAATATGTATTGATAAGTATTGATAAATATTGATATGTATTGATAAGTATTGATAAGTATTGATAAGTGATTATTTTATTAAGCCCTATAATAATTTGTGTGCAATTTTCAGCACTGTAGAATCAAATTTTATAAACAATTACTCTTGCAGAACAAATATAGACTTTTAACTTTAAGATTTTGTCACGGGCTTACTTTTATCTAATAATACAACTGTTACCAGCAGCAAAAAAAAAGGTGTCCCAAATGTAGGTTTACAGTTATTAAACTACCTTTAATATGGTTCGTTCGTTGAATGGCCATCACGTTCACCTGACCTAACACCTATGGATTTATTTTTCTCTGGTGTTGGTAAAAATAAGGTTTGTGAGACGAAACCCAAAACAATAAATTCATCAGCCATTCACAGAACTTGATGAAGATCGGAATATTTGCCGCAATTTGTTTCAGAGTGTCCTGAAGAGCTTTGAAGAGTGTTGCAATGTTGAAGGATGAGATTTTGATAATCTGAGAAATTCCATTGTTAATTTTACGTTTAAAAATAGAACGCCGCCTCTAGTGCCAAATTTGGGAATAAATATTCTATAGGATGACTGTAGACCTACTTTTGGGCCACCCTGCATGATAGGCGCAATATTTAATACAACTTTTTTTTTTAATATTATAACATATGCTAGGACAAATTTGTACACATGCTCCTTCTTCTCTATCACTATTAGAGCATGGAATGGGTTGCCTGAGCTAGCCAGGAAAACCAGTGACTTAGCAGAATTTAGATCATTGGTTAATATGCATGACTAAATGCATTGCGCGTAGGACGTAATAATCTTCTTTTTTGAAGTAACGTCTGTATTATATAATAAGAAGAAGATATTATATATCTAAGTGTTCTTATTATCGCAGGTAGCTATTATGGTCACTTATTTTTGAGTAACGATTATTTGGGCGTTCTGAAAAAAAAAATATCTTGAAACTAACCGAACTCTAAATAATCTGTAGCTATGAGAAGTCGGCCTTAGATTAACCAAAATAGATCTACATTGGGTGGAAAATTGTATTTAAAAAATTGAAGATCACAGTTTCCATACGCATAAAAATGTATTTTCCCAAATGAAACCAATTTCTGTTGAAGAGTCTAGATATTTCTGACAAAGTAGTACTAATGCTCCTTCTTTCCTAGTGCAATTAAAACATGGAATGGGTTGCCTGAGCCAGTCAGGAAAACCAATGACTTACCTGAATTTAGGTCAATGGTTAACATGCATGACTAGATGCATGAAGCGTAGGACGTAATCATCGTTTTTTTTTTTTGAAGTAACGTCTGTGTTTTATAAGATAAGATCAGTTAATTTATATTATTTAGTTGCCAACAATGATGTTTTAATATGGCATCATTGACATTTTTTAGTTTGCTTTTTTTTTTTTTTTTTTTAAATCTCTCTTATATTTCTCTATTGATTTTTAAAGTTCTTCAAAGGGTTTTTATTCTTTTTGGCAACTTTTTTCCCTTCTTTTACTGAATTTATTGCTTAAAGAACATTTAAAGTAAAACCAAATTTCAGTGATTAAATTTTAGTGTAAAAATCCACCAATCAATTCTTTCTATAAATTAATCAAATATCTTAAATGCTTATAAAACAATATGCTCGGGGTAAACGTAGATAATCGATATGGAATTATAAATATTCGAGGGTTTAATCTATTTGAGAAACTATTGGATTGTGTCTCTGAAGATTTTTACTAAGTAAATACAGCATAATATTTTTTTAAGGTTACCACATGGTTCAACATTTGTTTTACAGATTGTAACTTATGACATTTCCTACATGTAGTCAAGATCATGGACTGGCCCTACCTTAGATGTAGTCTTATATTTTGTCATTTCAAACTGTGTTTATTTTGCATAGGATGCGTGCATTTAAGTAAGTCCCAGGCGTCTTTTGTTTAGATTTTCTTTAGACACAAATAAAGTGCTTTAATTAGTTATGCGAAATAGATGAATAAGAAATGTTTATTATTGAAATAATAAATACTTGTTTGCAAAAAATTAAAAATTTGATTTTCTTCTATATTATTACCTTGGGAATCGGTATAATTGAGTTTCAAAACGAAAGTTGTTCTATTGTTTTCCTAATTATGTGGGAGGACAGAGTCGTGCTCTTTGCCACGTATGTGAACTTATGGGTCATTAATATAATTTTAGAAAGTACCAGAACCATGTGTCTGAGTGTAACAGACAAAGGAAAATGTCTTTATGTCTATATAATAACGTTTTAAATTGAGTTATTGGTATTCGAACTAGGCTACAAACACAAAGAAGTCTAATGGATAACGCGACATTTTGTCCTTCTTTACTAATAACAAAATGTCATTTGCTTATACTAAAAAGACAGGATGCTATAAGATTCTCATTTTGGATTCGTCTTCGTCATTTAGGTTATTTTTTTTTTATTAACTGAAGCGTAGTTATTTGTCTTCAAACTTACATGTTAGAATAAAATGTGCACTAACGTAACAGAAATGAGCTTAGAACAATTGCGCTAACTTAATAACAAAGAAAATTCAATTTAACAAATATCTTCATGTCTCATTTTATTTCCAAAGGTAACTCGAATGAATTCAAGGTCGTGTTAAATCCATTTAAGCAAACAGATTGTATAACCAAGTGCCAGGATGGCTTGCTGGCCAAAGTTGATCGCTTAGTTTTATCTGGTAAAATTTACGTTCAAGCCCCAGATCTACCCAAGGGAACTTTTGCATCAATACAGTTAAACCTCGATGAAAGCAAAAATCATTCAAATGTAAGTCTAAATTAAAGTTAATCTGAATGTATTCTTTAGAACCATGGGTTATTATTTCTATAATAGTTTGTTTGTTTTTGGAACCATTTTTCAACGTACAGTCTGCTTTTTTTTAATATTTTACTTCAATCAAGAGCTACGCCCAGGGGCGCACTGGGTGTCGTAATCGGTCCAGGCGTCACCATACGAGCCAGCCCACTAACTGATTGCCAAATGATGTTCATAATAATTAAAGTTTTAATAAGGCATCGAAAACTGAACGCAATCATGCAAACGTGACTTCTCATAGGCCTATTATTACGTACCATATTTCAACATCGAGCTATAATCTAAATTAGTTTGGATAGAATAATTTATTAAATGATTTGCGAACTATTTGATATAATAAAAAGAGACAAGCCTAACACTTGAGAAGCAACATAAAAGTTCTTACAATGCATTCATTGATGAAGAATAAAATGGTTCTTCATCAACAAAATTTTTGTAACAGCCTGAAACACGAAACCTTGCAAGTGTTTTTGTGTCAAGATGCTTTTCAGCTTTTTCTGTAAACATTTTAACGTGCAGAAACTCCTGTCATTAGAAAGTGGCGTGCATTAAAGAGTAAAAACACTAACTCAATAGTCAAGCTTATGATTTCAAAGCACGCTCCTGTCAATGATTGTATATCTTTAAACATCTAAAAACCACTGTTAGAACAGTTATTACAACTCACTTTGTTCTAACCTCTATCGTATAAAATTGTCACCATCCTGTTCATATTATATGATTACGCTCAACGCGTGTCCACAGGTCAAATCTAGTTATACATGTTAATCATTGACTTAAATTCCGCCAAGTCATTGGTTTTTATGGCTTTTGAAGCTGACTGGAGTAAGTGAAAGTAAAACAATTCCTTTATTGTCTGAAGACACTACTTACATTTTTCCTATACTGTGTAAAATTGTGATTTGTAAAAGATTTCATAGATTGGAAATTCATGCATTTTGCGGCAAAACAACACAATATAATAATGCACTAGTCGACCGGCGGCGTAGCATACGCCGCTACTTTGCAGGGCCGGCCTTAGACCACAGCAACCTATCCGACCGCAGTGGGCCCTACACTTTCAAAGGACCCGCATTTATTCTATGTGTAAATTATTAAATTAAACCATTTTATAACTTAGAACAGATTTCTCGCGGCCGCATGATTTACCAGGAGCTCCTGGAAATCTCCTGAAATTGCAAAATATTTGAAAAAGTCATGGAAATCTCCAGAAATTATCCAAATTTTTTTGAAAACCCATATAAATCTCATGAAATATATAAACAAAAAATTGTCAATTTGGGTGTCATTCAATATGGAAAACGCCAATCCTACGGGCCATAAATAAAAACGGCATTATGCATTAGCCGTAATTGTGTAATCTTGTGAAAGAAGCTTCTCGCGCCTCAAACTAATGAAGAATTACTTTAGTTCAACAATTCTCATGGATAGATTGAAACATTTATTAATTGTTGCTATTGAGCGTTATCTATGTAGGAAATAAAATTTCCATGATACAATGTAAGACTTCGCTAAAGTTCGTAAAGTTCGTGAGATAACTCTATCCGCAGAAATAAAATAGTGATCTTTCGTTTACTTCCTCACCTCGTCCAAACTCTTGAGCGAAGAAGAGAATTATATATATAGATTCATAGGACCCTCACTTTCATAGGACCCTCACTTTCATAGGATCCGCACTTTCATGGGACCGCGCTAATTCAAAGTGTATAAATTATTATTAAACCCTTATATAACTTAAGACAGTTCGTGAGATAACTCTATCCGCAGAAATAAAATAGTGATCTTTCGTTTACTTCCTCACCTCGTCCAAACTCTTGAGCGAAGAAGAGAATTATATATATAGATTCATAGGACCCTCACTTTCATAGGACCCTCACTTTCATAGGATCCGCACTTTCATGGGACCGCGCTAATTCAAAGTGTATAAATTATTATTAAACCCTTATATAACTTAAGACAGATTTCCCGCACCCTTCTGTCGATTTACCAGGAGCTCCTGGAAATCTCCCGAAATCGCAAAATATTCGAAAAAGTCCTTAAAATATACGAAATATATACACAAAAATTGTCATTTTGGGGTGTCATTCCATATGGAAAACGCCAATCTTACGCGCGGCATTATGCATCAGCCGTAATTGTGTCACCTGGCGAAAGAAGTTTCTCGAGCCTCAAACTAATGAAGAATTAGTTGAGGTCAACAATTCTCAAAGATAGATTGAAACATTTTGTAATTCTTGCTATTGAGCGTGATCTATGTAGGAAAAAGAAATATTATTATATACTCTTTGACTTTGTTACACACAAGGTTCGTAAAGTAATTCTGTACGTAGTAAAGAATAGATAAAATGCATAGACGAATTTATTTTCTAATACAAACTATTAAATTCCACTTATCCGCTTCCCACTATCTTTGAGTCAACTTTCATGACAGAGAATCGATAGATTATTACATACAATACCCTAGCCCTAACCATTATAACAGGAAACTCATTATTAAATTATAAGATCTAAGTCTCAGTATAGATTCAGTCTAGAATGTTCACACTAATGAAACTATACAAAATATAAATATAATGTTCTTTGTTAAAATTGCTTATATTATTTAGAGGATTGTAAATCACCAAGATCATAGTATATTAAAATATGTTTAGGTGATTCCATTAATACGAGACTGTGTTTAGTATTACACAGTAAAACCTGTAAAGTTCTTTCATAAAAAGTACAAAAAAAATTATTACATTACGGTACTTATTGTCCTTCAAAGTGGCCCATTCGGCGACCCGATCCTATAATTATTTTTTTTCATTGAAAAATTTATATTGGGATAACAGGCAGAGATTAATTTATACAAAGAGAGATAGGGGGGTGATCAGAGTTTAATAAGGGGGGCGAAGGGTAGAGATAGATTATTGAAATGAGAGGGGGGATATGTAAATAGAGAGATTTTTTTTTTTAATATCAAATATTAATTCAATGTGGGGGGATGAATAAAGATTAACTCAGAGAGTAAAGGGTGTAAGCAGAGAATAAAACCTGCTAGCAGTAAAAATGTAAAAGATGATAAACGGACAACTATTATAGCGGGACTGTAGAGCAGTTTATAGCACCCATCATTTACTTAAGAGCAAAACGATTTCAAGAAAAACCAAGAAAATAATATAGAAAACCATAATAAGACCAGCAGCAATGTATGGAAGTGAGACCTGGACACTGACAAAGACATCTGAAAATTTAATTAGGAAAATCTATGGTGTCATACAGGATGAAACAGGGTGGCGGACACGCACTAACCATGAGATATATCAATTGTATGAAGACCCTCCAATAGTGAACGAAATAAAAAAGAACAGACCACGTTGGGGGGCAGGTCACCTTGAAAGAATGTCAGAGAACAGAGGAGCGAAAATCGTATACAGGCAAAAACCAAAAGGCAGGCGACCCAAAGGCAGACCCCGAATGCGATGGATTGATAATGTGAAAGCAGATCTGCAACAGCTTGGGGTTAGGGCGTGTAGACGAAAGGCCCAGGAGAGATCTGAATGGAAGGATATGTTGAAGCAGGCCAGAGCCCTCCATGGGATGTAGCACCACTGGGATGGATGGATGTGGCTTGAACAAATTAGCAATTTCTAAACATTATTGTGTGTGTGTCAAAGCACTTTCATAAAGTCTTTATTTGTATCATACTCAGCTCTATTATGCATATTTAGACCTTTGCTTTGGTCATGGATCGCACACAGAATCATTTTACTGTGAGAAAACAGACAGCGCTAATGTCTTTCACGTGTATCTGAATATGACAGCGGATGTTTCACTCAGTGAGAAGGAAGTCGCAATACGAGTATCTACTGATGAAAACTCGCAGTTAGGAAACTTTGTCAAACTACCCAAAATATACAGTAAGTGTTCTTTTCTTAGCTTATCTTGATTTTTATACATAATTCAACAATTAAGCTGTGAGGAGTTTTAAAAGTAATTAATTTTAATTATGTGTTTTGGGGGTATTGGTTAGAATTCTATTCCAATGACATATACAGAAAACAAAGTAGACAGTGGCGTAGCCACAAGTGCGCGAAAGGGTTCATTGCGCCTCTAACAAATGACTGATAGGAGCCTATAAGTTTTTATGAAATTGAGTTGTTTCTTTCCTTTCTTTTACATTGGGTGTCATGACAATAACAAATCGTTACTGGTTGTATGGGCACTATTACTTGTAGAAGGTTATAGCCACAGTTGGAATGTCTTTTTGTAAATGTACTGATTTATTCTGAATGACTACTGGTACTAGAGTGTGTGTGTGTAGGGGGGGGGGGGAGTATCATCACATTTTTAAACCTGAAACCATGGTTCATTTCCTAACGTTACGCTACTGGAAGTAGACGTGTTGCGTGTTTGCGTGTGTGTTCGTGTGTGTGTGTGTGTGAGTGTGTGTGTGTGTTATGTCCCATGTGAGATGTTAGTTTATTGCAGATATTAATGGGAGCTAAGTATTGACTGAATGTGGGAAACAAAGCTATGTAGGCGCCCCCGTGCTGTGTCATCTGTAGACAATTGAGGTACCCAAACAACACAGGTGAAAGGCCAACAATGAAACCAACTCGACCCCGATGAACGAAGTCGAATAATACTTGAATACATGGAACCGTCACACGCCCTACATCAACCAATCAGATAACTATCAGAAATCTAAAAAACGTCAACTCTCTCTAAGGCCGTATTGTGTGTTTACTTTCGTTCCACCTCGTCCTAGTCTAGTTCACATCGTGGTCTATAAGCCAAGACTTG
This sequence comes from Biomphalaria sudanica, assembly GCA_036873155.1. Classification (NCBI taxonomy): domain Eukaryota; kingdom Metazoa; phylum Mollusca; class Gastropoda; family Planorbidae; genus Biomphalaria; species Biomphalaria sudanica. The sequence goes on from JAZGLO010006670.1 coordinate 396,191, forward strand.
ACCCTTTCCAAGAAACAGATAACTTGTCGCGACAAAACTCCTAAACATGTCCTAAAAAATTCATTTCATTATATAATGAAACAATTCTTGAAAATCTTTTTGAAAACAAACACAAATGAAAAGCTAAATGAAAGTTTATTTCAAGACATCAATTCCAGGTTATATCTTCTATCTTCCTAATCCTAAACTCCTAGATTGGCGGAATGCAACTTTAACCCTCAACGGTCACTCACTGACACACGGTTGTTCGGGTATTGAACTGGAGAAAGACACTTCAGAAATAACACTGTGCTGTAAGAACATGGCATCTCCTTGTGACGCTATCATACATCACATGGGCGTGACCCAAGTCAAAGCCAAGGACTGCGTCAGATATACGATACCTGAAGGGGCCATAAAGGACTTTACCTTTACCTCCGAGGCATGCGGCCAGCCTAACTTGAATCTTTCATATAGATGCCAGTTAACACCATTACAGACTGGTAAGTGTAAACAAATTTAATGGGAGCATTTCTTTAAAAAGTCAAAAAGGGTTTTAATTTTGGGTAAACTATTCTGAATACTTTTTATTTGTGGCCAACATTCTCTACAACTGAAAATCGATGTTTAAAGAAAAACAAATGTTTATAAGTGTCGCTACACTTTTAGAATATAGGAGATTTTTACAGCGAACTAAACAACGACACAACTTCACTGTTGCTAACTATATAAAGAATTGATGTATATCTTAAAAATTTCACAGTGCAGGAAAGTTAACTTTTGTCCTCTGCCATATTGTGCAGTTGGTAGTTATATTTCTTTCTATACATGTTTTTATGTCATAAAATGAGTATATTTTTTTATGCATACCCGGTATTGAAATTATTTGATGCTAAAAATGGAAGAGCTTTCAAAATTGTATTATGCAGTACTAAATAATGCACACAATTTATCACATTTCTTTTTAAAATATGGCTTAACAATTTTTCTTTATTTTGTACATCAGATAAATTAAAAAGTAAGGTAGTTAAAAACAATTCGCCGTATACGAAAATCAACAAATACGAAAACCTCTATTTGGTAGTCCGCCATTTTGACGAAAAACATTTGAATAATTATAAAGTCTGTATTGTAGCATCTATCCGTATTTTTCAAAGTTAAAATGACTGGTGATTAAAAATGACCAACCTGTGACCGTAGCTGTGTATCAAGGATCGGCCTCTTTAGTCACATGAGAAGTTGCACATGCGATGGCGTAGCTATCGTGAAGGATGGGGCCTATCATGGGGGGGGGAGCATTAGAAAATCCCCCCAGGTTCCTACTTAAGGAGGCGCACATATGAGTGTTCGAATTTGATTTATTTTTTTACATTTAATATTAAATAGCCATTACGCCATTTTCTTATGTCATGATGTCGAATGTCTAAATGAAGGGGCCACTAAAGAGGTCAAGCGAGAGATGGCAAATTGCTAGCTACGCCACTGTACAAATAAAAAAGAATGTCTTTCGAGAGGTAAAATGTCACAGAAAATGCTATCGATTTAAATAAGATTATAATTTTTTTATTTAAACGTTTAATTTCTTATTTATTGCAACTTAAGCCAAGACTTCACTAATGTTAGTAAACTGGTTGAAATGTTTCTTTCTGTCTTCATACTAATAGGGATGGATAAAGAGTCCGGCAGTGATGACATAACATTAAAACTCATTGCCCCTGTCTGCAGCATTGTGATTTTTATTGTGGGAACTATCATCATGTGTATATGCTGGAGATGCAAGCATTTTGTTGCTGGTAATTGAACACTTAACATTTCTAGATTAAATTTCCATTAGGAATTCACTTTAAAATGTAATAATGCTAGTGAGACTATTTGTTGATCATAATCATATATTGGCTGCTTACTAACTGTAGGGTAAGACAAAATAAAATTATAAGAAATCATTAACCAACTTATTTGTGTTTTAACTAAATTTGTAAAAATAACGTTTATTTTTCAGGCAAAAAGAAAAAAAGGAACAATGATATGTAAGTACATAGTTTACAATTCTACACATTTTGTTTACCTTTACCTATCCCTAAGTCTGTTGGACCGTTGGGGCACCATGCAAGATTTGTCAACCGACTTTCTCCATTCCTCTTTGTCTTTTGCCTTATGTTTGTTTTATAAAGGATTTTTAAGAACTGTTTCATTATATGGGACGTTGTCTTCTCGTGGCTTGCTCTGTCTGCCTCTTTTTCTTCTTTTTCCTGGTACTGTTCCCTGAAGAAAAGTCTTTGGAGCCCCGAAGACCTTCAAATATAGCTATAGATTTTTAGCTTGCGTTTTTTTACGAGTTAGCAGGTCATCGTAAGCTCCAATCTTACACATTATCAATAAATACAGAAATTATTATTTGTTATAACAGGAGTCGCATATACATAAGTTATTCAGTTTATTAGGTTGGATATTAAATTTAGACAAATAATTAAATTCTATACTTTTACATTTTATTTCTTATACGGTACAACTTATATTATTTTTAATTAACAGACGCTTTGAAAGTGACATACTTAAAGTCAAACAGTTTTGATCAAAGTGCCCCAGTCAAGTAGGCTTAACATTGATGACAGTTATATCAGCAATAGCTCTTTCATGCTTAACAATTCATTGTAAAAGAATACATCAATTGCTCAGTGATTCTTTTTTAATCAAGGAACATTTAGTCACTACTTCTTGTCAAGGTTGGTTGGAGAAGCATTTTGTAACAATAATGTATTCAAGCTATTTTTGGTTACAATATACAATTGAAACTGCTGAGAATGTTTGAACACATGATTGCGTATGTGTATGTAAATTAAATAATGAAATCGTCAGTGTATTTAATAACCAATACTTGTAGTAATAGTACCAGTATATGTAAGTTAATTTAACGGTACATTAAACATTTTTATTAATAGTATATACCTTTTACATTTGATGAGATGACTTTTTAAAAAAATTGTTTATGAATAAAGTGAAACATAACAGAAAACTTTTTTTTTGTTTTCTCTATGGATGTTGTTGTGTATTGACATGATACTTGTTTTTCTAAGTTTTGAGATATGCAAAATAAGTAAACAAACATGATTACAATATATTGTTACATAATTTGTTTTTGCACATCATAAACCATAAATAGAGTGGTAGCTGCCTTACTGTGGCCTAAGGATTAAACAGAAGTTTTGTTATGTTGCTAGAAGGACAATAAACTACTTTAATTGTACTTAGATAAAGATAGGTCTTGAAAACATTGTGTTTTAAGTCCCCTTCACCTGGTGAATCTTGCAGCCTTTAGAGCAGGTAGTCCTAGTGTGTCAGTAGCAAAGATAATTGTTAAAACAATTTTGTAACATAGATCATTTCATCCTAAAGCTGCTTATGTTTAAGTAACACAATCTTAGAAGAAAAGAAAGTTTATTAAACTAGTATCATTTGTTTTAAAAAGCAAAGGAATATAATAATGTGGAAAAAGACAACCAAATATTAGTTGTATCTTATCTTTTGCTGTAGTTGCAAATAAATTTACACTTTTTAAACTTCCTGTTTTCAGTTTAGTCAGATTATATCAAAGATACACATTCCAATCACTCAATCATTAAATATTCATCTCATCTATGCCCGTGGTCTCTTCTAGGACATAAGCCACCAAACAGCTTCCCCCAGGCATCTCGGTTCTGGGCGAGTCTCTCCCACAGTCCCCACGTCTTGCCCATCAAGGTGGACAAGATATTCATATTATTTATTCATTAATTTTGCACACACACATATCGGTAATGCAATTATTAATTATATATATACAGATACATGCGATACCATCATTTATTCATTCACTGCTAATGCAATCATTTATCATGCATAATCTTGTGATTATCATAGAAATATTATCATGTACACAATACAATCATTGATCGTAAAATAAATACCCAATCATTTAGCATACATAATCCTCCAATAATACAACTTTAAACACTGATGATACTTAATTTTATCATACACAAACTGGTGATTCAATCATCATATATTCGTGTAAATAAATGTTTATAAACTCATTTATCATACATACACTATCAGTATCATTCATGTACATTACTAATATAACAGTGCATGTATAATATTATTAACAAAGGTCTTACTGTAATTATAACAGAAAACTATGAAAAAAAAGGAATTGAATATGAAACCTTCAATATTATCACAATATGCCGAATTGTAATTCTCTGACCAGAAATGAAAGAAAATGAAGAAGTGTCCAATACACTTGTAAAACGTTCCACAGTGAACAAAATACTCTCAAAATAAAAATAAAAAGCACTTATAAAATCATTAGGGTATTAATGAACGTAAAAACATAAATACTGCATGTATATTAGGAAATGAGCACCTGAAATTTATTGAACTTATGGGATTAATTGCTAACAACTTTTGATGTCACATACTATTGTCATTCATCAAAAAAAAATATGGCTGAATAAATAACATTGTTATGACATTGAGTGAAAATAAGTTTTGAAGTTATTTTTTTATTGAATGCTATATAGGAAATTTCCCATTCGGCAGTTCAAAATGAAATACACTTGTGCTCTAAAAGCTTAAAATTATACCATAGCAAAACAAAAAAGTAATGTGCAATATTATGGTACATCCTGCAATAAATTATTACAATTTTTAAACTTTCTGATTTAGGGGAAATATCAAGATTTAGAAGTGTTCATTTATGTCATTCCATATATTTTTTTCTTCAATTTGGTGATATATCATATCAGGTTAGAATTTAAGTCAATGTTTATTATGCATGATTAAATGCATGACGCGTAGGACGTAATCATCTTCTTTTTGAAGTAACGTCTGTATTATATAAGATAAGATAAGATAAGGTCCAACTAGGTAAAAGTGATTAGAAAGAATGAAAAGGTATACACAAGTCAAAAGTTTATGCAAACATTGTCAACTGTAATATTTGTGCACATTTAGACTGTTATACAAGTATTAATTCCAAGTGTATAATGAACGTCTATTGATGGATTTCACATGTCTTACTTTTTAATAAGACATGAGCTTCTTAATATTATGTTTGGTAGCTTTAAAGGGTAATTTTAAATTACGTTAAATAAACTTTTTTTTTTCATTTTTATTGTATATTATTTTATTGTATGATTTTATGGTACTTATAAAATAATATAGTTTGTAATATCTTATCTTACATAATACCAACGTTACTTCAAAAAAGAAGATGATCACGTCCTACGCGTCATGCATTCAGTCATGCATATCAACCAATGACTTAAATTCTGCCAAGTCACTGGTTTTTCTGGCTAGCTCAGGCAACCCATTCCATGCTCTAATAGCACTAGGGAAGAAGGAGTATTTGTACAAATTTGTCCTAGCATATGGAACGAGGAATGTGCCTTTATTTTTGTGTCTTTCAATAATCTAGTTGTGTTTTCAGTCTTAGCATTAGTTACACAATGGATTCAACTCCTGATATTGCTCATTAGATAAGTAAATGTTGATTTTATCAACTATTAAGTTTACCAACTATTAAGTTTAAATCAAAGAATCCTTTTTGGGATTAACTGAAATACATGGTAAAGATCGGTGAAGAAGTGATAGAAAAAGCTAAATGCCTATGTAAAAAATGGGATGTTGATATCAAAATCTGTATTAGTAGATGCTAAAAAATGTCCAGAGATGTGACGAATAATGCTGGTCTTTCTTCTGCACAAAGTGAAATCAGAAATCGATTTTGCCTTTGCCATGTGGAGATAAAGGTCATTTATTGATTTATTGAAAATTACGTATCATTTTCAAATGTGTGGTTTAAAAATGTCAGGAGTTCCATGCATAGGGCTAAATTACAGTAGTTTGTGGTTCTTTATAATATATAGCACTTTAATTACAATTTTTAGTTTATTATATGAAGCCTTGACTATTCACTCGTAATTTAACAGCTATCATCAAAATAGTGGTCATGTGACTTTTATGGCTATTATCAAAGATCCAGGGCTCCAAAGTACACAGCAGAAGATTTTTTAGAAACTGTTGCTGACCAAGGGCTTCCAGAAACTAGTGTTACCGATGTTCATGGTAAAGAGGAGGTTTCTAGGACAAAACCTCGCCAAGTCAAAACCCTTCTCCACGTAGGAATGTTCCAGTGGGAAGAGCCCTGTCAGTCCTACGACAAAGAAATAGCAGAAGACAGTCTTATGTTGTGTCACCCAGAAAAAAAGTCAGATGATTTTAGAAGAGAAACAACTATCTGAACTTGCAACGGGCCGTTTAATGGAATCAAAGGGAAAAAAGAATAAAGCCCACAAGCTATAAATAACAAAAGGGTCGTGATGAGCTTCAGGGAAACCTATGAGCCAATTGTCACGAGTCTATGTTTTCCCACATACTTTCGCTGATGCCTGTGGCTCTCATGTCTCGCTTGCAGACATCTCTATATGTTAGTCTTGGGCGGCCCTTGTGTCTGACTCCTTCCACAAGCTCAGCATATAAGATATCTTTCGGGATTCTACCATCTGGCATGCGGGTGACATTTCCGAGCCAGCGTAATCTTCTTTGTGTCAGGAGAGCATACATGCTGTTCATATTGGCCAATCTCAAAACTTCCTGATTGGAGACATGGTCCCTCCAAGAGATGCCCATTATGCGTCTCAGGCAGCGCAAGTGGAAACTATTCAATCTGTGCTCTTGGTACATGTATGTTGACCAACTTTCACTGCCATAAAGGAGAGTGCTCACAACACAAGCGTTATAGACTAGGATTTTGGTCACTGTGGTCAATTTACCATTTTCACAGACGCGTTGGAGAGTGCTGTGGTAGCTTTTCCTATCCTTTTTGTCAGCTCGACGTCTAAATCTAGTTTACTGACAATTGTTGAACCCAAGTAGGTAAATTCCTGCACTTCTGAAAGGGTGTGGTTCCCAATATGTATTATAGGCATTTCTGCGACGTCTTGTGCCAGGATTTCGGTCTTGGAGAGACTTATAGTAAGGCTAAACTCTTGACAAGCAGCTGCTAAGGCGTTCACTACCTTCTGTAGACCTCCTTGTGAGTGAGATACGAGTGCCGTATCATCAGCAAACAGCAGCTCCCTTATCAAGATACATCTTTTCGTTTTGGCTTTAAGACGTGCCAGGTTAAAGAGCCTTCCATCGGATCTTCTATGAATATATATTCCGTCTTCCATGGATTTAAAAGCACTGGTTAGTACGACTGAGAAGAAGATGCCAAATAGTGTAGGGGCCAGTACACATCCTTGTTTTACACCGCTCTTGATGGAGAATGGCCTGGAGGAAGAACTTTCAAACTAAACAGTGCCCTGCATATTTTCGTGAAAAGCTGACACTAGTTTTCTTAACTTAATTGGGCAGCCGATTCTCTCTAGTACAGCAAACAGACCGCTTCTGCAAACAAATCAATAAATGCTATGGAGAGTGGCTGCTTTTGTTCTCTGCTCTTCTCCTGTAGCTGCCGCAGAGAGAAAATCATATCTGTTGTAGATCTACCTGCCCTAAAGCCATACTGCGACTTAAGTACAAGGCTCAGGTTTGTATATATTAGCCTAAAAGACACGACTAGGCTTATCTTTAAAGGAAGAACTAAACATCTCCTTTAGTTTATTTAGTTAGGCCTTGTCACTCCATTTACTGATAGACATTGAGCATTTTAAGCCCGAATGGAAAAACACAACATGCTAAGGAAGCATACTACACTGTAGATAAATATTAATGTTGATTTACTTTTCCTAACACATGTAGGCTTATTACCTTCCCCTTTCGTTACAGTTACAGAAACCACGATAAAATCAGTATTAATTAAGGAAGATTTTTTTTTACATAGGCCTACGTTCTTTGCATTTAATGTTTCTTACATACGTTCTTTGCACAATGAAATAAAACAAAGATGTGCATGTGTGTGTGTGTGTTTTTGCCTCGTTTTTAATTAGAAAGAAAGCTAATTTCATTGTTTAATTCTATTGACTTATTATATAACGCAAAGCTTACAGTAAAGTTTAAAATCGCATAAAGTGAATTGATCTACAATACCATCGCAACTATTAAATTAGTGGCATAGTTAAAATGTTCTTTTTTTTTTAATAGCGCCGCTTTCATCAATATTGATGACGTCATTTTCAGTATAATTTTTCTTGTGCAGTATAGTGATCTTCCCTTGAGCTTCGTCATAATTATTTTGTATGACATAACACTTTTCTTCTTGATCGTTTGGTTCTTTTCACTCCATCTTGAGCTGTAGAGCTATAAGTATATCCTTGAGTTCTTGAATTCTCCTTGTGCTTATGTTACTGGACAGCCATAGCGTTTTGCTTTGGATATATTCTTGAAGGATTATTTGACCCCTGTTTAGATAAGTTTTATTTCACATTGTATATTTATTTTTAATATTGTACAAATTTGTCCTAGCAGATGGAACGAAGAAGAATCTGTTATTTGTTTTTCTTTAGGGTCTCAGGTTTCAGGAGTGAGATGCTCCTGTTTCTGTCTCAGTTTTCAAGTCTGAGGGTTTTAGGTTCGAGTCTCAGTCTTCAGATTGAAGGTTCAAGATTGCGGGTTATCTATATCCAGACTTGGTGTACATTGTGGAGTTAAGAGCTTTGGCGCTTCTCTTAACTTGGATTATGTATCGTCGGTGAACAGTTTCTTGGCTGGAAAATAGATCTACTTGTATTATAGAATCTTTGTCTTGGAATTAACAATTGTGAGAAATATTGTTGTGGACAATATTACTGAACCTTAAAAGTAATTCTTGTTTTTTAAATCCTAATTAAGTATTTATTGGAATCCTTCTATAAGTACTGAAATTTTCACATCATACTATATATACTTTTATTTGTTTATCCTTATCATTGATCATATGTCATTGTCATTGTATAAATATCCTCTTGATTAAATTTTATATTTTAATTTAAATCATCATACACATCATTTATTAGTTTATGTACAACTGGGTGTGTATGGTGTGTCTGTTGGGCTGAGCTTGGGACTAAACGTAATATAGGTTATAAAATAATTATAACACTTACACACATTGCAAATTATGTTATTCTATCTTATATAATACAGACGTTACTTCAAAAAGAAGATGATTACGTCCTACGCGTCATGCATATTAACCAATGACTTAAATTCTGCCAAGTCACTGGTTTTCCTGGCTAGCTCAGGCAACCCATTCCATGCTCTGATAGCGCTAAGGAAGAAAGAGCCTTTGTACAAATGTGTCCTAGCATATGGAACGAGGAATGTGCCTTTATCTTTGTGTCTTTCTGGGTATTTTATTAAATTTTGTTTTTGTATTTGAAGATTATGGTTCAGTGTTTTAATTGCTACTTTACTCTTGAGTCTTCTGTCCTGAAGGCTTTCTAAATTTAGTGATTTTACTAATGGTGTTACTCTAGTCAAATGTGAATATTCATTTGTTATGAATCTCACTGCTCTATTTTGTGTCTGTTCCAGTTTCTTAATGTTTTCTTGAGTTGAGGGGTCCCAAACAGAGGATGCATATTCTATTATTGGCCTAACCAAGGTTATATAACATTTTAGTTTTATGTTCTTATTTGATTTATAGAAATTTCTTTTAATAAACCCAAGGCTTTGTTTGATTTTTTGATAGTTTCATCAATATCGGGATTTCATTTATTAGAAGAATCTGTTCCTTATCTTTCTATTGGGTCTCAGGAGTGAGAACTCAGTTTTAGGTTACAGGACTGAGGTTTTCGTCTCAAGTTTCGGGACTGAGGGTCGAGTCTTAAGTTCCAGATTCCAGACTGGGAGTTGCTATATCCAGACCTGGTGGTGCTTTGTGAAGTTGTGAGCTTTGGATGCTACCTTGAACTTTTACTTGTCGATCGTCGTCGGTGAACTGTTTCTTGGCTGGAATATAGATCTACGTGTATTACCAGTTGTTGACTTGAAAGATTGTCACTGTGTGGACAATATTATGGAACCTTATAAGTTAAGGTGATTGTATTGATTTTAAAATATTGATTAAATATTTATTGTAATACTATTCCAATTACTGAATTTTCACATCATATTGGATCTATATGCATTTCTATTTTCTTTATCATTATTATTCTTCATATATCATTGTAGTAAAAGTACATCCTTGTTGTACAATGAGACTAGAATGCCAGAGATTAGAAAAAAGGATTGATACTGTGATTGGACCCCATACAATAGACAGAGAGGAATGGAGAAAGATGGTGAACATATCATGTGTGGTACCCCAACAGACTAAGGGATAGGTGAAGGTGAATGATAATTTTGGTGCCTGAAATTTTCCTAAGTGCAAATATTTTAGACATGGTATAATGAACATAAAATTCAGAAAAGGCATAGTAACTGAAGAGTTAAAAATTGTTTTATTTTAACCATAGGAATATTTACATAAAGAAAAAATAAATAGTGCCATGTTTTTAAAATACAAAAATACTAACACATTTTACAAGGCAAGCCTACTACTGAGTTCAATATATTTGTACATTCATGACAGTAATAGAATTTATATTCAAAGGTGATAATGTACATAATACACATGTTTACTGTAAGCATATTGCATTCATAAACATTCTCAAGAGAACATATACAAATGTACATTCAAATCATAAATATGTATTTGATATTATGTATTTTACATCTATCTAAAAATCAAGTGATAATGATCAAACCAATAACACAATTACTTAGCTATTCATCGGAGATACTGATGGAATCAAAAGAGCTTAGTGGGACACTCACTGACAAGAGAGGGAAGTTTTGCCAGTTTCATTGTGTGTCAGTAACATAGAATCCAGAGTTTTATGTGCATTGAAGTGTTACAATCATTACTGTAATAAATTTCTGTATCAAAATCAAGACATTCAACTGAGCACCACTCAAGGCAAAATGAATAATTAACAAGCACTTTTCCCCTAGATTTTAGTTACTATCTGACAGTTTCACATTTAGAACAATGTGGTTTTAGTTACAAAACAAAATTTGAAGAAACTTCAGCAAAAAATTATAAAGTAACTTTTTTAAATTGACAGATTATCTAAATCTATTGAACAAAAGATGAAATATTTTGTCTGTGACATTTAAATAACACTCTCAGTCTAGAGAGCAACCTGAAAAGTGTAAGAGTGCAGTTTTCAAGAAGATGGATTCCACAATAATGTTCAAGACAAACTCAGTGTTTCTATGCTACTAGATCATTACACAGTTGTTTTATTCTTTTATTTCCTCAAGTTTTCAACACAAAAAAAAAAACAAAAAAAAACAACTATTTCATGACATTAAAAACTCATTGACATTTGCACATTTATGCTGCTGACTTAATAATATATGACTCCTGCTAATGTTGAGCCTAAGATGTAGTCATACAGAGTTGTACTGCTGCTAGGAGCTGAGTGAAATACTGATCTCCTCCAGGTATACTTTCAATGGCTTTATGAACAGCTTCCAATCTGAGAAATGTAAGTTAATGATTACAAACTCTAGAGCAAACAGAAATATAATTTGAAGAACATTATTTAAGAACTAAGATATGAGAAAGAAAACTTTCTTATCAAAAGCATATTTCGTGTTACATTTCCTCTCTACAGAAGATTGATAATAAATCATTCTTGTGTGCTATCATTGCATGTCTAGTGACAACAATAACTTGCAACAAAACAATACATTTCCTACTGTATGAGGAAAAGTTATTTTAAAATATAAAGGAATGCATTTTTTCATTGCTGATGCTAGTTACTATGAAAGAAAAAACAACTTACGATGTATGACCTATTAATGGTGTAATGATCCAATTTAATGGTCGATAAGGATAACTATTAGGAACCAAGGATGCTGTCATGCTTATCTTCTGACACGTCAATCTGTCCGATAAAACTACTGTCAAGCTGTTGAATATGTGATAAGATTGATTAGACATTTATCAAATTATGGGTCTAAATAAGCTGAAAGTATTACACAACCTATAGACTAAATACATTTCAGGTTTTAATGGCAGCTTAAAAATACCTTTAAAAAAAAGACACAAAATTTGCAATATCTATGATGTTATTAAGCTAAGATTTAGTTTGGCGATGATGTAATGATGTAGTTATGCTATAATGTATTTTGGCTATGATGTAATGATGTAGTTATGTTATAATGTATTTTGGCTAGGATGTTATGTAGTTATGCTATAACGCATTTTGGCGATGATGTAGTGATGTAGTTATGCTATAATGTATTTGGGCTATAATGTTATAATGTAGTTACTTAGGCTATGGAAACAAAGAATGCTGTGAATAATACATTGGGGCACACTGATTTATGTTTTACCCAGAGATACCTACATGCCCAAATGGGAATTTGTATTTTTCTAAATATAAAGAAATATACTCAGGAAAGACTAAAAATCATTCAAGCATATACCATACAATGCAGAAATCTTAAAGTTAACACAGTAAAATGTTATTTACGACAGTTTAGTTATTTTCTGCATTTGTCAAAATATTTAACTTTTAGTTTTTGTCATAGATTTTTCTAGAATATGTTAGAATAATGCCGTTATTTCACTTGGGAATGATTTTATGAGCATTCCATAATACAGAACAGAAAATTCATTCAAAGGAATGGGAATTTTTGTTGCAAGTGAAATTAGATTTAAACCAGATGTGAAGGTTTGCTTAGCTAGCTCAGTGGCATATAATTCTATAAAAGTAGTTTTGTTTATAGGCAATTTCGATACAATGTATCCTGACACTGAAAATATTTTATCACATTTTGAAAGAGTTCAGATTTTCTTCTTTAAGACCATTCTTTGCAGAGTTAGCAATGAAAGCTTTAGCTTACTCAGCAATCCCTAGTAACAAATGTTTTAAAGAATTTTTTTTGTTTTTCAGGCAAATAATCCTAATTAGTCATTGGACTTATTTCTAATATAAAAACTGGGCTATTGAGTCTGCTGAATAGATGTTGCTATTGTAAGATAATTCTGGTTTCTGATGCTTGGAGCTGTTTTATTAAACATACATATGTGTTGAAGGAGGGCGCAAGGAATCAAGAATTTAATAATTTTTATTAGCATAATTAAAGCTTTTCTTTTGCAAACACACTCAGCCTTGAATGTCAAAGATTTCATTATTTGAATTTAGGTCTTCATAAGTAATGGAACCTAGCTATTTATTTGCTAGTAACTATAGCAGTAACTTTTGATCTACCATAGATGATACCTTCTGCGAGTTAGGAAACATCAGTTTGATTCCCTTTATCGTGCAAGACAGAGGTTAAGCTCAACCAATATTCCTTATATTAAAACATCTGCCCTTCTCACTTTTTTTCTCAAAACAACTCTCTCCTGAATTGAGTGGTTTATAACAAATCTAATCTAGATCTACGGTCTACAATAGATCTAGATCAGAAGGCAGCTTCATTAACAATTCATTGGCGTAGGACTATTTAAAGGTATTTTAACACCACGGAATTATAGGCTCTATCGTGAAAGTGAAATACTAGATCTAGACCTATGCAAAGCTAGAAAGGCCCCTTGTTTTATTTTAGATTCCATAAAGGTTAAGAAAGGAAATCAATAAATCTTTGTAAGATAGCAGAAATTGTTGCTTTTGAGTAGATCTAGATTTTAGTTAGATTTCTAGAGCTTTTAACTACTAAACCTAGATCTACTCAGTAGTTTAAATCTATAATTAAATGTACTTTGATCTAGATTAGTTCTAAATCTAGTATTGGTACATACAGACATTCCTGATCACATTTAGATCTAGACTAGAATTAGATCTAGAATAATCTATCTGGATCTAAATTCTAAATCTAGATTTACGTAAATTCTATGTGCCTGTGAGTGACATTGTAAAATATCAATAGTTCTAGATCCAGTCTAGATGAAATAAACTTATCAATCAATTCCAAATCAGTTTGAAGACTTCATAGACTATATAAAACTGATACATTGAAAGGAACTCCGCTTTAATTTAGATCAGTAAGATCTAAAATGTGCAGCAAACCATACTCGTCCATTTGGTACGCAAGATGCGTACTTGTAGGCAACTCTGTTAATCATATCAATGTCTTTATTTCATACAAAATTGAAGAGCTAATGTGATTTTTGTTTTGACACCTTACTATTTCTCAAAAGTATTAATACAATAACAATAAAATGGTACTGAAAGCTGAGGTGCAGAAGTAAAACATTGGATCAACTAAGCTAGGTATGATTTTATTAAAGTAAGGACCATCTGCCAGTGTCTTCAACACAAATGTGAATGCAGTTCTTTTATATGGCACAGGGGAAATAACAATTAACAATACAGACAAGCTCCAGGCATTCACCAACAAATGCTTGCAACATATAATTGATGCTAGATTGCTGACCAAAATCTTAAATTACAGCCTGTGGGAAATGCTCAGCAAACACGAAAAGAACAAGAAATGAAATTATGCAAATGGGGTTGGATTAGCCGCAAAATGCAAAACATAACAGAAAAAAAATTGCAAAACAATATGCAAGAGAAAGGCTGGGAGATCAAAGCAAACATGATGGACATAGTAAGTCAATTATATGATTATATGCAATATTTTTCCTAAGGGCTGAAAATAAAATTAATAATACATTTGGGCCAACATCACTAAATCAACTCTTCATGGCACTGAGTGCTTTCAATCTAAAGTAGTCTGCAAGCATTACCTAAGGGACACAAGTCAATCCACAAAAATGATTTCATTAAATTTATAATTTATAAGAAAAATGAACTACAACTCTAAAAAGTTATCATGAAATCCCCATATTGATGAAATTATTAAAAAAATCAAAGTATTAAAATGTATTCAAAGAAAGTTTTACAAATCAAACAAGAAGATAAAACGCCTTTTTCAGCCAACATGATAACCACTCTGCTAGTGGAGTGTCTATAAACATAGAAAATTGTATAGTTCTCTATTGTTTCTACACCGGTACTCTATAGTCTTATAGTCCTATTTTTTCATTTTGTTCTTGTTTTTGAGATACCAAACAAAATAATTAATTAATTGGTTATTTTTTTTTATTGATTCTTGTGTTGTCAGGTAAAAGAAATAATTGTGTAAAATTTCAGCTTGATCTGAGACTGTGTTGGAGAAATAACGTTTACCAGCTTTTTTCCAGACAGAGTGAATTGATGTAAGCTTTGTAAAAAGCAATGTTGTATGTGATATATGTACAGGTATTAAAAACATTAAAATGAATTGTATGTTAACATTTACATTCAGTTATAAGAATAAAAAAACATTTTATACCTATTTTTGTCAATATTCACATAATGGTTCAAGAAAGCATATTTTAACTCAGTAGAAAGTTGTCGGCTTAAAAACATCACAGTTGACACATCCTGAAGTAGCTAAACAAAAGTGGAAATAGATTCAAATAATTGTTTTTTTTTAACCTATTATTGACATTGTATGCACTAAAAAAAAAAAAAAGCAAAACTATTCATGATTTAGTATTTTATCAATGTGAAAGAAAAAAAGAATAATAACATATATGCATGTTAGAACCCATATTATTAATAGATTGAAAGTGTAATAAATATTTTTTTTTAGGCTTACGTAGCAAAAGTATAGATCTGAATGATAATAGGTTTATATTTCTCTGTGAGCATATCTTTTATTATAAGCAAATGTATTCTGTTTTTTCATTCTTTTCTGGTTTCTCATAACTCTATTTGTACTAATAACAATAGTATGGAATACTTTCTCAACCTTAAAGATGGCAGTATTTCATATATATATGCAGGTCCAACTAACTCATATTTATCAAAGCTAATATAGCAGATGGGTCTAGCCCAGTCTATTTTTTCTCATATTAATAAGTGTATTGATCTTTCTCAGGACTGGACTGAATATATGAGAATTTGGGCAAATGCTAGGTAAATAAATAAATTTTGGCTTTTATATAGTGCTACTTTCATGCTTATAGCATGCTCAGAGCGCTTTGGTCCAATCTAAGTTGTGGACCAGTGGTATCTAGGAGAAGATTTTTACGTGCTGCCTTCAGGCGCTCAGTAAACAACTCTGCCCGAGTCAAGTGTCGAACCTCGAGCCCCCTTCAAAGGTAGCCAAGCCAAGCCAAGTTCAAGCGCACTTAGCCTCTCGACCACGCTTTTGTCAGGTAGGCTGACACCTAAATGGGCAGCTGTCAAAGAGTGCTACTTGTAAATTAAATTTAGCTTGTAATACAGTTTTAAAAAATGTTATAATTTTCTCTTACAAAAGGTGCCCATAGAATATCACAAAATATCTTTTACACTTAAGTGTAATAATAGGCAACACATTTTCTAAAAAAATTTAATAGCCTTTAACCATTATACCATGGTGAGTTTCAATCCTTTATACATAGATAGCTCATAATGATTAACTTACAATATAAGGCTTCTTTGTAACGCCCTATAGAATTTACTGGTGTGAACATAGTCCAATCATATTAAGTCATTTAACCTATCTAAGGTTTGGCCAGTATGCATTGAGATTACATTTAGTCTTCAAATGCAAGTTATTATGAGGTAGGTAGGAATGGGTTCCCATCATTACTATATAGCACACAATTTGAAGGTCGGAGAGTATAGTAATACCATGGCCAGATAGATGCCAAGTCAGCCCCTGTTGTTTATCTTCCTAACAACAAGAAAAATGGTGATAAGAAAAAGAAAATTGCAACAAAATTCAAACCTGACAAACAAGCATAGCAATTTAAGCCAAGGTGTGTCAAAATAAAATAAAAATAGCATTGAACCTGATTCATCTGGCTAATGTTGGGATAGGTCTCCAGTAACTGTTGACAGTTGATGCTTGATACTGCATATGTGACAGCCAGTTTAGCCCAAGGTTTGCTGCTTTCTAAAGAAAGAATAACATAAGAAGTCTCATTCCTGCATACAAAGAACTAAACTGATAGATGCTTTCAGTAGTATTGTAGGTCACAGCTGGGGCTGCGTAGCCATGGAAATACTGCATTCCTCAATCTTCGGACTAGTAGACAAGCCTTATTATTAAATTAACAAATTAGAATTTTCTGCCTAATTAGCCAGTACAATGAGATGAATAAAGTTCTGAGCCAGACTAAAAATGTGACCAGAATAATTGACATTTGTATCTTCCTGTTTCTCCTCATCTATGTTTTTTAATACTATTACGATCCTGAAAATATACGTATGACCCTGAAAAATTTATTTTCAAAAAACGATTGTCACGTATGCAATAAGTGTATTCAAATGAGAAAAGAAAAGTTCTAATGAGCTTAACAGAAATATAAAAAAAAACAAAAAAACATTGAACTATTACCTGACAAATGTTGTCTTATAGAAACTTGTACAATTCTTCTGCTAGACTGTGAATAGTCAATATGTAATACAACTGTTTGCCACAAAAAGCCAAACTCCATCTCATTCTCTGTACATTTCAATAAACTCCATTCTGTCATTCTAAAATATTAATAATAGAAGACAAATTTTGTATATTAATTTATTTTCAACTTTGTACAACATTCTCTGAAAAAATCCTAAGCAACATGTTCAATTGCAAAATGTGTCTTACTATTGTGTGTATAAAACAACTAGCTGATTCCTTTATGATGAGATAGTTGATGTATATATATATATTTTTTTAAATATTTAATGCATCTCCCCACAATTTTATTTTTACATCTACTTGCCTACTTGATACTCACTCCCCTAGCACTCACCTTTTGGCCCTTGAAGTACTTTTACTCTTTTGTCAATTTGCACCTTTTAATCAAATGGCAAGCACCCCACCAATGCAGACTCCCCCCCCCCCACACACACACACATTTATCTGTTGTCTACAAGAAATAGGACAACTCCTTTTCATAATTTTGTACACCCCACTTTTCTTTATTTTATTACTAATTGATTCTTTCATTATCTAGACACCCCTAAAACACAGTCATATTAATTTCCCCATTCAGTTGTAACGCATAAAGATAAAATACCACTTCCACACAAAATCTTTATAATATAAAAATACCAAAAAATCTCTAGTTGAATTGCCCATTGGACTCCTGTAGGACTACAATCAGTAGTGGGCCTAAGACTGTTCCTTGAGGTGCACTGAGTTTACTGTAATGGGTGTTGATTTGAAGCCATTTATTATTACAGTTTGTTCTTTAAATACCAGGAAATCCTGAATCCATTGGTATAATGAACCAGTAATGTAAAATGCATATTTTGTTTTAGCTGGCCATGATATTTCTGAAGTATGAGCTATGGTTATTGTACAGTAGTTACGCTGAGGTTGTCAATTGTAGTCTAACTGAATTTCCATTTGATTGGATCAATAACAATGATTTTATTTTATCTTATACTACTACCTGTTTCAGCCGCTATTGAACTGAATAAAACAAAGTCACTTAAAAATGTTTAAACTGAGAGAAAGCTTTTGATTCTGCAAGAACAACAATAAGACAAACAATGCTTTTGAGATGGACAATGTTCAGTAATATTATGTAAGCCTACAGATCTAAGTTTTGCCTCCAGAAGTTTTCAAGGGATTTTAATTAATAAATTTGTATTTTATCATTTGTTGCAATATCTATAAGATCATCTAGATCCAATTATTCCAATCTATTCTAGATATTTCTAGATCTAATCCAAATTAGAAGTTTTAGACTAGGTTTTGATCTAGACCAGTGTTGAGCATACTATAACCTGCAGCTCAATGGGGGCTACCAGAAAAGTTTAATCTGGCCCACCTCATGTTTTGCAATAATAATTAAAATATTTTTACTCACAATGTGAAAATTCAAGTTATAATAATAATATTGAGAATTTTTACTTTTACAATTTACATATTACAATTTGCAGCAATGGTATTATTGAGCTGATTCAGAATGTCATAAAGTATATCTTTGAATGTTGGCTTTGGAGCCCTATTTTGGAAAGACACTCCTGTCCAATATATTGCAGGTTAAGGTGGCTTTTGCTTTGATGGTAGAGGAGCTGGCCATTTTTCGCATGGTACACTTTTCTTCCAGAGCTGAGGCCCATGATTTTTTTTGTTGTTTTTAGCTTTCTTGGTCACTGTCTCTCTCTATCTAGTGTGGTCTAGAGCTTGGTATTTCCAAATGTCAGTATCCATGTTCACTGATTTGAGGTCCCATTTTATTACATCCATTAACAGATGTTGGGGAGACCAGTTTTTCTTGAGCCAGTTGCAAGTTGTTTGTAGTGAATGACTTTCGGGATGTGATTGTCATCTGATGCAACAAGAAATACTAGTAAAACTAACTTAATATAAAATTATTTCTTGATGTAATAAACAAAGCTTTTAAGAACTTTGAAGACAACTCAATGTGTCTCATTTGCAATGTTTTTTTCCTACACAGCACTATACAAGACATCACCAGTAATACTATCTTAATATAAAATTATTTCTTAATGTAATATTCACTTGTGTGAGCTTACAGACATTTTTTCAAGATTTTCTTCCCTATGTTCAAAGAACTACTGAAACATGTTGAATAAATGAAAGCAAGTTGTAGGAGTAGAAAAACAAAACACTGTCTTTCTTCGAGGAGAAAACATGTGAAATAATTGAACCAGCATTGAGCTACAGAGGAATCTAAAAAAATGACATATCTTATTTGATGAGGTTCTTTGAAATGATTGTTATGAAAGAAGACAGGCTTAGGGATTATGAAACTTGATAGAGAACTACAAGATTGCAAGACTTCAATGCTATTAAAAAAAAAAAAGAAAAAAGATGTAAATAAATTCAAAATGCCTTTTTTAAACTGTGGGTTGTAAAGTAGAGAAAAAAGATTTACAGTTTGAATTAATAATAGTTGAAAGGTAGCATTTTCACTCATGATATAAAATTATATAAAATCAGAGTTAAAACATTGGAGAAATGGTAATATTGCGCATTTTAATTTATGAGTCACAACTGGTTGAGTCAGATAATTCATAATTTAGTCAATTGCTGTAGACAAAGTTTTAGCGTATGTTAAATATAATTCAGAAAAAATAGCTCTGTTGCAAGTATATTTACTGTTGTAAGTAAGAAACTTTTCCATTTGATTAAATGCTGAAGTGTACTATATGTTCTCTGCATTTAAGCTTCACTTGTAAAATATAGAACACAGCTTATTATTGTTGTTTGAATATTTTCTTTTTCAGTTGGCCTATAACTAGTCTAGACTATAACATCTAGATGTATATTCTTAAATATTTTATTTCTATCTATGACATAGTTCAACTGAGAAACCAGAATATTTAATCAATTGAAAGCTTGACTTAAACTTTGAGCTTAAATAATTAAGAGAAAAAAAAAAAGCTCCATTTTATCAAGTACCTGTTCATCCATTGTAGTATTCCTGATATAGAATAAACTCTTTGAAGAGAATCAGATGATCTTCTCAAAGAGCAATCATTTTCAGCTTGGAGACATTCAACAGAGTTTGTTAATTCAAGACATCGCAATCTAAGTTCAGCATTTTCACTGAAGAGAGAGTAGATCATTTTCTTTTTAATTTAAAGATATGATTCAAGATTCAAAATAAAAAAACAAACCACTAAAAAAATGTGTACAAATCAAACTAGTTTGCAAGAGCACAGAAATACTTACTTTTCACAGGATGTTAGTTCACTGGTTTCTAGAATAGGAAATAAATGTAAAGCCTTTAAGACATTTGACTTCATTGAAACAGGATCAACATTATCAATTTATAACTACAGATGTAAAAATATATGAAGATGTACAATCTAGTTAAAAGTCTAATTTAAATAGTAAAGAATTACCTTTGTGATCTTGCAATAGAAAATCAATTTCATTTAAACCTGGAGAGAAAAAAAATGGAATATCTTGAACTTAAGTAAACTGCTTCCATTTGATCTGATTTATTTGTTCTCATACTTTCAGTTATGCTGAGACTTAAAAAACACTACCATGGCTTTAAAAAAAACAGATATTGCCTGAATTGTTTAGTTTTTTTTTCTCTAGAATTTGATATTGGCGCCCTAGTTCCTAACAAAATAACACCCACCATATTTAGAATATATATTGATACATGTATTTGATCTAATCTGAATGTCTCAGTGTCACACTTAGGGTTGACAGAATTAGACAAAATGGTCATCACATTCTTTATCCCCTAATATATGTTGGGCTAGCTCTTTCATGTGTTCCACTTGCCAATGTAAATATTGCCTTCCAAGAATTGAATAATGCTCTGCCAGATGTAGAGAATTACTATAACAACTGGGAAGACGATTATATATATAAATAGCCAAAGACATGGTAAGTCACAGATTTTCAGAAACATAGTGGAACATTCAAGATTGAGGATAATATGCCTGAACAAACTATTCAGTGGATGGATCACATCACGTGTTTCAGTTTTTTATTGAGTGTTTCAGTTTTCTATTGATGGTTAACACCCTATTGTATACAAGCTGATCAAACAGCAGGAGTACACTGAGAAAAGTATTCTTCAATAGAATGATGGAGAAAGAAGCAAATAATGTCCAACTTTAAACAGATGAGTTATGCAAAAAGCCACTGAAGGAATTTCTGTGACATTGTATACCACTTGACCATTTTTTCAATCTGACAAGAAATTGAACTAGTATACTCTATGTTATTAAGCTAGCACATAGTTCAAATGAACATGATTTATACTTACGTTTTTGCTTATTTGGGAATAGCGTTCTTTTAAATTTGCATATTTGAGTAAAATATATAAAATAATTGCAGAAAAATTATTTAAAAAAAAAGAGATAACAAATAACTCTTTTGTCATAACAATCATTTTGGCTAGACAAGAATGCAATTATATACTTACGTTTGTCAATGTCTGATGTTACTGCTAGAATGGATTCTGTAGCTGCTAGAACATCCCTAACCTCAACATTGAAAGCCTCATGAACAGCCTGAAACAAATCTGATACTGAAGCAAGTGCTATCATTTCATGTACTATTTTACACATTAAATAATTTTATGAAATGAACACATTACCTCTCTATCAGTGTAATATTTCAATAAATGATTGGCTTTCATTTTTTTCCACTTGCTACGTGCTAGCATCTTACTGGCCTCTATCATTTCCAACAATTTTTGTTTGTTTGTAGGCTTAAAAAAAAAAAGAAACAAGAAAGAAAAAAAAAACAGTATAAGCCACAAGTCACTCTCTGAAATAGTTAGCACAGTTTGTAATCTTTTTCAGAATGTGGGGGGAGAGCATTTTTTTTTCCTTCATAAACCCAATTGGGTCAGCACTATTCCTAGCAATGAATATTATTGAGTCCAAATTAAAAAAATATTTTTGGAATCAACATATATTATGACATGTTCTATAGTTTAATCAGGACATATAAAGAAAATAGATTTTCTTTTTGTTAATCATTCAATATAGGCTTTAAAATGATAACTTTTCATAAAGGGGTCATAGTGGATGTGTCAGACTTGTTTGCTGCAAAGTAGTGGGGCTGGTTCCTGGTTCTATCGAACAGGCTGTGAGTTTTCATCATAAAAAAAAAACAGAAATGAAAAAGTGGTTTGAGTGCTGAGACAAGTCACAAAAAACCTGTGGAGTCTGGGAGCACATAAGATGCCCTGACCGCGCTTTCCAGGCCTGAGCAAGCTATTATGGCACAATGCAGGACAGGCCACTGTCCTGTTGGCTCTTATTTCTCACGGCTATGGCCAAATTTTCATTCATGGTGTCCCTGCTGCAGGTAAGGAGAGGAAACTGTGTCTCATATTCTGTTTGACTGCCCCACACTTGCTCATCTCCGCAGGTCTGGGAAACCAATAAATTCTCAACCTGTATGCACTATGCAAAACAGCAGGGTTTCTGTCCAGGGCTTTTGCAAGAGAGGATTTGAGCCTCTCAAGCCCTTACTCAAATGGAGTTTGGTGATGATGATGACAATGGTAACAAAAAATAAATAAACTTAGAAAAAGCAGACATTTAATAGGAATTCATAAAAATTAGGAACAGCCCTAGGGAGTGTGAGAGGAAGGCAAAGGAAATAGAAATCAATGAGTCTTAGGATATATAAATAATATAAGATGTTAGGGATGATAGAAGAGGGATGAAGTCCATTGGTTGTGGACAGGTGAAAGTGAAACTTTTGAGACCTAAGAGGCAAATGTTTAGTTGAGCTAAAATGAACATGTCATGTGGTGAACAAAAGACTAAATACTGTTACAGTTAACAATCAATTAGAAAACAAGTGATTGATTCAATACATTTTTAGAAATAGCAAGGATAATTTATAAATACTAAATGAGCTAGTGATCTACACAAAAAACAATCAACTAGATAAGTGGTTCCCAAACTTTTTTATCTCGTACACCGCTTGCTATGTTTTCTGGCTTTCGGTAGAACCCCTGCTTAACTTACATATTTATTGAAAATTCATCAACATTTTTTTAAAACTATTTCTAACTGTAGTGAGTTTAAAAAGGTAATTCAAAACTACATATTATGTTATAGAGCTCTATCTTTTTATTGATAAAATTCAAATTAAAACCAATTAAAATAACAATATGTATCACCAGATACACTAGGAATGTTGTTTTTTATGGATATTATAGTTCATATAGGAATTTGTTATTCTTTGAAGTAGTTCTTCAAAAGTAAATATTAATGAATTAATTAATTTGTAAGTATCATTGTAATATTTTTTCAAAGAGCAGTTTGGATCAGATATTTGTCAGCTGGAACAGTTTTCACTAACAGAAAGGACAAAGGCGAGTAACTGTCACCTAAACCAGTAAGCTTCGAGTAGATAGTGCTCCTTAGCATTGGCTTGCTACCTACCTACTAGAAGGAAAACTGAATTCAAAACTCTGCTGCCTAGCAACTAAACCCAAGCCTGAAGAAAAAAGGAGTCGGCGACCATTAGGCAGTTTGCATCACACAGCGCTACAAGCTTTCAGAGCCTGTGATGCTGCTGATTCCAAACTCATTTGCAAAGATTTACAAAAGAAGCTTTTAATTTTATAGCTCATACCACCGATAATCCTTTGAATTGTATTGCTGCTTAAAGAAATTCAGTTAAAGGTTTGTGTAAAACAGTTTTTAAAACTACAACGGCTAGTAAAATCAATGTTTTCTCTATAGTGTTTTCTGTATTTTGCTATAAGTGAAGAGATATTGTAAGACGTTCACAAACCACCATTTTCTCTATATGATGTCGAAGATAGAATTACTGGGTCTATTCTATACTTTATCTTTGAGGGTTCAAAGGTTTTTCAAATCTTTATTTTGTCAGGGTGACTTTGTTCACCAGCATAAATGGTTTTATTTTGTCATAAGAAAGGCTCTTGGCAACCGCTTGTTTGACAAGGAAGGAATGAATCCCAATTATAAATAATCAACGCTGTACGATCTACATTTCTTTTTGTTAAACATTAGTTACAAGTAGACAAAATTAACTCTTTTTCTCCTAACTGACGATACCAGCGTTGATTCCACCAGAATGTGGTAAATAATTACGGAGAGAAAGAGTTCAGCTATTTCAATCAGTATTGAAATTAAATAAAAATTTTGATTGAATAGCAGAATAACTATTTATAGGATAATCAAAAGTACAAAATACCAATCAAATATTAGTGAATAAAATAATGACATTATTGGGATGTAAAAATTAAAGTTAAGACCTGCATAAATGAATTCTATTATCGTAGACCCCCGTGGACATCTCATAGACCCCCAATTTATTATTTCACTTTGGTAGACACCTGGGGGGTCTATATAGACCACTTTGGGAATCACTGCCCTAGATAGTAGTTCAATAAGCAACAAACTAGTCATTTGTACAATAAATGTTTCTAAAAAAATGCACCAATTAAAAAATGAAACAAAACATGGTTACATACATCATTTGTAGAAAAGTAAGTGTAAGCTGCTGATTCTTCAATACATTCTGCTAGTTTTAGTTTACTTTCTTGGTGACATCTGAAAATGAAAGATTTTTATTTTACCCATTTATTTCCTCAGTATGGAATCAGATGTGCCATAAACTAAAAAAAAAACTCATTTATTTTGCAGTGATCTTCAGTCCACAATTTCCAAAAATCCATTTTTTCAATCAATTAATAACAATTACATGTTTATAGTGATGGGAGGGGTATAAAAATTTGCTACAATTCGTTACATGGGAAAGAGGATTCTGAAGATTAGTTATGCAACAACAAAAAAAAAAATATTCAAATAAAATAAGACACTACAGTAGTCCTTGACTTTTGTTGAAGGGCTATATCACTGGTTTTATAAAAATATTAATTGAATAAATACTCCCACCAGTTTTCCAGCAGATGGCGGATGTATTTGTAGTCATGGGTGGGAAAAATAGGATACGAAAGGCCAAAAGAAGTCGATACTTTTCCCATCATTTCTCTCAATACCATGATGTAAAATGTGATTAGGGAAAACGATAATTAATAAATCTCGTGTAAAATTCTAATTTTCTATAAAACTGTAAAAAAAAAAAACTAACTAGAAAAGAAATGGAACACAACTTTCAATTCATGGATGAAAGTGGATTCAGGCATAGTGCTACATGGAAAGGAAAATGACATAAAAACAATGCAATGTTTAAGTTAGTGGCACATCAATGAATTTATAAGTTTTGTAATCACAGGCAACGAATGTAACCCACACCTGAATATAAGACCATTCAAAAAATGGTAAAAAAAAAAAAGGGTGTAGCTCAAATTCAATCTCCAACATGATAAAGGCAGTAGTAAAAACAAATTTACAAGTGCGCTTTTGTTTTTAAAAATTGAGAACCAAATGTGACAGACAGTATAAGACAAAAAATGGAGACCTTAAAAACCCTATAAATGCACAAAATGGTGTAATTAGATTAAAACCTTATTCAGTTCAATGTTTGTACTCACAGCTCTTTGGAAGATTCAATATTAGCAAGATAATGTTTTAGCACCTCAGCCTTTGGAACAAATGTGAGTAGTGTCTTCAGTTGATCTTGGACACTTGATAATGGAATATTCTGTCAAAAGACAAAAAAATGGTGTATCCAAAACAGCCCAATGGAAAACTTCATAAGTTCACATTAATATTCTGTTTTTTTAGATTTAGACATTTATTATACAATGACACAATATTCTGATAACCACTGGGTGACCCTAGATAGAAAACTGTCAATGCTCCAGCACATCCAGGAAGTTGAAAGGAAAGCCTCGGAGAAGTTAGTGTAACTGACATGCTACGCACATTAAGGGAAGTAAGATCACAAATAGAGTACAGCTATACATTTCAAGTATACGCTAGTAAACTGCCCTCGAATCACTCGACTGAGTACAAGCACAGGCACTAAGGTTCATTTGTGGCACCATTCGGACAAGCCCAACAAACACTGCTGAAATCTTATAAAAAAATCTTAAATTCAAGGAGAGAAAGGCGGTACTGACAGCCTACGAGCGCTAGATAAGGGGCGACTCTAGGCTACCCACATCTATTTTAGTGCAACAGTGGAGAGAGAGGAACTGCATAAAATGCAATTGTTCCTCCATATTGCAGTCAATTTGTCAAAAACATCTGGGCTCTCCACTGACAGAATCCCAATTAGGAGAATTAGTACATGCCCTCAGTGGAGGAGATTGCCGGCCCAACAAATACATCTGACCCTTATAGGGCAAAAGAGGCCACCAAGAGGCATTTAACACCCGCCATCCTTCAAAATTTGGCATTGGTAACAATTAAATCCTACCCATCAGATGCCATTTTCTGTTATACCGATGGGTCGGTATTGAGGGACCTCGATAGATCTGGTTATGTGGCCCTTATAGTCTACCCAGACCGGACAGAACCAGATCGGCTTACAGGGATAACTTGGGCATTCGAGGCTATTAGAGCCCGAATGACCCAACATGAAACTAGCGCCACTACTGTGGTACCGGTACTAGTCACTGACACTCGCTCCAGTTTCCTAGCTATGGGTGGCGGCGGGTCGTCTGTAATAGAAGAGGCAGTCGGCGCCGCAGATAATATCCACCGAGCCATTGAAGCTGTCATTTTTAAGCAGTGGGCGCCCCCTCATATTGCAAGGTGCTTTGGCAGCCACACACCTCGAAGCACCAAGCACGTTTTTACAAGCAACGGCACAAATCCGAGCACTCATTCATGAGAAGTGGCTTAAGTCCTGGGTGGAATCCGATAGAGCATGTAGTGTCTGGCAGCATGTGCGTCACCCAGATCGTCACGATCCGTGGTGGCGGTTGAATGAAGAGGTCAGAACAATCTATCATTGCGCAGTGTAGGATGGAACACTGTCCTATTGGGGCATAATTTGCCCGGTTCCATCCGAACTATGATCCCCGATGCCGTCACTGTGGAGAGAGAGTTGAAACAGTGTCGCATATCTTGTACAAGTGTCCCCAGCTCCGAGAGCTAGGGGACGTATCTAGGCAGTCACTCGACTTGTATGGTAGCTATGAGGCATTACGCCGAACAGCCCAGTTTCTTGGCAGAGCACTACAGGAGGTTTGAGTCCTCCCTGCTATGATTTTTCAATAGGAGTTCCTCTCAGAACCACTTAAGCACAGCAGTGGCACCTTGTACTAGAGGACTCTGAACTAGTTATAGAACACCCCTCTGAATTCTGGATAGCCAATTTTAGCCAGTTTTGTACAATTTCATATCAATTAACTTCTGCTAGGAAGCAACTTAACATGAAGTGCTTCCATTAAAATGAAGTTAATAAGGATAAGCTATTGTTGTAATAAACTGTAACAAGTTAATCTGTAGCTAATGCCCAACCATGTAAGTTAGCAATTCAATTTTCAATAGCACAATAGTCCTAACGATTTGTTTTCATTTTATTTAGTAAAGACCTAGAATATGATAAAAGTATTTTTTTATGTCTTGGAGTAAAAAAATAATAATAAAAATTTAAAAAGTTCTTCCAAATACACCCGTGTCAAAATGTTGCTTTGTATTGATGGAGCACTGGAAGCAAAAGCAATCAAAATATACAAGCAGCAGCATAAATTAACTTCATTTTCTTGGTATTTTGTTAATAAAAATATAGATATCTCAGGTACTGAACAGATGTGTTTGAGTGTTGGATTTGTTGATGGCAATACATACTGGCAGGTCTGCTGTCCAACTTGTAGTGTTCTACTCCAGTTCAAGCTTATTTACTTTTGGGCAGAGATGGAGGGGGGGTGGATGAAAGTGTTACTTTTTTTTCCTAGTGTTGGTTACTCGAATGCTTAGAACTTAACTGCAAGTGTAGTCAGTGTAGATCAAGAAATCTATATCTCAGTATGGTAGACTATAGGGCAACGCTTCCGTAGCTTCTATCAAAGTATTAACTGTTTTAGTTGAAACTATTTAAAAATGGATCTCAAGATTCTCCTGTTATTAACAAACTAGAGTTTGAATAAATTAAAACCACTAAATATTGACTTAAAACGCTTCAGGTTCCCACTATAAACTACTGTAAACATATCGTGTGATGTCAACACAACTGCCACATGACTTGGAAGAAACCCGGAACAATCCCATTAATAGTCTACAGTTGAAATAAAATGAATTTTGCAGAAGAGATAAAGCAAAAATTTTACCACAAAAGATAGCACTTTATTGGGCACATTTCTTGAATGCTTGATGCCTAAAGATACCAGGAGATCACTTACAGAAGTAGCATTCTAAAAAATAACAAAAATAAAAAAAAAACATACATATACATTATACATTTTATGTTACATATATATATACACACACTAGCATTACCCACTGGCCTAGCCTGTTGATTTATTCCCAGCTATGGACCACTCCCATTTTTTTGTTACTTATAACTATATAATGATATCTTATAGATTGCAGATGTTAATTTAAAAAAAAAAAAAAAAAAGATGAACTTAAATGCTCCACTCCTTTGGTCAACTAATATTCTAGTATCTATTATGTTGAATTGGACCAGCCAATTGATTCCTTAATTTGTTTTGCGCATTTTAAATAAAACTGCCCGCACTTATACAACACCACTTTTTGGCATGTGTATTTTAGTATATTATAACGTTTCTTGACCATTCTGGTTATCACAAAACCAAATCCTACGTGCCTGGCCTGAGTAGTATCCACTCTAGATGTCAGTATTGGCTAATCATGATTGACCGCTCACCTAGTGCTGGCCAGGGGGCGATTTGTGTCGGCTGTCTAAACACACACACACACCACTATCCCCATATGTACCACCATCAGGTTTCTTACAATATGTTAAGTTTTAATTGGAATGGCCTACTTTACCCTCCCAAAGACATATTTTTTTTGTTAGAGAATTGGATAATATTATTTGACATACCCTCCCTTAACTCTCTACGCCTTAGAAAATAGTCCTACATACAGGAGTATTCTTCACTTTTCAGCTTTAATGTAGGAAAAATTATTAAAATTAAATTGTGCAAAAAAATGCAAAAATTTTTTTTCAAAATTTATTGCATAATAAGGGACATGAAATCGTAATTTAAATTAACATCTTTTATTCATATAATATTCAACTTACTTTAAACTTTTCTAACTTATGATGTTGATTCAAATTTGAAGTAGGCAACTTATATAATGACTGTGTACTTTCTGGAATCGATATAAACACACAAATTAATATTTATTTGGTTTATTATTTCAGCATTGTTAATGTTATGTTAATAGGGACTTTTTTGGGGGGACCTGGGTAAAAGAAATTGAGCAACACATAATGTTGATTGTAAATCAGAAATTGATCAGTAAAAACAAACAATAGTAAAAAGAAAACTTATCTAAGGGAAGGAACCCCTAAGTACTGCCCATAGACTTATATATACTATATCTAGACTGGACATGGAGATTTTTTAACACTACAAAAAATGTCGTGAAATTCTTTTAGAAAGTTGGAACAAGGCGTTGTTTTGTAAAGTAGTTAAAAGAAGTAAAAAGTTGTTTTTTTCAACCCTAACCTATGTAACAATAATTTAATTTTTAGATCTAGATCTAGATAAAAAATAAGAGTACTCTCGTCTCATAATTATTATTTTGCAATTTATAGATACATAATCTAGAAAGATCTAGGTAATTAATCTATTTAAATGCACATAAGATGATTAAAATCAACATGAATTATTTTGATCTAGGATTTTGGAAACATCTGTAAAATGTTTGTTTTGTAAAATGTTTTACATAATTCGGATGTTCCTTCAGAGTTGAAGATAGTTTATTTCCTAGTCCAAACCTCCCGCAGGACAACGGGGGATGGGAGCGGGCAGGGTTTAAACCCTCAACCGTCGATAAATCCGAACGACAGTCCAGCGCGCAAACCGCACGACCAGGCAGCCATCTCAATGGAAACAAACAGGAAATGTCTTTGTTTCATATATATTTGCATAAATATCAGAGAAATGATTTTGCATTATTTCTAAACTTTGAAAACAAAAGATCATTACTTTTCTAAGTCAGAAAAGATTTGGGCGACTCCCCTTAGAGCTTAAGTACATAAAAATCTATTTATATATAGATCTGTGAATGGATCAATCGTGGATAAGAATTTATTTCCGGTTTCCAGTCTAGTATAATATATAAGTCTATGGTACTGCCATTTATCTGAAAAGTATGGGGGTTTATCTCCCTTTCAGCTATAAGGACAAAATGAATTAATCAGTACTAAATGATTTACTAATTGGTTAATTTTTGGATTGATTCAACTTGATCTTAGAATGGGAAGAAGTCTTTAATCTCATTATTTCCACACAAAAAAATTATAATAATTTATCACCAACAATTAATTAACTCAATGTTAACAGTGATGGAAACAGACTTTGAAAAAATTTTTAGGAAATTTTTTACACCCCCGTTTTTGAACTGGCCTGTCACTGTGAAAATGTTGCTGATTTTTTTTAGAATTATGTAGAATCATTTTATTTAATATTTTCTTTAAATAATGTTGTATTACATGATTACACTGTATAAGCTTTACTGCACACATAATGCATTCAAGGCACTATTGCTTGTACATATAGATGAGAGGAGAAAGCTTAGATGCTTTATATCTGGGTTCAGGCAGTCTGAGCATTCTATAAAAGATAACTGCTTTACAGTTATTGTAACAACTTCTCTGTCTCAAACAACTGTAAAGAATTAATGTGTTTGAGTTCAAAACATACTTGGAAATACTTCACAAGTATGAGCTACACTTCTGTTTGTTTCATTGATTATTATTATTTTTATACAGGAGAAACTATTTATTAAACTTTGTACATGAAGTCCACCAAATAATGCTTGAAAAGCAATTGAGAGAAAGCTGCTGAATCTCTGCTGAGTTCTTAAGCAAGACAAGCAAGAACAACCAGATAAGGAGCAATGCTTAGAGGAAGAGAATGTTTAGCAATAAAACTGCATTCACTTGTGCATGAAATACTGAGCCATAGTTTTCGGGTGTAAAAACAAAATTTAATTGGGTACTCAGAGAGACACAAAGATAAAGGCACAGTCCTCGTTCCATATGCTAGGACAAATGTGTACAAATGCTCCTTCTTCCCTGGCGCTATTAGAGCATGGAATGGGTCATCTGAGCTAGCCAGGAAAACCAGTGACTTGGCAGGAAGAATTTAGGCCCTTGGTTGATATGCATGACCCATAGGACATAATCATCTTCCTTTTTGAAGTAACGTCTGTATTATATAAGATAAGATAGAATATGGTACTACGAAATTTTCGGAAAACTCCCATCACTGTGTTAAATTTTTTTTTATTGATTCATGTCTTGTCAGGTTTAGTGAATGATTGTGCAAAGTTTTAACTTGATCTGAAAATGGGAAATGGGAGAAAGAAAACAAGTTCAAACTAGACAGACAGAGTGAGTTGATATAAGCATTGTACCAGACAGACAGAGTGAGTTGATATAAGCATTGTACAAAGACAGAAATGTACATTTCAGAATATTACCTGTGAAAGAATTATCATTACTGTTGGCTAACTCTGGCATTTCCTGGTTTCCTAACAGTTCTAGGTCATCATAGTCTTCAATAGGTTCTCTAATTTTACTTTTGGCTTCACTCGTTGTAATAGTTGGAGTCTGACCAAATATATCTGGTAATGGTGACATGCCTTCATCAAAGTTACTTATTTGGAATGGCCTTTCTGGACTTACAAAATTCAGGTTAGTTGTTATGTTATCTAATGACTTTGGACTTTCACAGTTAGATGACTGAAGGCCACTTATTGTGGTAACAGGAGCTAATCGTTTTTTCTTGTTGCCTAGAATAAGATTAAAGTTGGTGGATTTTCTTTTACCAAGGTTTAATGGCTGTGTGAGGGATAACTGTAAACATTGCACTGGGTAATTCTCTTTCTCACAAGCATGAATACTATTTTCTTTTGTAGCAATCGACCTATCAACAACTTTATCTAATTTCAAGCCAATTTGACTTAGCTGTAATGCCTGAGAACTGATTGGCATGACACTTAGACCTTTCCGAGGTTCACTTAATGAATGATTAGTTGAAGTTAAAGAAAGTTCTTTTATAGGAGTCATGTCAAATTTGGAGATGGTACTTAGTGGCATTCCAGAGATTCTATTTTGCGCTGGCATTACAGTAATCGAAACATCTTCAATAGGTAGATCTTTTTTAACTAAGGCAAATAAATTATCTAAGATTCTCGGCTTTACAGCTTCTGAAATACTAGTTGTTGCTTGTGTTTCCTGTATGTCTTTAAAAAAAACTGAATCCATGGCAGGTTCTTTAAGTGAAGTTGAAAGTTGTGAGATGTTAGCTGTGGTTTCCATCATACATTCTGTCTCATCAACAGATTCATCTTTTTTAATCAAGGTAAACAAATTATCTAAGAAATTTGGCTTTTTAGCTTCTGATATATTAGTTCTTTCTGCTGTGGTTTCCTGCACATCTTTATCAAAAGCTGTCATTTCCATCATGCATTCTACCTCATCAACAGATTCATCTTTTTTAATCAAGGCAAACAAATTATTTAAGATTTTTGGCTTTGTAGCTTCTGATATATAAGCTGTTTCTTGTGTGATTTCCTGCATATCTTCAACCACAAATACTGAATCTAAAGCAGGCTCTTCCAGTAAAGTTGAAAGTTGTGAGATATTAGCTGTGGTTTCCATCATGCATTCTGTCTCATCAACAGATTCATCTTTTTTAATCAAGGCAAACAAATTATCTAAGTTTTTTGGCTTTTTAGCTTCTGATATATTAGTTCTTTCTGCTGTGGTTTCCTGCACATCTTTATCAAAAGCTGTCCTTTCCTTCATGCATTCTACCTCATCAACAGATTCATCTTTTTTAATCAAGGCAAACAAATTATCTAAGATTTTTGGCTTTTTAGCTTCTGATATATTAGTTCTTTCTACTGTGGTTTCATGCACATCTTTATCAAAAGCTGTTCTTTCCATCATGCATTCTACCTCATCAACAGATTCATCTTTTTTAATCAAGGCAAACAAATTATTTAAGATTTTTGGCTTTGTAGCTTCTGATATATAAGCTGTTTCTTGTGTGATTTCCTGCATATCTTCAACCACAAATACTGAATCTAAAGCAGGCTGTTCCAGTAAAGTTGAAAGTTGTGAGATGTTAGCTGTGGTTTCCATCAAGCATTCTGTCTCATCAACAGATTGACCTTTTTTAATCAAGGCAAACAAATTATCTAAGATTTTTGGCTTTTTAGCTTCAGATATATTAGTTGATTCTGCTGCGGTTTCTTGCAAATCTTTATGTAAAAAAACTGAATCTATGTCAGGTTCATCAAGTGAGGTAGAAAGTTGTGAGATATTAGCTGTGGTTTCCATCATGCATCCTGTCTCATCTTTGTCACTAAAGACAATTGTACAGTTAATATGAGGTTGACGATCTGATTCCTTCACACAGCTGAAATAAACAATAAGCTCATTCTAGAAAGAATCATCATAAATAATTTAAAATGTACACCATATAGCTAGAAATACATTTTTAATATTAATTTCAATGAAAACAAACAAAAAAAATATTTATAAAAAAAAAACACATTTATCCATTATGATAATTTAGATGAAACAAAGCAAATCATCAGACCACATAAATGCTGACAATATTAAGTTAGTAAAACTGCAATCAAATAGTAAGTTTAGTTCAAAAAATAAGCTGATACTTAGCTTTTTTAAGTTGAAACAGTTGGTATACATATGTTTATTTTTTCTACAGGAACATGTTTTTGTATCCTGAAATAGAACAGCCAGCCCAATATATTTCCCTCTCCCCATACACAAACACTAACAATTGATCCATGAATTCTAGTAGAGCTTAAGGAGGACATTTCTTTCACTTTGATATAGACACAGTTGCAGTTGTTATAAACCCAATGCAATATTGAAAACGTTGGTAAACATTCATCTTCACTAAAAACCTTTATTTTAAATCCTATATATAATGATCCACGTTACAATGCCCCAACCACATACTGAATGTTTGCCCTGTGGATTCTTGTAGTCCTAATAATAAATAAAAGGTCCAGCATACACATTCTTTTGTCCTATATTCTTGACATAGACTTAATAAAACAACCTTTCCCACTATAGTAATATATAGTAAACATGCATGTGTTCATGAAGCAATCCCAGATTTAGAAATATATATAAACTTAAAAAAAAAAATAATTTAAGTGTTGTTTGCTTCCTTAGTTTCAAAAGAAGGAAACAGAATTTTCTATTTGGTTCATATAAACATGAAGATCAATAATGCCCTAACTATGTTTAATATCTCCCAAAAGACCAAAAAAAGAGATTGCTACAACAGAAGAAGAGCTTTAAAATTTAATTTTTATAGAGCTAAATTAAGCATAAATTTTTATTATGTACACCACATAAACATAGATTTGCCTCCAAATATAAGGATCCCCCATGATAAAGCTCATGTCTCTCTTGTAGAAGAGACTTTAAAATCTGAGTATAAGTATGCTTCTATAGGTCATAATGAACTGGATTGAGGGGAAAAAAATTTTTTTGATGCTAATTTACTTTATTAAATGTACTTTATGAGATTCAATATATATATATATATATATATATATTTGACTTACTCTGTCAATCTTACATCCAAATTCTGGAAACCATTTTCTTCTAGTTGGTGATAAGTATCTTGATTCGCACAAGCTGTAGTATTTATCTTTTGAAAAGTTTCATTGCTTTCCTAAGAATAGGTCAATTTAAAAACAAAAATTAATCCAATAACTCTGTCTTTGTGACATATCTATTTATATAAACTTCTATAGTGAACTGAAATAGGTAATTAAACACCATTGAAAACTTCCGGAAAAAAAAAATTTTTTTTGCTTAATGCTTGCTAATTTTCTTTTTGAATTAATATCAATAGACAAAACGATGCATGGTACAAAAAGTAAACCTGTAGGTAAAGTTGTGTGAATCACAAAAGAACACTGACATTATAGAAATGTAAAATTTATTATTTTAAATGTTTTTAATCATTTATTGACAAGATGGCAGAGAATTATTTCAATAGTTACCAGAGCAGATGTAAAAGTTTCATGGTTAGTTCCACTGCTGCTAGAACTTTCATCACTCACACTGTTGTGCCAAGGTATTGGGTTGAAATGCCTTCAATAGAAATTGTTTGGAAAAAATCTAATTATAGCTAACAGTGATTGTGTGTATGGAAGGGCATCTAAATAAGCCAAAGTATCAAAGACAAATAAATTACTTTTAAAATTTAGCTTATTAAAGATATTGTCAAATAGGTCAAGTTCCTTTAAGACCAAGACATACATAGGGCAAATGATGGCCAATAATTCACAAGGATATTGTATGTTCAGCACTATGTGGCAGCCAAAGCCAGATTTGTAACTGGGTGAACTAAGAGACTTGAATCCATTGTTACAGTGCCAATGAAACACCACAGTGCCTCCACCTAGATTTGATCCCAAGATCATCAAATTGGTAAGGGGGAACCAAAATACATTGATTTTTTTTATTTCTATAAAAAATGAAATAGCAATTAGTAATAGACAACAGATTAATGTATTAAAAGAAAACAATTTCAGGTATCTTACTTTATAGTGTAGGTGCTAGCAAAACTAACACGCCTAGGAGTTCGAGGCCCATCACTAATTCCTTCAGTATTCTGTTGTAAATGTAAGTGAAAAATTTAGTTATCTAGTCATATATGGAAATGGGTGTAAAAAGAAATCAAAAATATTTTACAGTCTACACAATTCCACAATTTCATAAAAGTAAGTTGCAAATAAAAGATCTGACTTTATAAAAACAAAGAATTATCAAATAATTGTTGTTAAAAAGAGTTGATATTACAATGGTTCTAATTCTGCTATGCACACCACTGTCACCACAAGATAAAGAAGGATAGGCTCTTTAGAGAAAAAGAGGCAACAGTGTAATAGTAACTGTTCAAATCCCCAGTGTTTGCTATTAAGAAGTTTTATAATAGTGAAATCTAGAATGCACTTTCACAGTGTTTTAGTAGAAAACTTGTCCAAAATGTGGAACAAAAGCTCTGCTAATGAAGAAGTGGTTGAAGCACTCAGAAACTTCTGCTAGATCTACTTGAGGAACAGAAAGAGCACTTGACAGCAGTACATGATGTAGCAGCTAAGAACTATGAAACCTCAGAACTGTTTGGCAAAGACCTGATTTTCACTGTTTGATGTCTAATATTTAATCAATGCATAGTTCTTCATTGTAAATAAACAATAAGCATCCATTGGATTCTCTTTCACTGAATCAATTTTTACAAGCATATAACAATATTCACTATAGCATAATAAAAATAAATTCTTACAATATGAAGTTGAAATTTTTTTATATATATTACAATATTGAATATTTCAAATTTAAAATAAATTGAGTATGCATTTTATAGAATGAATAAATATTTTTGTGTCTTATAAGAACTTAGGAAAAAAAATTAAATTTAGATTTCATCTAATTTTTAATCTAAAAATGTTTTTATTTATTTATTTTTACAATAAGCCAATTATTTAGATTCTTTTTTTTTTACATTTTTTTTAATGGGAATAGATTGAGCGTCAACAATATTGTTTTTTTTTCTTCAAAG
This sequence comes from Biomphalaria sudanica, assembly GCA_036873155.1. Taxonomy (NCBI): domain Eukaryota; kingdom Metazoa; phylum Mollusca; class Gastropoda; family Planorbidae; genus Biomphalaria; species Biomphalaria sudanica. The sequence continues at coordinate 433,275 of JAZGLO010006670.1, forward strand.
TTTTATAAGTTAACTAATCAAAGTTATTTACTGGCCACTTTTTTTGTTTTTAAAAATGCATATCTTGTTTGACCATTGCACTAGTATGAGTTGAGACTAAAATAAGGACATTGATAAAATAAAATGATGCATAAGACAAAACTAATAAAAAATGGCACTAGAAACAACAAGACAAAAGTAGAGAGTACAGAATCTCTATCATTTACTAACTACCAGGTTTTTTTTGTTCACGTAGTTCGCAATCTTGGAGTTTTCTTTGACTTAATTCTGCAAAGGTCTCTATCTGCAGCTGCACAGATTAGGCCACATACGATCTTCTTTGACACCTGAGTCAACTAAAAAGCTAACAATGGAATTTATACTCTCCTGCGTTGACAATTTCAATGCCTTGCTTGCAAATATAACATAAAAAAATGCACAGGATTCAAAACAACGCTGCATAAATAGTCCTACGAAAAACATGACATGATTCTGATACAATCATCCTGCGTAAATTTCATTGGCTTTCTGTGAATGCAAGAATCGACTACAAAGTGGCAACACTTTGTCATCAGTGCATCTACCATGACCTCAATGCTTCTAGTCATCCCTCAAAAGTTATAGTTTGTGGACTTTTTCAGTGCACGGACAAAAGGTTTGTAACTCTCTCCCCATTGATAACAAACAAAAAGCATGCTTCACTACATTCAAGAAGAACATTAAGACCTATCTGTTCAAAATCTTTTTAGATTAGTTTGTCATCTTAACTCGTTTTAATGTCTGTTATTTTAACGTGCGCAGCATAGTGTGAATGTTAGATGGTGTGATTGCAAATTGAAAGAGGAAGATAGAGAAGAATCCAAAAATGTACTAATGTAAATGAGGTAATTATTGACAAATTATTATTTATTGAAAGAATCAAAAATGGACTAATGTAAATGAGGTTATTATTGACATTTTATTTTTTGTTGAATTAAGATTTAAGTCCTCATAATCTACAATAGATGAGTCTGTTTGGTGTATAATTAAAAGTCCCATCTGCTCGTAACAATTATTAGAGAGCCTTTAGCCTACATTATGTTTGTTAACAACGCTTTATTAATGAAATTATTATAATTATAAGTATTATTGATATAGCCAACAAGTAATTACATAACACATTATGATTGCTCACCTCAAACCTAAAAGTATCTTGCTTTTTGAGAATCTAGAAATAGATAGAATGGATAAAATTATGTTCTGCAAAAAAGAAAAATTCTAAAATGCAAAAGCGATTAGGATTTTAAGGAAATTCAAAAGGAACTTCTATTATATCTTCTATACAAGAAAGAATTAATAATGAAAAATTGTTCACATTTTTCATTGCTCAAACTCTAAGGCTCATAATAGAAAATATCAGATAAAATATTTTTTCAAGAAAAATGTTCTAATTTCTGTATTGTCCTAATACAACGAGTAACCCCTAAATGACATGGTTAGTGACCAGAAAGTCTGTCATTAAGCATGTTTCATCATAAGTGTGACCCTAGATTTGGGTTAGGTATTAACTGTAAGTAACTTTTTCTTTTGATACAGTACTGTATACACTTGAAATTACATTGCACATGTAGTACATATAAAGCTGACAAACATCGTTTTATTGAGAAAAATATAAACTGTTAAATATAGAAATTAATTACAAAGTTTTACAGAAATATGTTTGACAATGAAATTACCCTGTAAAAAAAACAACATTCAAACATAATTCTACTCCATAGAGAACACATACTATGAGCAAAACAATAAAATTCAACTTAAAAGCATTCAAATACAAAAGAAAGTAGAACATCTTCTATGAGCCATGTTGATGGAATACATTTTGATAGTAACAATTTTTTATAAAGTTATTGTGAGATCGCATTGCTGAGATGAGCTGTCTCAGACCAGCCTATGGTACACAACACACCACTGTGTTGCCACTGCTCCGTGCACTGGCAAAAATTTGAAACATTGGCAGGCAAAATTTGAAACGTTCGCAATCTACCATATCTTAGAAATTTTGTTGTATATCAGTATTAAGGAGAATTAATGGTTATTGGTGAAAGTCTATCTCGTAACTTTGATTAGTTGTTAAACAGACCCATTGTTAAGTGAGGAGTCACTGTATTAGCATTCTTTGTGTCATAAGCATACATTTTCTTTAACAGTAGTATTTTTGTTATTACAAAAATACATCCTTAATAACAAAAAATTCTCTACATAGAGCCAGAAGGTTGTTTAAATGTTTAATCAATTGAACTATTTCAACCAAAAAAAGATGACCTTTTAGAATATCCTCATAACAAGAAATTGAACTCTCTTTTTTTAATTATTTATTCATTTTATTTACAAAAATAAAACAACATTCAAGTATACTTACAGATGATCTTCTGTTTTCAGACTTCCTGAAGAACAAATATTTCAACAAAAATAAAGTGACTTTAAAACAATATATTTTACAACTACTATAAATCTATAGCTCTAAAAAGAAATCTATATTATATTGTGTTTATTATAAAATAGTTGTGATTCTTGAGATACTTACTTTTTTCTTTCATTACTTGACTTGTCAGTATACATTTGTGAATCTATAAACTAGAAGTTTTATGACTTTAAAAGAAAAGAAACAAGCAATCCGATAAACAATAAGTCAAAAAGATGAGCAAAAAATATATATATTAAATAGTTTAACCTATATATCTAGATCTAGAATCTAGACCTAGATCTAAATCTAGTGAAATCTGCCCTTGTGGAGTGTCACCAGAAAATGGTGAGCCTGAGCATGTCCTTAAAAACTGCATTCTTTATCAAAAGTTCAAGAGGCACAAACAAAACACTTTAACACTGCCCTGACCCCTATTTAAATATTTTTAGTATAAGTAGATCTATACTAGATCTATATATAATATAGATCTAGACATACATCTATAGATCTAGCATTGATCTAGAGTAGTTTCTATTCGGACACCCATAGGCCAAAATTTAAAAGTTTGACTTAGACAGCGCATTATTTGATAAGGTTTGACATAGAAACGAAAATGAAGTACCAAAATGTTCTTTAGTTTAAGAAGAAAAGGATGATGTCTACTTATTTTTGAACCCCTAACCTATATTACTACCAAAATTAGGTCACTGGGATAGTGACTTCTACACAGACTTTTAAACTTATTTTATATTTGCATGATTAGATGTGTGTTGAATGTTTGTGTTTTTTATTTATTCATTTAATAAATTTCTAATACAGATGATCTTTTGTTGTATAGTACAAGGTAAGGATAGTCATTCTGGCCTAAATAGCTGAATCCTCTTCTATATTCTCTCAATTAGATATAAATCTAGATCTATCTAGTAGGTCTAGATCTAGGGATTTAACTTCATTCAATGTACCAAGCTAACTCCAAACATTTGCCCATTTATTCTCTATAAAAAACAACAACAAAAAACAAATATAAATATATAAGATCATTAACATCGATGTCCAAAACTGGCTGTTTGAAATAAATTTTGGTAAGAAAATCGATTTAATTCAAACAACCTTAATTAATTTTTTTTGTATGGAATCAAACAACTTGGCTTGTAAATCAAATAAAACACCTCCAAAAACAGAATAAATATTGCCAGGCTCATTAGCATAGACTTACCCAACCAAAAAATATAGATATTAGTATTATTAGAACCTAGGAAGAGATAAACTTTCGACTTTAGTAAAGTCCCGGGTAACAGGAAAAAACAACAACCTGACTTAGACTTAGACATTTGAAATTCTTTTTTCTTACGTAAACATAAAAAGACAGCTAAAATAAATGGAAAGAAATTGGGTCAGAATCGTTGGAAAATGGACTAGCACATTATAATATAAAGCATGTTAGTTCCATATTAAATATATAGATCTAAATCTATCAAAATAAAGATTAAATAAGTTTAGTAACCACAAAAACAGCGAGTGTCAGAATTCATGAATATACTATGTAACTATTTGTCTAATGAGTATTGTCCAGATTGAATACTACTCTAGATCTATTAATCAAATTAGCATATATAGAGGACAGACTTAGCCAACCAAAAAGTATAGATATAGATCTAGATAATGATATTAGAACCTGGGCTAGGATGAGGTAACCTTTCAACTTAAGCAAAGTCATCCGGGTAACAGGAAAAAACAAGCAACCTGACTTAGATCTAGACATCTGAAATTCTTTTTTCTTGTAAACATAAAAAGAAAAGACAGCTTAGAAATCAGTAAATGGAAAAAAAAAATGGGTCAGAATCCTTGGAAAATGGACTAGATAAGAGCACATTTACATTATTAGATTATATTATAATTATAACACTGTGACTGTACGATAGTTGCATATTTAAAAAATATATCAAAATAAAGATAAATTTTTTATTTCACCTCCCTACATAGTCTAAGACTGTCATAAGATAAGATATAAACTTTGAAAGATAAGATAGATTAAATAAACTTTAAATTAATATTAAATCATTGAATCGATTGATGATAATTAAATGTACTTTTGGTATTTAAATTTAAAACTACTTTTAACTTTAACTCTAGAATACTCTAGATTTATCAAATTAGATTTAGATATTTAATTTGTAGATCTATTTAGAAGGGAGTCTATATCTTGAATATACATCTAAATTAACTATATATCTAATCTAGATATATTCTAATATTATATTATAATCTAGATCTAAACATCTATCTATTTAGACATCATTCTTGTTTACCTTCTACAAAACAACATATTTTAAAATTTCCGCTCGCTTTTGCGCATGCGTTCAACTTTTGTTGTGGATTGTAGATCTAAAACACAGACCTATATAGATCTAGATTTCAAATTTATATAGATCTAGAATTCTAGATCAAATTCAGCCGTCTCAAAATGCTGTTCTCAAGCTGCATATCTTCTTATCTTATATAATACAGACGTTACTTCAAAAAAGAAGATGATTACGTCCTACGCGTCATGCATTTAGTCATGCATATTAACCAATGACTTAAATTCTGCCAAGTCACTGGTTTTTCTGGCTAGGTCAGGCAACCCATTCCATGCTCTGATAGCACTAGGGAAGAAGGAGTATTTGTACAAATTTGTACTATTTAGATCTAGGCATTCTAGATCTAACTCCTTATCTGTGGCCCATCCGCTAAATGTTTAGTGCAGGCACGAAATACTATTTTGTAATAAACGAGTACGGGAGTGTCTCTCCAAAATAATGCTCCAAAGCCACACGAAAAAGTGTTCGAGATGAACCATAGTCGCTCTACGACTAAGGAGGCCAGCAATGATTGAATAGACGAGTAAAAAAATGTTAAACGCGCAAAAAAAAAAGAAAAGTCACATTTCTAGAAATTCTAGTAGTAGAGAGGAACGACAGCTAATCTTTGGCTAACAAATCGTCAAACTATCAAACAAAGCAAATGTACATTTGGTACACTTTTTTAGATATAAATCTCAATCTTAGAATATTTCTAATTGAGGTAGCGTCTGGTCTGCAGATGATTTCACTGTTTACCAAAAGATAAGTATTTCTTCTTGTGAAGAGTGTTCACTATGTATATTATAGCTAACGAATGATGTTTCCAGAAATTTTATTTCATGGCCAACGTTGCTTCTCGTCTAGGCCTAAATCAGCTTAATTGTAAGTAACAACAACAAAAAAAGGAACACATTTTTAGCGGCACCAGAGGGGAAAAGACGCTATTAGTTTTGTGTGGAATGTCCGTCCGTTCGCAAATCGTTTTTTTTTTTACTTTGTTAAATAAGATTTTGGCAGTGTTCACTTCATTTTAGCTTGCTATTTATAGTAGTAGGCTTACCTAGGTATTTAGATTCTTGCACTTGGTCTACGGTTTGGTTGTTGATCTGAATTTCTGCAAGATTTTTTTTTTATGTTTAGTAAATGTGCAATAATTTCTTTAGTTTTTTTTTAACATTTACAATTAGAAAGTTGTCAATTCATTCATTATCATTGGCCTCCTTCAGTCGTAGAACGACTATGGTTCATCTCAGAGCACACTTCCTAGTGTGGCCGTGGAGCAAGTGAGATAAAAGCCTAAGCATTGTTTATGGTCGTAACGATGTCTCCCACACAGCAGTTCCTCCCTCTCCGCGCAGCTGATGTGACCAAAGGAACGGAATATCCAATAGTTTGGGATCAGTTGCGCCGCAGGATCTGCCCGGCTGTAGCACGGTGTGCCACAGTCTGCCTAAAGGTCACCAGCTCCTGATTTTTCCTCAGGGTTGTCTCCCGAAGCCTTTACCGTGTTAGGGTATAGCCGCAGGGCAGCGGAGGTTTGGATTCAGAGTTTTCCTTCTCCTAGATAGGTAGCAAACCAAAGGCTAACGAGCCCCTCCTGCCCGAAGCTTACTGGCTTAGGCGCCAGTTGCTCGCCTTTGCCCCTTCTCCTGTCTGTGGTGACGGTTCCGCCAGGCTCAGTAACTGAGCCACACGTGAAGGCCAGGAGTTGGACTGGTTGTCAGAGGCTATTTGTCTATACTCCATTGGTAAAAGGTGTCGACTATTGAACGGTACAAACTTTCGTAAACTGCGACAAGGCCGATGATGGCTGTGTCATCTGCGAATTTGATGATGGCTTTATCAACTAATTGGCTTCGAGATAATAGTGAGCAAACAGATGATACCTTGTTAGATTTTTCCAAGTCTTTTGACAAAGTTCACCATATTTTGGCATTGTTGGCCCATTACATCAGTTGATTAAAGTTATTCTGATAGGGAGAGAACAAACTGTAATAATAAATGGCTCTAAACCAACACCAATAAATGTAAACTCATTTGTACCTCAAGGACCAGTCTTAGGTCCACTAACATTTTTAATTTGCATAAATGATTTACCAAATTGCATAGTTCAGGAACAAAAGTTAGATTATTTTGCAGACATTGCATAATATATATATATAGAGAGAGAAAGTATTTTTTTTAAAACGAAGTTCGTATCAAAATTCTTTTTTTAAATATAATGTTTAAATCAGTATTCTATTCAATGAGTTAGATAATTAATGGAAAATATATTTTACTAGTAAACCGGCGGGATAGAATACGCCGCTATTTGCAGGGCGGCCTTTGGCTACAGCAACCTATAAGACCGCAGTGGGCCCCGCACTTTCATAGGATCCGCGCTCATTCAAGGTGTACCATTTTATAACTTAAAAAAACAGATTTCCCGCGCCCTCCTGTCGATTTACCAGGAGCTCCTGGAAATCTCCCTAAATCGCAAAATTTACGAAAAAATCCTTAAAATATACGAAATATATACACAAAAATTGTCATTTTGGGGTGTCAAGCAATATGGAAAACTCAATCTTATGCACGGCATTATGCATCAGCCGTAATTGTGTAATCTGGTGAAAGAAGCTTCTCGCGCCTTAAACTAATGAAGAATTACTTGAGGTCAACAATTCTCAAAGATAGATTTAAAAATTTGGTTATTCTTGCTATTGAGCGTGATCTATGTGGGAAATAGAATTATTATGATATACTGTAAGACTTTGCTACACGCAAGGCTCAAAAAGTAATTCTGTACGTAGTAAGGAATGAATAAAATGCATAGACGAATTTATTTTCTAATACAATCTTAAATTTCACTTATCCGCTTCCCTACCCAAACTTGGCCCCGCGAAATCCGTTTCGCATAGGGCCCCACAATGGTTAAGTCCGGCCCTGCTATTTAGTGACCTGTAAATATACATAGATTAGTTGTTCTATTTCCATGACTTCTTGGTCACAATGGTTAAGTCCTACGTTGCTATTTAGTGGTTGTAAAATGTACATGTTTATGATGTTTCTTCAGAGTTAACGATAGTTTACTTCCTAGTCTAAACCTCCCGCCGGACGAAAGGGCAGAGTTTGACAGTCCAGCGCACAGCAATCCGTAGCGAGCTGTGAAAACGTGTTCTCCCCCCCACCCCTTCTTTTTTTCTCGTGGACTGTCAGCAGAAATAAGAGAGTGATCTTTCCTTTACTTCTCGTTTAAACTGTTGAGGGAAGAAGAGAATTATATTTATAGATAGATTATGATCCGTTGACACTTTTACCATTGTGACCTTAGATGCAAATGTTTTGTACCAATGAGCGAATCTATGAATTAATTTGTTTTATTAATGAAAAAGCTTGTGAACTTTTTCATAAGACTTACTTCCCCTGAAGTTTTTCATTGAAAAGTGGTGTAGTTTTTTGAAAAATCTGCTTGCATATATAATTTTGAATATTAGATGTTTCAGTTTTGGAAAAGAAAAAAGTAGCCGTTGCATCAGAACTTTGAATGATCTAAAATATCATGATGTCCAATTTTCATTTTCTCATCTAGTTTCTGAGATCTAAATGGGACATACAGGCCACACACAACTAAAGGGTCTTTTCCCCTTTCGGGGGCCTCTAATAAAACATAAGTTACAACTAAAATTGGTTGTCTTTTTCCACATTATTATATTCCTTTGCTGTTTAAAACAAATGATACTAGTTTAATAAACTTTCTTTTCTTCTAAGATTGTGTTACTTAAACATAAGCAGCTTTAGGATCAAACGATCTATGTTGCAAATTGTTTTAACAATTATCTTTGATCCTGACACACTAGGACTACCTGCTCTAAAGGCTGCAAGATTCACCAGGTGAAGGGGACTTAAAACACAATGTCTTCAAGACCTATCTTTATCTAAGTACAATTAAAGGTAGTTTATTGTCCTTATGGCAACATAACAAAACTTCTGTTTAATCCTTAGGCCACAGTAAGGCAGCTACCACTCTATTTATGGTTTATGATGTGCAAAAACAAATTATCTAATAATATATTGTAATCATGTTTGTTTACTTATTTTGTATATCTCAAAACTTAGAAAGACAAGTATCATGTCAATACACAACAACATTCATACAGAAAACAAGAAAATAAGTTTAATGTTTTAGTTTATTCACAAAACAAAAAAAAAATCATCTCATCAAATGTAAAAGGTTATATAATATTATTAATAAAAAGGTCTGATTGTAATTATAACAGAAAACTATGAAGAAAAAAAAAGGCATTGAATATGAAACCTTCAATATGATCACAATATGCCCAATTGTAATTCTCTGACCACATTTTAAGGAAATGAAAAAGTATTCAATACTCTTGTAAAACATTCCACTGTGAAGAAAATTCTATCAAAATAAAAATGTAAAAGAACTTATTATAAAATCATAACGGGATTAATGAACTTTAAAACATAGATACTTCATGTATAACTAGGAAATGAGCACCTGAAATTTACTGAACTTGTGGGATTAATTGCTAACATCTTTTGATGCCACTGCATCATGCATAAAAAAACAAACATGGCTGAATAAATAACATTGTTATGACATTGAGTGAAAATAATGTGAAGGTATTTTTTCATTTATTGCTTTGTTAGATAGTGCATATAAACCAACTCTAAAAAAAAATTGACGATATGCAGCTATCTTTGTTAGATAATACATACTTTCAGAGAAGAAATGAATTGTGACTCAACTAATAAAGTTATATAAAACCTACACGTAAATAATTCTCCTAGTTGTTTGCATAATATTAGCGAAAGACAATCAATGCAATTTCTGAGAGTTTAATAATTTCTGAGAGTTTAATAACTAAAAGAAGTTCAGATACTTCATTTCAGAGTCCAGAACATAAAAAGATAAAATGTAGTCATGGAGACAGATCAAATGCCAACCTGCAAGCTAAAGATTTGATTTTGATTTGATTATCAAACACATGATCATTGTTCTTTAAATGTTGCTGGTGAACTGTGCAACGAAGACTTCAATAAATCTGATTTAATGTATATATCAAAATTAGAACTGTTCATTTATGTTATTCTATATATGTTTTTGTTATAATGGTGACAAGATCACATCATTTTAGTCTGGGTCCAACTAGGTAAAAGTTTAGACAGGTTATTAGAAAGAATGAAAAGGTATACACAAAGTTTTTAAAAACATTGTCAACAGTAATATTTGTGCACATTTAGACTTTTATACAAGTATTAATTCCTAGTGTACCGGTATAATGAACGTTTATTGATAGATTTCACAAGTCTTACTTTTTAATAAGACATGAGCTTCTTCATATTATGTTTGCTAGCTTTAAAGGGTAATTTTGAATTACATTATATAAACTAGTTTTTTTGCATTACTATTGTATATTATTTTATTGTATGATCTTATGGTAAATATAAAATATTATAGTTTGTAAAGAAGTTCATTAAGTTATCGTTGACACAACAATGTTTCTTGTGATACCTCAATAGGTGATTGTGTGTGTGTGTGGGGGGGGGGGGGTCAAGGTGAGCATCATGCCCAGAGTGTGACTGGCAAAGAGCAGCAAAATGGTTTCCAAGAAAAGTTAATAATTCTGAGAAATCATATTATCTTGATCTCACTCAGGAATAAACAAAAATGATAATAATTTAACTTAATTTTTTTTGTTGTCATTTGTCTAAAACAAATATGGGTAATTCTGATGGAGTTCACAGGTCAGCTATCTTCATTACTATTTTGTTATTGTTTATGTTCCAAAGAAATCTCAAGATAGTGTCTTAAAAAATACCAAGAATTAACTTTACTTCCTGTTTTCAAAAGCAATGCTATTTTCTTTTAATTTTGACTTGGTGTCAATACAAAATCAGAGAAATAGAAGAATGGCAATGGAATTGGAGAGAATACGAAAGAAAAATGATGCATACAATCTTTATGAGTCACAACTAGAAGTACTGTCATGCATAAAAGATGAAGTGGACAGGAGTAAGATGAAGGCATTTTTCAGAGATATATGTTTATTTCCAGTGGTCAAGCTTAGGAGCAAGTGGCAACTAAGCATAGTTTGCAAGGCCTTATATAAACTTCCTAAGGGGAATTGCTCCTGTCTTTACAATAGCTGAAAGTAATTAACTCCCCATTATGTCACACTGCCTAAATATTAACATCTTCAATTAATACTATTTACTATTGTTTCATAAAAAAAATAAGTATATCTTTAATTATCTAGGACTAGGTCTAGATATAGAAGTAGATCTTTAGACTATAGTCAGTAGTTTATTCTTAGTAACTTAGATGATGATCTCTAGTTTAAGTAGTCTCTTCTCTATGTTATGTAGTTCTAGACTCTAGATCTAATCTAGACTAGATTCTTAAAAAAAAATATCTACTATCTTATAATCTTAGTTTCTAGATCCAGTTATTGAGTTAACTTAGTAATTCAGTAATTGAGTAATAAACTTTTAAGAGATCTATCATTAAACTAATCACCTTATTATTATCGATTTATATTCTCACATGCATTTTACTCAGTTGACTCAAATTAGTGATTAATATAATAAAATAATATTTAATTATAAATATAAGTCTGTCTGAAAGTAACACATGCCTAAGCACGAGAAAAACCAAAATAAAACAAAATACTATTATGAGTAAGCATCTTACAGAATTGTAATTGGCATGCATTATATATATTTATCTTCAAAATAGTTCTCTTACTCTCAATGCAGAAGCAGTAAGATCCAGATTTGGACTACCAATAAAACCTCAAATTTATTTAATGCAAAAATTGAAAAAGATGATTGGTCAGAATTTTCCTCAGTTTAAAAACTATGTAGTTAAATATTTTGTCATGTACCGACTGTCACGTCCCTAGTGACACCTCATTGTTCACAAAATGAGGACATTGTACCTATCTCAAATCAGGTCAGCATACCCACGCTTAAATGCCAGAAAGATGCCGATTAAAACTTAGTTCAAGGCTACAGATGGGAAACATAATTAACGTAGGTTAAATTACAAAAACAATTAAAAGGAAAATTAAATGTAAATGGGTCAAGGAGTCAAGGATGGGTATTGAGATGTTATGGTTCTTTATTCTAATAAAGTAAGATATAAAGGCGGAGTGTTAGCTTGAGACGAGAGGGAGAGCTAGAAAGTTAAGGGGTCGCTAGTTTTAAAGTAAACGGTTATTCAATTTATTGATCATTTTTACTGCATCCTGTATCTGTTTTATATATTTTTGTACATACATTTATTGTTTCAAGTTCAAGTTTTAAATAATTAAAACTCATGAAAAACCTATCAGCACTTTGTTACTTCATTGATTATTAATGTGTTTGAACTATAATCAAGGCACCTCCGGACCCGCATATGTCACAAGTTTATACCATCAAGATCATCAAGTCAAATAAACATAATAAACACGTGACATAAATTGACACCTCCCACGGCTGTATGTACAACAAATTAATTCATCAACGTGATACTACAGGATCAATACTTTCATCTGGCAAACTTTGACCTCTGCCATGATAATCAACCTGCAACAGCGAAACAACTCTTTGACAGTTGTGTTGCAACAAACTAGAACTACTGACTACGTCACTACTCAGCCACTCACTACGAAGAAATTTTCTCGTTCAAGTCTACTACATGTCTTTATGAGAAGGTCAGTACAACCTTACGTCATTTTACAGGCTTGATCTATCAACTTAGATCGCCTTGTATATTTACTTACTAGCGACAAGTAATTGTTTTCAAATTGCCTAATCAAGCGGCAACTACCATTTACTATCACTTACAAGTGATCACAATAATCATCTTATAATTATACGATTTATAAGGTGAAACATTGAACTATAGTGTATCTTCTAAATAAAGAAAAGGCAAGTACATATTACTTGGAATATATTCAAGTCTACTATTGAGTTACGACAATTATTTATATTCAATTATCAATTTAACAAGTACAAGACTATTTGCAATTAATTTACCATGGCAGCTAAAATGTTTACACTACAAGATTTTCTAGAGATGGCCAAAGAATTAGCCATGCCTAAACCAGAAAGACTACAATGGGCAAAGCAAGAGCTTGAAGAACATAAAAAGAAAGTATTAGCACAACGAAAAGAAGAGATGGAACATGAACGCCGAATGAAAGAGGAAGTATGCCTTATCAAAGAAAAAGACATACAATTAGCTCAGGTACAAAAAGAAGCAGCGAATGCCCAACAAAAGTCTGCAAGTTTTGACTGATACCAAACTTGGTGAGCCTATTACAAGTGGATAAAGGAATGAAACTGTTACTGATTCTTTTGCTTTGTCATCTGAATCAATGATATATGATACTGATGATACACTGACATATATAAGTTAAGACAAGAGGAATGCACTCCCAGGAAGAAGAAATTTTGAAAAATTTTTTTGTTTTTTTGTCACAGTCCTGGAAAAAAGATAAAGAATATTACAGAAAAAATTTTGCTGGCTATAAAGCCAAGGTTAAACATTTACCTAACGTGGTCAGAGTGTTAACGCATTCTTTAAAGAGAAGAGAAACTTAACAGTTGCTCTACTCAGGCAAGAATTGAAAAATGAAAAGACAACATCTGGCAAAAATTATTATTTAAAAATGAAAATTTTATATAATAGAGAAAAACAAAAAAAGAGAATTGTTGAGCAAATCCAGTTTTAGTTGAGATTGTGTTGCGCCATCTTCTTCCATTTCCAAGAATATGGTTTCCCAGCTTGTAATAACTTAATTCCAAATTCAGAAATAGACTTGATCCAGAAGATTACATTCGTTGTGCTACTGAATTCCTGATATAGTGGAATAGAAACAAGCTCAACCTTCGCACTATCATTGACGTGTTTATAGACGGGAAAAAAAATTACGGTTGGGCCGCCACTTAGTGAGAAATTACATTAGGGAGTCACAGAATTAAAAAAGGTTGAGAACCGCTGCCATAGATAGTGAAGTTTCCACAGGTTATATATCAACTATAATTGCAAACTATGCTAAGATTATGGGGATAACAGCTGGCTCTATACCTCAGAGGAGTTCTGCAGAGGAAATAGAGAGGGAATTAGGTGTGATTGCACAATATCAGGCAGCAGAAGTAGCAATGTCAACACAAAATTTAACTCTTGGATTTGATGCCAATACACAGGAAGATGTTCATGTCAATGCCGTACACATTACTACCAAAAATGATTGTTATGTTTTTGCACTGGATGCCTTAAGTGGTGGGACGGTAGAAGATTAACAGCAGCATATTACTTATGCAATTGATGATTTAGCACACCTCTATGCTGACTACTGAAGTTAGATCATGAATCATGTAGAGAAACAATAATTAAAAAAAACCTTCTCCAACACACTGAGTGATCGTGCAGCAGTCAACCATGCAACAATAAGAAGAGTGGGTGATGTATTATGGCAGAAATCTTTGAATGAGCTGAAATGCAATCTTCACCCATTGGACAAGTAGATGCAAAACTGAACTCAAAACTATGGAGACCAAGAAAGGATATTTATATGACAATGAATGTATAGCAAAATAGTATTACAAATATATAAACTACGTTTCATAAACAATAAAGCTGACCCAAAAGGAATTGTATGTTTTCTAATAAAAAAATAATCAACTTATACTGTAACGATACGTAAACGTTTGCATATAAAGTTTCATTTGTGCTTAAGCATTCGCATTCGAGAGAAGAGTTGAATCCAATTGACATATTAAACTCAACACCTTAATAATAGTTACAACATGTAGTGTCTCGCTTTATTAATATAGAATAGTATGGTAAAAACAGGAGGAGGTGGGAGGCCAGTCCGAAAATTTCCCCTAGGTTACCCTGCCCTTGGTGTGGGCAGAGTCACCTGGTCGCGTGATAATGTAAGGGATAAAAACTTTCCACTATGACTAATACCATGATGACGGGTTAAGGGTCAGTAGGTCAACATTCCTCGACCAGTCCCGTAGTGGACTGCGGTTGTTCTGCCACACACACACAAAAACAGGTGTGGGCTCACAGCGGTTTGTGACGGCGGCTAATTTAGAAATTTAGTAACTTTAATCCAATTGGATCAAGCACGAATGTTATTTTAAAATTCAAAATACCCCAAATCCATTGACCCGGCACCTCTGGCTATGCTAATCCCAGAGCACTATGGGAGGACTAGTCCTTCCTGCTCTGATTTTTCAATAGGAGTTCATCTCAGGTTATGCTAATGAGTTCGAATCCCAATCTATATAAGAGGGGACGCGGGTTCTAACCCACGCTCACACCAGCCAGCCAGATTTCTATATTTAATAGGCAAGGCTGGAACTTAGTTTCTCTCATAAAGCCGCCTACAATTTAAACCACCGTGGTAGGTTGCTCTTGTTTATACAAATCTTTCTGTGTGTATTACTTTGTGCATTCATTAATACTATGTAAATATGTAACTTTTTATTTTATCTTCAAAACATTGTTTATTATCGATGGGCTATGTTCTCGCCTATTTCAATTATTTTATTATTTTCCTCAACCTAGCATTGAGATGATCTAATCTAGATCTACTGGAGCAATCGGATCTTTTACAAGATTCCGAATCGTGTACTCTCTTACTAGATGCATGAATATGTTTTGCTGTATAACATGTCAGATTATTTTAGTGACTGCATGTGATATACCACATCTGTCTATGGCATTTACAGTCTTTATAATTTTACTTCTATTCAATCCCGCTATGTTGTGAATAAGATTTGATCTATGATGCTCGTAGTGTGCCTGTTCATTATTTACTTATGTGAGCGGGGAAACTCAAAATTACTTCCCCTAGAGTAACGAACCAAAATCAATCTAAAAAATTAATAACCTCGCCACATATACCTCGCTATAGAATCAAAAATGCCCTGGAAGTATTAAGAAGTCTGTTGCTAATTCCCTGTTATCATTTTCAATGAAGCAAGACTTTTAAAATGAAACTGTAGATACTGATGATCCTGTTGGAATTCATTAGCAAAATTAGCTAAAAAACTACTGTCTCAGAAGTAGCAACACCAGGGATGGCAGGACAACAACAAGGAGGATTTAGTGACACCGTACAAGCAGACATTCCAGTTCGAGAGTCTGCATCTAAAAGAAAGCTGAACTTTTTTGAAACTGCAAAACAAGAGAAAGCTAATATACCATCCGCACTTATAGACCTTAGTGATCTTGTCTTCCTTAATTGGCCAGATCAGCAAATTTACTTAGGGTCTTGAAAAAAAAAAGGACTGGCCTTGTTTATGTGCTGAAAGTGTCACTTTTTAAGACACTCTTCATGCCACTGCTTTTTTCAAGAATCTAGGCATTACGAAATAAAAGGACGCTTGGTGGGATTGTTTTGAAACATAGGTTTAGGATATGCTGGCATGGAGTCATTTTGTGAAGCCATGGGAATGAATTCCATGAGCAGCAAGACCTACAATGCTCATTTAAAATACATAGGAAATAAAAATGACGCATTTATAGATCACCTACGCCTGAAATCTATTCAGAAAGTAAGGCAATTTTATGGCACTAAAAGCAATGAGGATACTGTTGACCTTACTGTAAGCTTTGATGGCTCTTGGCAAAAAAAGGGCAAAATGTGTTATTTTGATGGGCTACTATTTTTAGCATCATGATACATTTTAATACATAATAAGATATCATCTAATGAATGATAACTTCTGTTTACAGTTTCTTTAATGAACATTACACATACTTTAATTTTACATCAGAAGTGTACTAATTGTGCAAGTTTGGATTTACTCTAGAGGTAAGATATTTTACATCATTTAATATTATCACCTAAAAACATTATTAAAATATTTTTTTTATAATGTAATGATATTAAATTAATACCTAAGCTAAAAATTATCACTGTTTATATCAAAGATATTATTTCAAACGCATTTAAAGAACTGTTGTAAATTTGCTACATGGTGCATAAAGAGTAAAATTTTTCAATGTATTAGTGGCAATGGTTGATCTAGACATCTAGCTATTTACTTAGATCTATACATATATTAAACATAAATGAATAACAGCACCAGGGACCAAGTTTTTAAGAGAGAAAGTAGTGAATTAAAATGCTACGAAAATAAGGGCATGCGCCGACCGAGGCTCGAACCTGTGGCTCCGGATTCGACACCACCGCCTAGCGATAACGCACCAAGCGAAACTAACCTCTAGACCATCGGAATGTCCAAAAAAACATTCTTCTGATCCAGAGTCATTTCGCTTCGCCCGTATCCGGAGCCACAGGTTCGAGCCTCGGTCGGCGCATGCCCTTATTTTCGTAGCATTTTAATTCACTACTTTCTCTCTTAAAAAAAAACAAACTTGGTCCCTGGTGCTGTTATTTATTTATGTTTAATATATGTATGTATCATTTGTTTCAGCACCTAGCTTCAACTCTATGTTTACATTTACAGCATTATTGCTCGTACCCACTGAAGCTTCTATATGTAATGTGTTTATGTTGTCCACTTGTCTTTGTGAGAGATATACAAGTAGATAGAGCCATCGTTTGTCTAATACATGCCTAACGGCTGTCTGTGTCGGCTCTATCGAAATTGTTAGTGAACGGATGCTGCGAGGGTGGGGGAGGGGCTAGCTGGGGCTTGTGACCTTTGACCACTGGGGTGGTAATTTGCATACGGGCAAAATGACTCTGGATCACAAGAATGTGAGTTTTAATTCACTACTTTCTCTCTTAAAAACTTGGTCCCTGGTGCTGTTATTCATTTATGTTTAATATATGTATGTATCATTTGTTTCAGCACCTAGCTTCAACTCTATGTTTACATTTACTTAGATCTAGCTCTTTTTTATTGTACAATTGGCTTTCAAATAATTTAGAATAGTGTTTAATCACTTCAGTGGACAGTGTGAATTTATAGTTTTAATAGTTTTACATTCAGTTTATCTGAATAGATCTAAAAAAAAACAACAACCAAATCAATAGCTCATCCAAAAAAAAAATAGTACCGATTTCGACATGATTTTTAAAAAAATAAAAATTAAGCAATGTTATGCCTGTCGTTTAAGTTTTTTTCCATTAATTTATTAGAAGATGGAGAAACTGTCACAGACATAGATGAGCCACCAAAGCCAACTAATGGATCTAGACAAGTTCTTTGGAGAGAAAGAACAGCACTAGACGCAACAATGAAAGAACCAGAGTTTCTTGTTGCAGAAAGGGAACCTAGGCCCGTTGAATTCCCAGTAGAATATTTTAAGAACTTAATTGATGAGGATATAATAATACACAAAATGAATGAATCAAATATGTATAGCTTGCAAAGTAACATAAATAAATCTTTAGATCTAACTGCCAATGAGCTAGAGCAATTCATAGGAATTGGTTCTTATATGTCCATTGTCAAAATTACTTAGCTGTCGACTCTACTGGGACAAGAGCACTAAACTTCCCAGATAGCAGATACTTTATCTGAAAACGGATTTGAACTTATTCAATCTAATGTGCTAATGTGCATTTTGCAAATAATGAAACTGTCCCCAAATCTAAAAGCTTGTTGATGAGTTAAAGGAAAATCAGCATTTCTTTTCTGTGTCAATAAATGCTTTCACTTTTAATCATTGTATCTGACTCTATCATCTGTTAGTTGCGTGCCTGTTTCTCTTTCTTTGTGGTGACCTGGGCATAGTGCACACTCAAACAAGCCTCTTCCTCACAGTACAGACCAGCTGCTAATAGATGCCTATTACTACTTTGACAAAAGCAGAAAAGGCAAGGAGCTTTGAAAGAAATGCGCATAAAGTGAAACAGAATAAAATACTGAAACGTCTATGAACAAGGTGATTAAGCATATAAAATATGCTTGCCAAGTGTGGTGGTTAACTGGGAGACTCTTCTAGCTTTTTTCAAAAATAAAGAAACATTGGCCACTACCTCTGCATCAAATGAACAGGTTTCAAAACTGAGTAAAAAAATTTCAACGGCTACTAATGAGATAATTTGCCTTTTTCTTAATTCATGCTTAGGAACCATTTGACAATTTTAACACAGATTTTCAAAGCGAGGAACAAAAACATTTATTTGCTGCAAACAAAGCTACACAAACTTGTCAAATTTTTACTAAGTATATATGTTAAGCCTTCTGCATTGCTTGGGGTGAAAGTCAATGGAGTTGACAACCTAAAAAAGGTCAAGGTTAAAGACAAAGCAGAGCTACATTTAGGACAGGCTGCCTCAGGTTTATGGCAAGAAAAAATGAAGTGCTTCTCAATGATGAAAAGTTAAACCTTTTCTTTGATGGTGTTAAAACATTTTTTAATGCTGCAGTAGAGCACATAAAAGCTAAGCTTCCCCTGAATGAAGAGCTGCTTAGACATGTAGAAACAGTTGATGTCCATAAACAGACCATGGATTACTTGTTAAAAAGATTTCCTGTACTATCGCCTAAAAATGTTACTGTAGCTGATTTGAAGTTTGAATATTCACTTTATCAAGTCACTGACATAGTCCTGTGTGCTAGAAAGATTCGACAGCATAAGGGCTGCATTGAAGAAATAAATAAAAATGGTCAAAATATTTTTAAAATTTGACTGGAGTTATGCTAACTATTGGTGGTAATGGGAACTGTAAACTTACCTAACCTACAATAAATAGATTACAGAAATATTTGACTAAAGCATTACGCTAATGCATCACTATTCCTTAGATGAGAAAGGCAACATGGACCACATATTATCACTGTACATCTTCAGATGATAATCCAATGCACAGGGACTGTCCTGCTGGCACATCTTCTTGGTGCTCTTACAATAAAAAACAAAAGCCCCCTCCCTAGTGGCTGAGCATTTGGCCCTGTGTTTGAACAAATGTCATAGGATAAATTGCTGCAACGTTGCATATTAGTGCGGACTTAAAATGTTAATGAGTCAATTCATGCTTTCATTTGGAGTCGGTACCCTAAGCATTTATTTGTTGGAAGAAAGAGGCTTGAAGTCTTTGTAGGGGTGGGTGTTGGTGAATTTAACATGGGCTTCAAGGCATCCCAACTTTTCTTGAGACACCTAAATATTAAGACTGGCATGACGCTACCAATGTGCGGGTGGTGCGGGCCGCACAGGGCACCAAGAAGAAGAAGATAGGCCAACCTTTTTTTACTTCATTGTTTAGTCCACTGGTTTAATCTAGATATAGAGTTTACAAATATATTACTAAACTCTAGCTCTAAACAGTTGTCTTAGTTTATTTATTTCTTTATGATTCTTTATAGTTTAATTTTGGAAATAATTCTATTGTAATGTCAATATTTTTAAATAAGCTAACCTTTGTTTTCTACGAGTTTTTTTTAAACTAACTAAGTAATTGTAATACTGTAACGTAAACAAAATGATGAACAGTGCTCAAGACTATCTAGACTGGCTGGCGCCTCAAAACCATTTTAAGCTCAGACGGAGAAATCGGCATCTCTGATTGAAAGGCTGACCTCATGGATCAAAGAGTCTAGAGGGTGAAAATCTGTTACATATAGCACATGCGCCACTTATCTTTTTTGAAAATAATGAAAAGTAACCATACAAAATTTAGAAAGGTAAAATACCAACATCTCAACTGATGAACAGAATGACACTTGAGGAGCATCAAAGTTCTATTAAAATTTCATTATTAACTTTGAATAAATATAATTGTATGGAGCTGAAACCGAGAAGGTAAGTTTATTTCTTTAACACTTTTAATTATAAGAAAAAGATATAAGTGCTTATCGTATTATTATGATAAAATCGTTTGCCTTTTTTTTTTTTTTTTATTCAATTATTAGATACTTATTTACTTTAAGATTACAAAAAGCCGAAAATTAGTGTAAAGCATTTTTAGTTGCAACAACCAAGCGGAGCTGAAAAGAGGATGAATAAAAAAGCAAGAAAAGAAGAACAAAAGAAACAGGATATTTACAATCTAATATGTCAAGAGTAATTGTCTTTCCATCCTATGTGAATTCTATTGAGGTCAAGGATGAATAAAAAAAGCAAGAAAAGAAGAACAAAAGAAACAGGATATTTACAATCTAATATGTCAAGAGTAATTGTCTTTCCATCCTATGTGAATTCTATTGAGGTCAAGGATGAATAAAAAAGCAAGAAAAGAAGAACAAAAGAAACAGGATATTTACAATCTAATATGTCAAGAGTAATTGTCTTTCCATCCTATGTGAATTCTATTGAGGTCAAGGCAATGAGTGACAGTGGAGCAACTGCTTCCATTGTACATTCTAAATTAGTCAAACCAGAACAATACCTGTAAAAGTAACTTATGCCAATGTTGAAAAGTTTGATATTTGTAAGACTGCAAAGGTATGGATAGAATCTCCCTGGATTACAGGAGAAATAGAAGTAATTATTATGGATACTCCTGCTCAAGACCTTATCATAGGAAACATACATGTCTTCTTCTTCTTCCTCGTTCTCATTGTTATGTTGGAGTGTTCAGATGAGTAGACCAATACATGAGATGAAATGCGCAGTGGTTTCCAGATCAGGGAGCTCTCCATTTAGTTTCCTTTCTAGTGGGGTGATTTGGGGCCAATGTCTTATACGGGCCTCTTGATATAGAGAGCAGTTTTGGAGGACGTGGTCTGTATTCTCTGGTGATTCTCCATATGGGCAGATTTCACTGGTTCCAATTTTGAGCTTCTGGTACATGTGTTGTCGCATTCTGTTGTGTCCGGTCCTGAGTCGAAAGATTAGACGTTGGTCTTGTCGGGATAGCTTATAGTAAGCGTCATCTTTCTTGTGATTTGGATGAGAGCTCGTCCATTTCTCATTTATTTTATTTACTATTAATTTCTTCAATTCTTCTGGATAGAGTGCAGAGTTTATTAGTGTGTTAGTTCTCCCACTCTTGGCGAGTGTGTCAGCCTTCTCATTTCCTTTGGAGGGTTGTTTTTGCATCGGTTAGTAAGACAATCTGACTGTGTGGGGAATTTGGATGATTTGCTAGGATGGTAGCAGCTAGTGCTAGTGCTTCCCTTTCTGCTCTGTGACTGTCAGAGAGCTCTCCAGTTGCAATAGATTTTTCTAGTTTTCCTCCATCTGGCCATTCGATAAGTATTCCAGCTCCTCCATTTGTGGTGGCTTTATGGGTTGAGCCATCTGTGTAAACTCTGATCCACTGATTGGTAGGATAATTGGTATGTAGAAAAGAGTTCACTATTTTCTTGAGCTCTGTTGGTCTGTAATCAGATTTTCTTTTAATGGTTTCAATATGGTCCCTTATAGTGGGAAGAGGGCTTTCGTCCCAGGGTGGAGATTCATTATAGTGTATCGAGGATTCCAGGGTAATTTTTTCAAGTTGGTGTTTCTTTTTTAGGTTTAGAGATTCCTGTATGAAATTGGTCCTTTTGAGGCGTTTTTTGGTTCCAGTTTTATGGATTTTTGTTCTGAGTGGGTGCCTCTCCATGGTTTCCAAGGATTTTTATTTCTCTTCTTTCATCCAGAGAGATCAGGGCAGCGGTTTCCTCCATAGCTCTTATGGGTGTTGTTTTGATTGCTCCTGTCATTATCCTTAGACCAATATTTTGAACCTTGTCTATTTTTCTTAGGTTGGTTTGGGCTGCTGAGCCCCATGCTGTGGCACCATATTCTAATACAGGTCTCACGTAACTGGTATAGGTGTTTTTCAGGATGTTGTGATTTGCTCCCCAATCTGAGCCAGCTAATTTTTTCAAGAGGGATAGTCTCTGGATGCCTTTACTCTGTGTTTTATCTATTTGGCTTTTCCAGGTTAGTCTCGGGTCATAGGTGACTCCAAGGTATGTAGGGCTGTCATTTTTCTAAAGCTTCCTTATCTAATGTTAATTTTATTGTTTGCTGTTTTGTTGACAGTGAGAATATGGTATATGTGGTCTTTAGCATAGACAAACTGATAAATTTCAAGAAAAAAACAAAATGATACAGAAATAATTGACAGAGATACACACAAAAAGAAACAGTACAAAATGAATATTGTGCAAATACTATAACTGTTCACACTACCACCATAAACTCAAGTACTGATAGGATTGACATAGATAATCTCATAACAAAATATAGTGATATTATAACTCTGAAATTAGGTTGTACTGATCTAATTCAACACTCAATAAAATTAAATAAAACATTACCAACCAAAAGAAAGGCATACAGCATTCCAAAGGCTTATGAAGATTTAGTGAAAGAAGAAATGAATAATTTACTTAGTGCAGGTAAAATTGAAAAGTCAGATACATGTTCATATGCATGACCCATGGTGATAGTAAAGAAAAAAGACAGATGTGTTAGAATCTGTTGTGACTATAGAGAATTAAATAAATGCACCATTATTGACCCTGAGCCATTACCAGATGCAGAAACCATTCTTAATACTCTATGTAAAGCCTCATTATTCACCACTATTGATTTAAATAGAGGATTCTGGCAGATAAAAAATGGAAAATGAATCTAAACAATATACTATACTGCTTTTAAATGTACTTTACCCAGCCTTGAAGGAATATTTGTATGGAATGTCATGCCATTAGGTCTAATCAACAGCACTGCCACCTTTCAAAAATGTATGTGTAAATTATTAGCTGGCATAAACAATGTGATTCTCTATGTGGATGATATTTGTATTTTCACCACTTCAGAACAATAAGATCTGCACACACTAAACAGATACTTACTCGCTTAAGACAATATAACATGACAATAGCTCCAAACAAATTAAATTTAACAAAATATGAGGTTCAACTTTTAGGCTCTTGCATCACTTATAATAAGATAACTACTACCAAAGCAAACACCACAGGGTGAAACCTCAGTTGATTTTTAGACTCCTGAGAGTAAAGAGCTGTACAATATCGCGTAATGTATTAGGATTCAGAGAAGTGATATAAGTTGTGTACCTAAGAGTATTCAATTGGATTTATGTTAGACACGATATGTATTTCTTGATGGCGGGATTTGCCAGTAAATTGTTATGCTATTTTCTTGTAATAAGCTTATTGTCTGCTGAACATTGACTCTCAATCTGTGGTACCGGGCAATTATAATAACCGTGGTGTTATAGCAGTAGTCATACGAGATTAGAAGTAATCCCATCTCAAGAAAGAGCAAGACATCTTAACACAGAAGAATGTTGACATAATTTTTTTAATATTATAATTTCTGTTCACTTAATCTTTTATTTCTATGTCCTATTGTTAATTTGCAAAACCAATTGGCAACTATAGTAGCTGAGAGTCGCAGATTTTAGGTTGTTTTGTTACCGGTGCTTTTTTTTTAGTTTTTGATGATTTATTTTATACCTTTTCTAACTCTAACATAAGAGAGCCATAACAGTTTTGTCACTGGCGCTATGTCGAGTTTTTAATAATTTATTTTAATACCTTTTCTAACTCTGACATTAGAGAGTGAGAAAAGTGGTGTTTTTACATGCTTACTTTATGTTTCTAGCTTAAACAATAGACTTTTTTGTGATTTTTTGAAAATTGTATTTTTTTTTTTTTTGCCATCGGGCAAAAATGGAAGATATTTTGAGCATGTTTAGAGACTATACTGAATACGATTACAAGTGTAATACACAAAAACACAATTTTTAGATCTAGAACCTGAAAATAATAATGGAGAAAGTGATATTGTAGGCACTTCAACAAAAAAATTTGTTTTGATCATGTTTTGTAATTGATATCATTAAATTGAGCTTGGTTTTCCATTTACAAAAATATCAGATTTATGTTTCTATGATAAGTAGAAGCAAAGTTATGATTTTTTTTTCCTTCTTTGGCTTTGTATACAATAAAAAATTTTGGCACCCGAATTTTGACTTTTTGTTATTAAAGCATGCATATCTTTCTTATTATTCAATATTTTTGGTTAAAATTTTCAGAAGACTTTATGCATGTATTTTAAAGCGCAATATGACCCCAATCTTTCATCTAAACTGATTTTTCATACATTTACAGCCGGGCGAAGATAGAGACAACAAATTTGGTCGAAATTTGAATTAATTCATGCACAACTTTTTTATTTGTCAATATTTCCATTTCAAATTTTCAGGAGATTTTACATGTTCTTTATATCATTTTATAACCCCCAAATCTTTCATCTTAATCTATTTTTTATAAGTTTACAGCCAGACGAAGCTAAAAATAGAAATGACAAATTTGGTCAGAATTTGATTTACTCACGTACAACTTTTTTATTTATTAATATTACCCTTTCAAATTTTCAAGAAACTTCAAACATGTTATTTGCTACAAAAATAAAAAGTTATCATAGCTGGAACACACCCTAATTTTGGAAACTTAAAAAAAAAAAAAGATCTAGTAAATCAATCCCGTCAAATCAAAAAGAATCACCATTTTCTCCCTGGCCAAATTATACTCTAATCTAAAAGAAATAATGACGTTTTACGCACTTTCCCGACGGTAACCGGGGACGGGACCGAAACCATGAGGACCAGCTTTTAAGCACACTTCCGGTGCACAAAAATAGCGATGCTGAAGTACCTAGATATTGACATTCCATTGGAGTCGTTTGGGTCAGACTTCCGGTGCACAAAAATAGCGATGTTGAAGTACCTAGATATTGACATTCCATTGGAGTCGTTTGGGTCAGATACTAGTGATTTTGAAGATAAAACTAGCCTAGATCTAGTAGATCTAAACAATGAAAGTGGAGATTGGAGTGCTACTACCACTTATGTTGCGGTAGTGAATTTTACTGAAATATTTGCTGCTCCTTATGATTATTTTAGTCTACTAATACCTGAAAACTTTTATGAGCATATAGCCATGCAAACTAACTTGTATGACAATTATCGTGAACAAAAAAGAAGGCAAAGTTGACAGGGCTTAGCAGCCTACAACTGCTTCTGAAATCAAACTGCTGTTTCATATCTACATTACTATGGGTATTCATGTTTTACCTGAATACAAAATGTACTGGGTATCAGATAAGTAGCTGAGAGTTGATGGGGTGGCTGGTTCTATGGGGAAAAACAAGATTCGAAAAATGGACAGTATTTTCACCTCAACCATGCAACAACATTTGTACCTCGAGCTCACCCTGGCCATGATCCCTTACACAAAGTGAGTCCTTTTTTAAGACCTAATTAGGGCTAATATTGCTACAAGATTTGCTGCTGGTAAAAATATTAGTATAGATAAGGCAATGATACCTTTCAATGGGAAACTCATGTGGAAGCAGAACATCAAAGGGAAACCTAACCCTTGGGGCGTCAAGGTCTGGTGCGCATGAGATGCACCTACAGGGTATTTGTTAAATTTCAAAATTTTATACTGGTAAAGTTGAGGATCCTATGCCACATGGAAATGGACATTATACAGTGAGTAAATTAGATGAAAGGTTTTTAGGAAAGAGACATCTTTTTTTTTTTGACAATTATTTTAGCTCTGTTCAGTTGGCAGAGGACCTTTGGAGGCAGCAAACCTATTGCTGCTCCACAATAAGGCCTAACAGAAAAGGTTAGCCTCTTTTTCTCTAACCCAAGGCATTAAAAAAAACTTTTGGTGATGTCATGGTTAGGCAGAAAGGGAATCTTGATGATACTGTCTGGAAGGCTTAAAAAAATACAATTCAAATGTCTCATATCTCTTGAGAATAAACTTTTAAACCCATTTTTTTCATGACATACAAATTCTTTTTTTACTATGTTTAAAAAATCTACTTGTACTATTGTACTGTAATTGTATATATATGTGTTAAAATGTATAATTATACTAGATAGTAATAGAGCCATATAAAAATAAAATTAAAAAATTGAGATATTAACTATTAATGAAGCCGTTTTCATAAACTTTGCCATCCACAGTAAATTTATTTTTTAAAAAAAAGCTTCTGTTACTATAAAATATAACATTTTTCTTATCTATACTTTTTTTGAAGGTAGACTACCCCCATTAAACCAACAGTCCCTAATAAACTACCCCCATTTAACCAACAGTCCCTAATTAAAAAAAAAAAAAAAACTTCACGTAGGACTATTTGACTTATGGTCAATGACAGTAATGGCGGTACCCATGATTGTTGTATTTTTAAAATGGTAAATTGATTTACAAAATGAAAAGACACTCTATTGATTCACGTAATCGTAATGCAAAAAGATTAACTTTGCATGAAACAGTGAACTATATCCTCAATGATTCTGAGAAAAATGAACAAGATCTAGAAAATAATTCTAGGTACGAAGAATAGTGAAATGGAGATTGAGTCTGAAGATCATCTAGATCTAGACAAAATCAGTACAGTAAATGAAGACAATAGATCTACACCTGTACCAGCACCAGGTTCATCAAAGGAAAGTGGGCGTGGAAAGGGGCATTGCCCCAAAAATGAATCTACATCCAAATTTGATTCTGGCTGGTCAGAAGTGAACACTTTTATTATTCAACCTAGATTCACAGAAACAGCTGGTACTAAAAACATGCTTCATTATATTTCAGCTCAAAGCACAGCTATTGATTTTCTAGACCTGTTTCTAGATGACAATTTTTTGGCAACTGTTTTGTGAGGTAACAAACAGACATGCTTCTCGGGTGAAACAACAAAAGCGAAACAGTTATTATGCTAAGGTCTTCATCCCAGTAACTGTCCCAGAACTCAAGGCTTTTTTTGGATTGCGACTTCCAATGGAGCAATGTATAAAACCTAGGTACGAAGAATACTTAGCTAGTTTGAGTAAATCATTTGTGACTGAAACATCAGGTTTTTGTAGTGTCATGCAGAGAGATCGCTTTTTCTCTGAATGGACACATCTTCATTTTATTGACGAGCTGAATCCTAATGAAGATAAAACAGACAACAATCTATAAAGTAAGACCAATGCTGGACGTGCTGCTTAACAATTCTCAACACTACCATTGACCATTCCCAATGTCTCAGCTTGGACCAAGGAACAACTCCTTGCAAAGGCTGACTTGCTAAAAAGTAATACATAAAATCGAAGCCCATCAAATGGGGAATCAAAGCTTATATGGCTTGTGAATCAAACACAGGCTATATAATCAACATGGAAATTTAAACCGGCAAAAATATCACAATGTCATTCCTGAGCTTGCTGTAGTTGGCAACATTGTTGTAAGAGTTGTATTAACTGGCCACTAGATAAAAAAAAACATATTGTATGCATGAACAGATTCTACAACAGTGTCATACTGCTCGATATTTTATTCAATGATTATGGTACATTTGCTGTTGTCTATCATCTATATCCCAACATGGCAGAAGGCACTAGATCTAAGGCTGAATCTGAGATGTATCAAGGTGCGCGGGTATCAGTCCAGAAGATAGACCAACATTCGTCTAGTCGAAGTTTGATGAGAGGGGAAAACTAAGCACAGAAAAAGGAAAATAAATTAGAAAAATTAAATAGAGAAAGAGAAAAAGAATCCCACATGTTTCGTATGAAGAGGTAGAGTTGGAAAAATTAAAAGCAAATGATGAATCCTGTCAATCAAAATCACCCAAATTGCCACGCCGCATATTTTGATCAAAAACCGTTTCACGAAACAAAAGAAAGCACAGAGACTTATTTAGAACTTTCCAAAACATAGGTAACAACAACCAGCTCCCATTAGGAAAGTGGTCCTTCGGAGTATCACAAGACCAGCAAGGGATAACAGTGCTATGTATTAAACCCAAAGAATCAAATCAAACTACAGACTTACAACATGTTGACTTGGGTGTTCAATCTGTTGGTAAACTACAGGATGGTCAACTCATCGATGAAGATCTTAACACCTCGTCCATATTATCCATTGATAAAGATAGCAAAGTTGCTGTTTCAAAGATGTCTAATCAAACTGTTTCTAATGTAGAACTCCTAATACAAAATACCAGTGCTTTTTTTGTGCCGGTACGCACCGGTACGGCGTACCGGCACCTTTTTCAGTGTGGGAAAAAATTATTACTTATCTTGTATTTTAATGTTTATTATTAATTTATTATATTATTAATTTGTCAAAATTGAATTATTTTAAAATTGCGCGCAATAAGAATTAAAATATAAAATGCGAAACTGCTTTCCATACACACTCGTCATTAGTCATTAACCCATTTCCGGTCATGCTTGTTTTTATGACGTAATGCCTTTAAAATTTCAAAATTTGAATGTAATAATTAAGACTTAAAGAAATTAAAACGAGTGTGGTTAGAAATTGATAATTTAAGAAATAATTATTTTCTTAGCCCACTTTAGAAATGAAGAAAATTTCTGATTTCTTTTTGCATTCAGTGGATGTTCCGACTGGGACTTTGCCGGTAAGTAAGAAAACCAGACTAACTGACGAAATAACGGCCGAAGCCAATGTCACAGAAGAAACCCTAATGGAACTATCGGAACCAAAGCCGTCAGATATCGTTCGTGGTTCCTCTGTTACTTTTGAACAACTGCAGTCTGCAGATGTTGACTGGCCTACCTGCTGGACTTTAGATCAAAGAAATTATTTCCTTGTGAAATATGATTGGCTATCTATCCGTAATAAAAAACTTGGTTGTATCCCTTGCCGAAAAGTTGGCAATCTCGGAGTTGAGGCAAAGATGGGAATGAAGGTATCGAACGAATGGGCCGACAATAAAATAACTTACTTCGGTACTGATCGACAACAACAGCTTATGTCTTTAAGAAAGAAATTATTCGATCATAAAGAAACTGCGGCACACAAAGCTGCGCTTAAGATCCTAACAGAAGCCGAGGCAGCACCTATTGAGAACGTGTTGTTAAAGGCATTAACTCGTGAGAAAATCGTAACTGCAAAGATTTTTCGTACAGCTTACAAAGTAGCCAAAGAAAACCAATCGTTTCATAATTTCGAATCTGAAATAGATTTGCAAGAACTAAACGGAGTTGAAATGGGCCGTATTCTTCATTCAACCAATGCTTGCATAAATGTAGTGAATCACATTAGTTGTGAAATGAGAAAAAAATTGTTCCAAGAAATTGTACGGTCGAACAATAAAATTTCATTGATCATCGACGAATCAGCTACGCTTAGCCAAAAATCGACTTTAATTGTGTATATTCGGGTTTGTCTTGCAGACAGTGGAATGACCTCACCAGTAAATTTATTCTTGGATTTGGTAGAACTCGAAAGTGTAACTGCAAATGGAGTTTTTGCTTCTTTACTACACTGCCTTCATTTCTATGGGTTAACAGAAGACTTTCTAAGAAGGAACTTAGTTTCTCTTGCATGTGATGGAGCAGCTGTGATGTTGGGAAGCAAAAGTGGCGTCAAGGCATTGCTAAAAGAAAAGTTTCCATCGGTTCTGGTTTGGCATTGTGCAAATCACCGACTGGAACTCTCCGTTGGTGATGTCGTAAAACAAGTTTCAGGTATCAACAGATTTAAGGCATTCATTGATAAACTGTATGTAGTTTATCATTCTTCACCCAAAAATTGCAGAGAATTGCAAGTATGTGCTCGTTTGTTAGAGGCTGAGTTGTTAAAAATTGGAAGAATGTTAAGCACGCGATGGGTGGCATCCAGCTTCCGTTCTGTTTTAGCAGTTTGGGAAGATTATGAAGTTTTGGTACAACATTTTGAAGAAGCAAAACTTGACTCAACCAGAGACAAAAAAGATCAATGCATGTATGAAGGTTTGCAGCGAAAGATTACTTCTACTGAATTTGTACTAGACCTCGGATTGATGTGCGATGCGCTCCAAGAATTGTCAGAGTTAAGTTTGGATTTGCAAGAGCGCAACATAGACATCTACAAAGCAGATAAAAAAATCAAGGCTGTTATACAGATTTTTGAAGAAAGGCAAATTATTCCAGGCCCTTATTATAAAATTGCGGCCACTGCTGTAGATAGTAACCTTTTCAAAGGAGTTTCACTTCACACCAAAAACTGTACCAGTGATCCACCAATTGACGTAAAAGCTTTTTACAAAAAACTACAAGAATCAATTGAACAAAGGTTGCTTTCTAGTGAAGATGCTGAGTTGGCATATTGGGCTCGAGTGCTCGATACAAAGCAATGGCCGGACAACATTGGTACTCACTTAACATTTGGCGAAACAGAAATGAGAAACTTGTCAACAAGATTGCAATTAAACGAAAGAATAATGATTCGCGGATTTCGTGAATATCTCATCGAAAAAAACATTCCGGATAAACTACTTCCTTTGCAAATTGCTCTCAGTACAATCCCAATTTCTTCAAGTGAAGCCGAAAGAGGATTTTCGCAAATGAATCTTATCATCACCCCGACAAGAAGTTCATTGATGACAACAACTGTATCTTCACTGTTATTTATCAGATTAGTTGGACCACCACTCGTACGTTTTGACCCAACAAGATACGTTGAATCATGGTTGCTTAGAGGCAGACATTCAGCCACAGATACCAACAGCAAAGAACGCAGTCGGGAGGATACGTCAGATAAGAACTTGATCAAACTTTGGAATTTATTATGAATAATTTATTCAACATTTGTATTTTATTTTAGTTTTTAACAGGGTTCTTTCCTATAAAACACAAGAGAACTTAACACAATTTTTTTAAAGTAAATCAAGAATAACTTGAATAAGTTGTTACTTAAATTTTTACAATCATAACAAATGTTTACGGTATACTAATAAAGTAATAATAAAACAATTTAAGTTGGTTAATTATAAAATAAAATTGTTTTAGACATTATTTTAGTATCTTTGCAGTTGTGATTTAACTTGTGCATCGATGTGCGAACTGGTATAGTTAAAAGTTAGGCAAACCATCACTGAGTACCGGCACCTATTTTGTTACAAAAAAAGCACTGCAAAATACTATTTCAGATCTAGCTCAGCATGCAGTAACTTGTTCAGAAAAAGAAAGCATGAGAAAATCAGGTTTAAGGCATACGAAGTATATGCTAAGCTAAGTCCAAAATACTGTTACAGAAAACAAAGCAAAAACACAAACTCTAAACATAGAGGTGAGAGTAGAGCTCCACAAATATAATGAAGTTAAAAAAGTTTGGTGCCCAAAAAAATAGCAAGCTGATTCAAGCCTTTGTTACACTTTGTATTTTCTAGCTTGACAGCTGTTTGATTTCTAATTATTATACAAATCTAAATCATTTTAAATCTAGAAATAGAGAAACTAGTCCTAAAGATTTTTAATTTTGTAATTACAAAATACATTTGTTAATTTTTCGATTTTTTGTTTTGTTTATCAAACTTTATTTTACAATGGATATTGTTTTACAAATATGTCAATGCGCCAACACCTATGCAACTGAACATGGACTGCAGAAACCTAATGTGTTCTAGAGTTGGTATGAACTAAGCCCTGATGAATTCTACAGATTCTGTGGACTTATTATGTATGCTGGAACTGTTCAGGTCCCCAACATTGAGCGATTCTGGTCAACCAAATCTTTGTGCAATGGACTTTATGTCAAGTGACAGATTCAAGGCAATAATGTGTTTTATTAAAGTGTCAAATCCACTTACAGAGGATCCCAATGATAAACTCTGTAAAGTGAGAATGTTAATGACATACATTAGAAAGAATGTATAAAGCTTTACCAACCTCCTCAAAATGTCTCTATTGATGAAAGAATGGTTCGGAATAAAGGTAAATATGCATTTCGACAATACATTTGAGACAAGCCAACAAAGTGGGGCATGAAACTGTGGATCCTTGCTGATTCTTTAAGTGGGTATACCTATGATTTTG
The DNA here is from genome assembly GCA_036873155.1 of Biomphalaria sudanica. Taxonomy (NCBI): domain Eukaryota; kingdom Metazoa; phylum Mollusca; class Gastropoda; family Planorbidae; genus Biomphalaria; species Biomphalaria sudanica. The sequence continues at coordinate 465,758 of JAZGLO010006670.1, forward strand.
ATATCTATTTAGGAAAGCAGGATTATGGCCCTTTTGGATTAGCTTATGGGATGGTAATAAAGTTAACTAAATCTATAACTAGGCAGGGGTATAGGCTTTTTTTCGATAACTTTTATACTAGTGTCCAATTATTAAAAGATCTTTGGTTTATAGGGATTGGAGCATGTGGAACTTTTCTTAGGACCAGAAAAGGTTTTGAAAGATTTTGAAAGAAAATCTAATAGGGGAGACATGAGATCAGGGATGGACAGTTCCTGACAGTTCAGTGGTGAGACAATAAGACCATATCATTAATTTTGACTATTCATGACGCCAATGACAGTGTTACAGCTAAATGACGGGCTAAAACAAATGCATAATTTGAAAATTAAACTGTGAATCAACCAACTATTGTACATGACTATAATAAATACATGGGGGGTGTTGACAAAAGTGACCAGCTAATTAATAAATATAATGTACTTCATAAAACAAATAAATATTGGAAGACAATTTTTTTTTTCATATGTTAGATATAGCTAGGGTTAATTCCTATATTCTTGTTCAAAACTGGAGGGATAAAAATAAAGATGTACCTGAGCTGAAAAGACCCACAAGATATGGTCAACCTAATTTTAATGAAGAATTAATCAGAGAGTTAGGAAATATATGTATGGACAATCCTGTACCAATAGCGTCTAAGCCCCCTGTTCATTTTAAGCATGCAATAGATCCACAGTTAATGGATAATAGAGGGAATTGTAAATTATGTTACAGTAATGAAAAAATAGTTAGGAGAACTAGTGTTAAATGCAAGACGCGCTCTTGGCAAGATGGCTGCTCCCTGTTTACTGTTATCAGAGATGAGTTAAAATTTTCGTTTTGTTGTATTAAAATCAAACCTAATTCCTTAAAAAAGCTATTCAACTAATAAACTAATATCTTTAAATTATATATCTAACTTAATTCAGCATTTCTTTCCACTAATTAATTCAAATTAACAACTCTTAGTTTAGGACTATTTTATCTCACTAATCCTTTTTTTTATTAGCCTTATATAGATCTAAATATAATTAGATCTAGAATCTATATATTTAATATTATTTAGATCTAGTCTATATTTATTATTATATCCTTAGATTTTAGATCTACTCAGTCTAGTGTTAGACTTAGACTTTAATTAAGGCTTTAGATCTACTAATCATCTACTAATCATCTACTAATACTACTAATAATAACTAATAGTAATATTCTATATAGTTAGTTATACACGTAAATATATTGATCTAGAATTAGATCTAGTCTCGGGCCATATTTTGAATTTAATAAACCATTTGATTTGATTTAATTGTTATTGTAAATTAGATTTAGACTAGACCTTTAAAAAATAAAATCAACAACAGTCATCATGAAATTGCTCTGGCTATTTATCCTAATAATTACTAAATACACACTAGCTGAACATAGAACTAGATCTACCTTAGTCAACACTAAACTAAAAAAAGGAAAATCCAGTCATAATCAATCATCACACTCAGATCAATGCAACTTCAAAAATAACCTAACATACACATCCATAACATTAAAGAAGATCACCCATCACAAATGGAAGTTCTCAATCAGACACAGCAGAAATAAATACCTATCACTGTTAATATTAATAGCAGGAGATGTAGAGTCAAATCCAGGGCCTAGATCTAAAGATAGATGCAACATCTGCAAAAAAGTTTGCACCATGAAACAGAAAGCCATTCATTGTGACACCTGCGATGAATGGTACCATGCATCATGTCTCCATATGAATACACCTGTGTATTATGCCTTAGGCAACAAAGACACATCATAGCACTGTGTACAGTGTGGGTTACCTCAGTTTACATCAGGACTGTTTGATGCAGACACTTCTAACCCTTACAATATCCTAAACACCATCCCAAACCAAACTCACCAACCACTAGCCAGATCCACTCCTGTTAAACCTAAATCTACTAAAATTAATACAACAGCCTCACTAAACAAACCTACTAAAGAAGTAATACCAAAATACCTTTAAACCTTAGTAATAAATTTTCAAAGCATTAGGAACAAAACAGCAGACTTAGAAATTTTATTAGAATGTGAGAAACCAGACATAATTGCAGGAACAGAAACTTGGCTACGTCCTGAAATTTATAATGCAGAAATTTTCAATAGTAATTATGAAATTTTTAGAAAAGATAGGGCTGATAATCATGGAGGAGTTCTTCTAGCATAAAAAAAACTCTTATAGCAGAAGAAATTACCTTACCTAACTCAAAAAATATAGAATCAACATTTTGTAAAATTAATACCACCTCAACATCCCTAATAATAGGCAGCATTTACAGACCACCAAATTCTAGTTTAGAATACATGCAGGAACTATGTAATCAGATTACTACACTTAAAGAGACAAATAAAAATGCAGTTTTTTGGATTATGGGTGACTTCAACCTACCTGATATAAATTTGAAAACACTAACCATAGATAAACACCAAAACCTTAAGGACATAAATGAGCTTTTCATAGAAACTTTACACAACCTAAGTTTAGATCAAATCATTAAAAAGCCAACTAGATTAAACATCACATTAGATCTCTTCTTAACCAACAGACCTGGATTAGTAGTTGATTATGATATTATCCCTGGTCTATCAGACCATGAGATCATAAAAATACACAGTCAGATAAAAGCAGTAGCCAATTCAAAACCCAAAAGAAAAATCTTACTCTGGAATAAATGTAACCTAACACAACTACACCAAGCTGCATTAAACTTTCAACAAACATTCTTATTAGAAAAAGACATTAACCAACTTCATTAAAAACCATCTTAAAAGCATTATAGAAAATCATATACCAACTAAATACACATCAAACAAAATAAATAAATGCTGGTTTAATAATTGACTAAAGAAGCTTTGTAAACAGAAGGAAAACCTATATAGAAAATTTAAAGAATTTAAGGCAGAAAGAGTTTACAAAATGTATATAAAAATTAAACAATTAACCCAAAAAGTAAGCAGACAGCTGCAGAATGTAATATCTAAAGATAACAAAAACCTATGGTCATACATTAAGTCTAAGAAAATGGAAACAACAGGCATAGAGCGCCATTAAAAGATGAACATAACATAATACATAATGATAATGAAACTAAAGCAAACATCCTAAACAAATACTTTGCATCAGCATTCTCAGCCCCAGGAGACAAAGACATATTACTGAATTTGAACCAAGTAGACAACATAGAAGATATAGTAGTACAAGAAAATGGAATTCAAAAACTATTAGCCAACACCAAACCAAATAAAGCATCTGGACCTAATAGTATTTCAGCTAGATTACTCAAAGAACTAAGCAATGAGCTAGCCCCAGTGTTCAAAATACTCTTTCAGGCTTCAGTTAACCAGGGCAGAGTACCAAAGGACTGGAAAGAAGCTAATGTCACCCCCCCCTATTTAAAAAAGGAGACAAATCTGACACAGGAAACTACAGACCAGTATCACATGTAAAATCCTAGAACACATAATATGTAGCAACATCATAAACCACTTAGACAAACAAAATGTCCTCACACCATACCAACATGGCTTTAGGAAATATAGATCATGTGAAACACAACTAATAGTACTAATTGATGATTTTTCTAAAGGTTTAGATAATAGTGAACAAATAGATGCTATCTAACTAGATTTTTCTAAGGCTTTTGACAAAGTTCACCACCATAGTTTGCTTAAAAAATTAAAATATTTTGGCATTAATGGTCCACTGCATCAGTGGATTAAAGATTTTCTGATAGGGAGAGAACAAACTGTAATAATAAATGGCTCTAAATCAACACTGTTAACAGTAAACTCAGGTGTACCTCAAGGAACAGTCTTGGGTCCACTACCATTTTTAAGTTACATAAATGATTTACCAAATTGCATTACTTCAGGAACAAAAGTCAGATTATTTGCAGACGATTGCATAATATATAGAACAATAAAAACAACACAAGACACAGATATTTTACAAAGAGAATTAGATGAATTACAGAAATGGGAATTAAATTGGAGCATGTCTTTCCACCCAGAAAAATGTCAGTTGCTAAGAGTAACAAAAAAACTAAAACAAATTAATTCCACTTATCTTATTCATGGCAAACCAGTAACACAGACTAAAAACGCAAAATACCTAGGTGTTATAATAAATGAAAAACTGTCATGGAATCCACATATTGATAAAACTATAAAAAAATCAAACAAAGCATTAGGATTTATTAAAAGAAATTTCTATAAATCAAATAAGAACATAAAACTAAAATGTTATTTATCCTTGGTTAGGCCAATAATAGAATATGCATCCTCCGTTTGGGACCCCTCAACTCAAGAAAACATTAAGAAACTGGAACAGACACAAAATAGAGCAGTGAGATTCATAACAAATGAATATTTACATTTAACTAGAGTAACACCTATAGTAAAATCACTAAATTTAGAAAGCCTTCAGGACAGAAGACTCAAAAGTAAAGTAGCAATTATACATAAAACACTGAACCATAATCTACAAATACAAAAACAAAATTTAATAAAATAAAAGGCACATTCCTTGTCCCATATGCTAGGACAAATTTGTACAAATACTCCTTCTTCCCTAGTGCTATTAAAGCATGGAATGGGTTGCCTGAGCTAGCCAGGATAACCAGTGACTTGGCAGAATTTAAGTCATTGGTTAATATGCATGACTAAATGCATGACGCGTAGGACGTAATCATCTTCTTTTTTGAAGTAGCGCCTGTATCATATATTATAAGATAGGTGTGTGATGTGTTTTTATGTTTTCAAAAAGAAAGAAACTGTTTGTCTCAGTACCACAAATTACTCTAAAACCCTGTTGTTTTTTTTTGTTCTGTTTCTCACTGTACTATATAATAAGTGGTGTAAATAACAAGTTTTACTCTATTTCTGGATAGTTTATAATACAATTTTGATGTTTAAGTAAATTAAAAAAACAACATTTCTAACTAGTAAAAAAATTATGACGATGTGATATTTTTCTATAAAATGATTGTTTTGAAAAATGTGTAAAAAATGTATTTGTCAATGAATTAACTTCATTTTTGTCAGTTATATACAGAATTGAATGTATTTTAATAAAATGTAAATATCATTATCATATATCTATTTATTTTTGCCTTCTTTGTGAATGTGAATTATATAAAATTTTAATTATTGAAAAAAAAATTATTTCTTAAAAAAAAAAAGGAAAAAAAGTATTTTAAAATGATTTCAAACAGATAAATTGAAAGACCTTTCAATTTCAAACAAATTGATATATATAACAAAGAAATATTGTAATTTAACAAAGTTATGCCCTGCAAAGTAACAGACCCTCAGTCTGACAAATTTCTAGAAAAACCTACAGTCTGTTAAACTGATTAACTGGTAAAACTACTATTCAATTTTATTTTTCAGGTGCTCATTTTGTCAGAATTAAGTAAAAAAAATGTTTCTTAGCAAGTAATATCATCTAAATAATAATTTTTAATACAGCAGAAGTTTTATTTGTTGCTTTTTATTATGACTTTTTCACTATTTACAGTCTATACTTCTTTAAAAAATAGTATAACAAAATAAAAGAGCTCAAAAGATGTAATTTTCTTAAGCCACAGGTAAATAAAAAGTGACTCTTTGACTATTGCAACGACATTGAAAATCAAATTTATAAGAAATTGGAAATATTGATGTCAAACTATATTAGAGACTGTCAAGTCCAAAAAATGTATCCTCCATATATAAAAATAGAATGTAATGAGTTATGCTTATTTTTTTATTTAATAAGATGAGGCATTAATTTCTAATGAATGGTGAGCTCAACATTGTTGGTAACAAGTAAATACATGTTACTGTTCTGTTGACTTGAAAACTCATTTTGATATTGAAAAATGTTCTGTTTTGTTTTTCTAATGAGCCTAAATTGTAAATTAATATATAACTAAGTTTATTACATATTCTATAGATATATAATTATAAAACAGACAAGTTAGCATTGACATTACAAGTCAAAACCTGGTTACTTCTTTTTTTCTTTAAGATGTTTTTTCATAGTCTGAACTCCACTTGACATTGATAGGCTGTTGAAAAATCAGTTCAATGCAGGTTCTCACCAATCGATTGACCATTTTGCTATTCATCTGAATCTAAAATGAATAAAAACGAAGTTAAAAAAAAGATAAACAATAAAAAAGTGAATTTTTGAAATAGAAAACTAACACACTATCTGGTAAAATTGAAAAATTACAGTCCTTCTGGTTTTTCTTGTGAAATATAGCCCAAGCCTCTTAATGCTAGGATTCTCACTACAACATGTACACCATATAAAATTTTTTTTTTAATAAGACTGCAACTGTTTGCTTTTTATTTTAAGATTATGCAAAGCAGTGGTGCCACTTTTTCCCCCAGTAAATCCTGAAACTCAATTTCTCAATTTTTATAAATACAGAAAACATTTTTATACACTTTTATTTGTAAATCAGTTTCAAAAACCCTGAAATTAAGAGTATTCTTTATTCAAATTATTACAAGAAACAATACAATTTGCTTGATTTTATAATTGTTATAATTTATTATAAAAATAACCAAATGCATCTCTATGATGAAATAAAAAACATGTATACCTTCAATAAAACAAAATAGTAAGATAAAGTAGGCCTACACCATTCAAAACTTCAAGAGCATATATATGCCTTCACAGAGTAAATATGTATCAATAGATATTTATATCTAGAGAGTTTGGGTGCATACTATAAAAATATAAATACTATAGATAAATGCTATAAAAAAATAGTTCACTACTTTTCTGTTTAGAGATAATGAGACTACTACTGGTAACTGTGCTTGTAGATCTAGAGATGTATATTTATATCTATTCCATCCTAAAAGTAGATCTCGACCCTATAGAGAAATTTGTAGACCTAAATATGTTTAAAAAATGAAAAAAAAAAAAAAAAAGGTTCAGTTCTCAATGTCAGTAAGTCAACATACTTTTGATTTGCTCAATTAACAGATTTGAGATTTAGAACCATGAGTAATGAGAAGAGTTTATGCTAGATTTATACTCTAGATCTACTCATTAGTAAATCTATACATAATATACATAGATCTTAGATTACATTCAGGCTCTTTATAGATCAAACTTTTAAAAATAACATTACTTATTGAATGTTTATTTTCATTAAAAAAAAAAGGCTTAAATTGTGCAAGTAAAGTGCAAGATAAAAAAAATATTGAATTCAAATTGTCAACTTCAAGTTCAGAACTAACCAACTAAGATAATCAGGGAAGATGCCAAGAAATTAAGATTAAGATCAAAATCTACAGAAAACCAGAATTTAAAAAAAAGTTGTGGGAAAACATGAAGAGGGTCAAACTTCATAAATATATCTATACTATAAAGTAGAATGCGAGGTGTATTATGTATGTGACTTATAGACACCAAAACCGCTTGACCAATCTTGATAAAACTTGGTAGGAATGTTTCTTGGGTACCAACTTAGACCGTAGTGTATGTATTGTAGCCCTAAAACAAACCTAAGACCGTAAAAAAAAATAAAAATAAAGTTGTCCGACTCAATTACAGCTATAGTATTTTATGGATCTAGGCCATGTCTACAATGTTGACATGAGAAAAGATCGAAAGGATTTAGACCTAGATCTAATTTTAAGAAATACACTTTGCGCAGATAGTTTTTTTACTTTGACACATGAAAATACTAAAGAAGATCCATTGATTTCATTATATAATAAAAATAACCTTCAATTTTGTGTTCCGAAAGCATTTTTTACATAAATAATTCTTTATATCTGTGACTACAGATTTCCTGACGAACATTCTTTCATTAGACAATACTGTAATAAATCGCATACTAAAAATTAATTCGTTTAATTGTTTACTTTATAATCCCATCCCTAGATATAAAACTCTAATTCAACTCTAAGATGATAAAACTTCTCTTGGCACAGATGGTTTTATACTTTAACACATGAACATACTAATTTTAGTCCATTCATTTCATATTTTGATCAAATAAACATTCAAATTTGGTTTTCTAAAGCATTTTTAAGAGACTACATTCGTTTACGAAAGCTGCAAAGCCGAGTTGAGATAGGCCTAGATCTATATTCATTCATGAATCGCGTACTAAATTATTTCGTTTAATACACACTTTCTAACCCCATTCATTGAACAAAGCTATTGCTCTTTTCGTTTTTAATAGATATGAATGTATCGGCTTCGGGTAAACCCATTTTCGCAAAACTAATTTTATTTTCGTAGCAAAAGAGAAAAAACTTGAAAGGATCATTAGCTAAGTTTAACTCAATCCAATCCACTAGATTAGTAAACACAAACTTAGACAGGCTAGTATATATTTATAAACAAAATATACTGATAATTAAATTACCTCATTAAATGTGCCATAAATAAAAATGTTTTTCATGGTTGTGGACAAGCACTTTCATTTTCCTAGGAACTCCTGGCTGTGAAGTCTGATCTTCTCTGACTGCATTCAGGGCCTATTGTTGTATTGAATGCATTTGCTCTGACTTTTATGGTTTGCTATTCTCTTTGCTAACCTTCTATTAGACAAAGACAATGATGGCTCTGCACCATAAAGAATGAATCTTGCTAGTTCTTTTTTTTCTCTTTCCCAACCATAAGTGTTTATTTTGCATTTCTTATGTGAGCTCTTGTCTTTTGTTGACTTTGAGAATCCCTTCCATGAACAGTCTCCTATAAAAAAAAAAGTCACTTAGGAAGTTGACTATGAGATACAAACCATCTAAGCTGGGATTTTATTAGCATGACTACTGTCAATATTTGTGACAATTATGCAAAGTTGACTACAGTTCTGATGAAAGGAAATCATCAATTACCCAAAGACCTTCCTCAGTAAAGAATTGAGGAAAATCTAGATTTAAATGTACCCTTGCTTTCCCTATAACTAATTCTCACTATTCTCAGCCCCCAATGGAAATGGGGATTAAAGTTTCAATACATCATATACAGAAAATATGAACATGTTAATATGTTAAATTGACTGACAAATAATAAGGTTAGTAACCACTAAAAGTATTTAAAATAGTTTTGATAGTTATGGTACCAGGGGAATATAATTCAATATCTGCGTGTACATTAGAAAAGTGTTTCAAATAATTTAATGTTCAAATTATATTTAATTTTAAAGTATAGGGTCTAGAATCTAGATCTATATCTATAGAAAAAATTATAGATCTAGTCCTATATTTGATATAGTCTATATCTATATTAATATAGAGATCTAGATCTACATTCAAATATATCTTAGACTTAGAGATCTAGATCTATATCCTCGATATCTATAATAAAATATATTCTAATAATTCTAATATTATAAGACTCTTAAATAGTCTAAATACTCTAATAATATAATATATATAGTTTTGAAACAGCATGGCTAGGACTTCCAAACCCATGCCACCCATGGTGATAGTAAATCTGTCAGTTGATTGATTGTTTTTTTTTACATTGTTTTTTTTTACATTTTGCTTCATTTAAAAAAAAAAACTTTTTTATATATAACTTTGCTCCTAGATCTATATAACACAGAAATATTAATTTGGTATAATACTTCAATTGTTAACCTCTCAGCAATCTCTACATAACTAGATAGTTTCTGTTGTTATAGATCTAGATTTGTAGATCTAGATCTATGTTTATTTTGAATTTTTGGTCAAAGTATCTAAAATAGGCATAACTTTGTTTTTCTCTAGAGATAAATTTGATATCTTTGTAATGTAAACCTCTCTAGATATTATCTCTACATAAGTTATAAATTTAATAAATGCCATAACTAGAATTTCGACTAGATAAATCTAATATATAATAATATAGTTTCTGTTGTTATAATATATATTATATATTTATTATAAATTGTCAAAGTACCTACTTATATCTAGATCTCTTGGTCTTGAGATTTTCTGCCAGTTGTTTTCTGGTATGGTTCAACATGCTGTGTTACACTTCAGTGAGTTACACTAGCCTATTCTAGCTAGTTAAGTTAGTAGTTAGATCTAGTAGTAGTAGTAACAGTAACTAGTAGTTACAAGTCACAGGAGCCCTGAGCCTTGAGGCTAATAATAAATGAGGAGCTAGTAAAAAAAAATGTCTAGGCATTCTAGGACACTATGTCTCCTGTTAATTACTATGCAGTCTTTGGAACTAATTGTGTACTAAGCAGATTCAGAGATATCATTAGTAATTTCCATCGCATTGAAAACTTTGTTTAAAAAAATATTGTCCTTTTAGTCAAGCGCGTTTGAGGTGCTGCAACTGGGACATTGTGGCGTTTTGACCCGAAAAATTTATTGCAGGGGGAAGTAATGCATGCGTCTTGAGAGAAATGTAACTTCCTGTTTTAACTTAAATTCGCCTTATTATTAAATTTTATTAATGAAAGACGAAGAAGATAACTAGGTCTAAGTCTAGAGTCTAAGTAGATGTTTGTTTGAAAAAGCCTTTTTTTTTACTTTTACAATTGAAAAAGAAATCTGATGTCAAAATCAATTTTTAAAAAAAGCCATGTCATCAAAAAGTCGTACTAACAAGCAGTGGCGTCACTAGGGGGCAGTGGCGTAGCATCTCTAAGGTACCCGTGGGCCCGGGTTCAAGAATATCTTGGTGGGTCCCCCTCCAACCAATAAGACAAATTTAGCGTGTGACAAAAAATGAGTAATCTAAATGTAAAGGCATTCCAATGTAAAGATCGTACCTTTTTTAAAAAAAAACTAATTATGCCATAACGTTTGATTCAGTTAGGACTGCATAAAAGTAATGTCTTAAAAGTCTATGTTTTTACAACTTCTTAACAGAGTTAAACGAATTTAAAATGTTTCAAATGCACAAACAAATGTTCTACCTAAGTTGTGGGCTCCAACTGGTCATGAGTCATGGGCCCAAGCGTAATGAAAACCTTCGCACCATGGTTGCTACGCCAAAGCTGTGGGCTCCTATTGGTCGTGGGCCCTGGTTCATTAAACCCCTTCGCGCCATGGATGCTACGCCACTGACTAGTAGGCTACTGCGCAGACTGTTACGTTAGTCTCCAGGATCCGTGCCGGAGAGAGAGACAGGGGCAGACTTGAAATTTTAACATACATCTAAATCCAACCAATCCACGAGATTAGTAAACACAAACTAAGGCCGGCATGCCGCGGGTAATGTCCGGCTAGTACATTATATTAGTCGACGTAGTGAGAACCACTCTAGCCAACAAGAGCAGGTATCAAGGTCTTGACAGCAAACACAAACTCTCTTATGTAATCTTGTAGGTTAGACACCATTAGTAAAATCACTAAATTTAGAAAGCCTTCAGGACAGAAGACTCAAAAGTAAAGTAGCAATTATACATAAAACACTGAACCATAATCTTCAAATACAAAAACAAAATTTAATAAAATACTCTGAAAGACACAAAAATAAAGGCACATTCCTCGTCCCATATGCTAGGACAAATTTGTACAAATACTCCTTCTTCCCTAGTGCTATTAGATCATGGAATGGGTTGCCTGAGCTAGCCAGAAAAACCAGTGACTTGGCAGAATTTAAGTCATTGGTTAATATGCATGACTAAATGCATGACGCGTAGGACGTAATCATCTTCTTTTTTGAAGTAACGTCTGTATTATATAAGATAAGAAGATAAGAAGACTTTCAAACCGATAACAAAAAACAAACAAACTTCGAATAGATAATTTTGAGGTCATACGATGAGAGTGAGTGGGCATTGGCATCGAATTGGTTTCAAAATCAACCACCGCAAGAAAACAAACAAACTTCGAATGGATAGTTTTGAGGTCATACGATGAGAATGAGTGGGCATTGGCATCGTATTGGTTTCAAAATCAACCAAAGCAAGAAAACAAATAAACTTCGAATGGAAAGTTTTGAGGTCATACCAAGAATGAGTGGGCATTGTCGTTGTATTGGTTTCAAAATCAACCACCGCAAGAAAAGAAACAAATAAACTTCGAATGGATAGTTTTGAGGTCATGCGAAGAATGAGTGGGCATTGTCGTTGTTTTTGTTTTCAAAATCAACCACCGCAAGAAAACAAACAATCAAACTTCGAATGGATGGTTTTGAGGTCATACGATGAGAATGAGTGGGCATTGACATCGTATTGGTTTCAAAATCAACCACCGCAAGAAAACAAACAAATAAACTTCGAATGGATGGTTTTGAGGTCACACGATGAGAATGAGTGGGCATTGGCATCGTATTGGTTTCAAAATCAACAACCGCAAGAAAACAAACAATCAAACTTCGAATGGATGGTTTTGAGGTCATACGATGAGAATGAGTGGGCATTCGGCATCGTATTGGTTTCAAAATCAACCAACACAAGAAAACAAACAAACAAATAAACAAACAAACTTCGAGTGGATGGTTTTGAGATTATACGATGAGAATTCGTGGGATTGGCATCGTATTGGATTCAAAATCAACCACCGCTGGAATCCGCTGTCGGAATAATTTAAATCGGCAAACTCTGAACCTCCAAGAAAACATTTAACATATTGCTGGAACTCAGCCAGCAGCGAGCCTGAAGAACCTCAACGAACGGGATTTATCAAAACTACAGTTTAATAATAGAACACTAGTAATGCGATAACAAATCTAGCACTAGAGTAACCAATAATAGCTTCACTTCTTTTTTGTTTACATCCTAGATTTAATTATCAGCCATCTTCAACTTCCTCTATCTTTTAGCGTGTCTCTGTCCTGTGTCACATGGTGCACAGTCTCGCACCTAATGTCAGTGCGCAATGTAGAGTCATAACAACATATATTTTATTTGTCCTTGACAAAATATGTTTAGTATAAGGATCGAACCTAGGACTTATGTGTCATTAGCGAGACGCTCAACAACAAGTCATTAAGCTATGTGCAGCATTTTATTTTGAAATAAATGATTCAGTCGTTCTTTTATAATACCTAGATCTGAATGTGTTAAACTGTTTTTTTCTAGAATCTATTCTTTCCTATTCTGAAACATATTGTCAAATCTGAGTTAGTGATTTTGCAGATTTTCACCTTATGGCCTCATGACCAATCTCCTCGCTGTCTCGCGCCCCCCCAGCCCCATCCCACCCCCCGAAGTGCTGTCGGTGATAACGTTCAGGACCTTAGCGTGTAGCACAAAAGGTTGGTTGCCACCTAAACAATATAAAATTGAAAAAAAAAAAAATTAAGACCGAAAAACACGCACTGAAATAAACACCGTCCTGTATCTATATCTTAAATAAACTAAAATAAGCTTAATTCATATAGCGTCGATAGCACGAATGTGCTTCATGGACGATCCATGATCAGCAGAGTAGAAATAAAGTTTAAAACATTTCATCAAAAGCAAGAAACAATGGTCTTCTAGCATATGTACTCTAACAAGTAGATCTAACCATTCGTAAATAAACCTTCAATTAGATTAGAGACTTAGAGCTAGGCTAGTAGAGAGCGCCATGAAGTTCTGATATGTTTGAGATCTGTTTCGTGTTTCGCAATTAAAAAATTCTATTTAAAAAATTCTTTGGGTTTTGTGCAAGGCCCACACCAATAGGAAGTGGTATAGCAAGGTACCCGTGGGCCCGGGTTCAATAACATCTTTGTGGGCCCCCCTCCAGCCAATAAGACAATTTTAGTGTGTGACAAAAAATAAGCAATCTAAGTGTAAAGACATTCCAATGCAAAGATCGTAGGCCTACCTTTTTTTTAAATAAGTAGATATGTCGTAACCTTTAATTCAGTTAGGATTGTATATATATAAGTAATAATGTCTTAAAAGTCTATGTTTTTACAACTTCTTGTACACAGTTAAACGATTTAAAAGTGTTTCTAATGAACGAACAAATGTTCTAACTAAGTTCTAATGTGGGCCCCAACCCCCATCTGGCCAAGAATCCAACCCCCATCTGGCCAAGAATCATGGGCCCAAGTGTGATGATCCTCTTCGCGCCATGGTTGCTAGCCCACAGCTGTGGGCCCCTAATGGTCGTGGGCCCGGGTTCATTGAACCCCTTCGCGCCATGGATGCTACGCCACTGCTAGAGGGTGCGCTCCGCACCGGGTGACACCCGTTAAACACAGCTTTGATTTTTAACAATGTTTTTATCAAATATATTGAAATAGTAGCTAGCACCGTATTATCAGAATGCCAACCATTAGTTACTGTTGCACATTCTTCAGGCATAAAATAATATCGAAATCTCGCATGTAATTAATGTAAATTGTGTAAGAATTGGAAAGTAAATAAGTGGCTATCGAGATTTCTGAAGATGATGATGTAATTTCAGATGTTGAACGTCAAAGAAACTCTAGCCAAGTTGAAGGAAATGTTACAATAATAAAATAATGATATAGACTTCAATATTTTAGGGGATAGTTTCTTTTTTGTCGTGTGCCTATTTCACAAAAGGAAAAGTACGCTAGTTGTTCAAAGAATGGTTCTGATGCTTCCTATTGGGGATGATTTAGTCACTAAATAGCAAGAAAATGTATGTTGTTGTTTTTGTCAACTATTTTTAACTAATTCTATAGAAATGAGATACAAATTAGTAATTTAATAAGTATATAAATAATATATATATATAATAATAATAATAATAATAATAATAATAAATAAATAAGGAAATAAAGTCTGAAATTGGAATATCAAAAGTCGTCTCAAGAATAGTCATCAGAATTGGAAAATCGGAAAACATGGGCGTCTGGCTACAAATACAATTGACAAGGAAGTCGTGGCTAGGATTGGTGTCCAGAAGAAAAACAATGGAAGGATACATTGCACAGATTGTTTCTATACAATCAGAATATTTGACATTTCGTGACCAGATTAACGACGAGTCTTTATTAAGTATAGAATCTCCATAAGATGATGGAAATGTTGTGTGGATAAAACCCATAACCGAAAGTGTATTTATAATGTTGAAAAGTTTATAAATGTTTTAGAAAACCGCGTAAAAGATATATTTATAAGAGTAAAATTTAATATAAGCACCTTTGTATTTTGTTTTTAGTGCACACTGATCAGATTCACCGCACAGGGTGATACCCACCAAAGTGACGCCACTGCTAACAAGTTACAATTCCGAATTATTATTTTTTTTTCTCTGTTCTTTCCATTTCCTTTAGCAGGGTGCAGCAGTCACATTTGCAAAGCATTAACAGTATTATTTCACCATGGTAACCACGAAGGCAGTGGAGGGACAGCATATGGCCAGCTAGGTCTATGTCTTATCATTTGTCGTTTTTTTTTTATGATTGCATAGCATATAGACGGGTCTATATCGGAGAAGGTGTAACAAACAGGATTTTTTAAAACACTTTTAAAATGTGATATATGTGACTCTAGGTGGAACACTGTACAAATAGAGATCTAATAAAAGACCAATTAAGTGATATTAATTTCAATTTCGGCTGTTGCGTCACTGTTCTATCGTCTGAACATTGAATTTATAGATGTCCTTGAGCCGAGAGGTAGAAAAAAAATGTATAAATTAATAAATATGTAGGCCTACATTAAAATCATTCAATGCTATGTGATATTTTTTATTTATGAAACGAACTATTCTATTATTTGTGTATAATAAAGTATACATGCCACTTCACGTTGTCCGGTATGAATAAACAAGAACAGAATATAAAGTATCAACATACAACTGTCTTTCCAGTATAAGACTACATTAATAAGTAAAGTAAAGGAGATTTACCGGAATTTTCAAAATTTAAACAACGCAATCAACTATAAATTCAAGTAATTAGTATTATGCTCTGCCTATACAAAAAGGAAGGGGTCAGCTTTCGTACTACATATTCATTCTATGCATGCTAATTTCTTTTTTGATTACAATTAGTGATATTAAAATAACCCATTTCTTCAAGAGGAACTCTTTTATTTCATTACATCTTCTATATTCATGCTGTATTTATCCCTGTATATAGCCGGGCTCTCTGCAAAAAAGGATCACACACCTCAAACTCCAAGTACTTGACAACACTGGGCTCCAAAATGACGTAAAATTTTGATGTCCAAAACCAATTATGTACGATTGGCAATATGTGACACTAACTGTGCAAGTGTTTCATCCTTAACACTTACTACCGTATCAACTACTAATCTTACATCGAGATCAAGACGTTGTTTCGTACTCACGATGCGTCTTGACTCTACTCCGCACCGAACCGTCGTTATGCACCGTACAACCACACCGCTGTACCGCACTGAACTGAACCAAGCCAAGCCTGTAGTGAACCGTCTTGACTGTGACACCTATTCCTATATAGGGTGCCCGAAGGCCTTCTAGAAACCGACGGAACTTCGCTCGACTTTTCTAGTTTATCACACCTAGAATTAGCGCGGGTCCTATAAAAGTGCGATGCCCACTACGGTCGCAAAGGTTGCAGTGGCCTAAGGGCGCCCTGCAAAATAGCGGCGTATGCTACTCCTTGGGTCGACTAGTCTTATAGATTACAGAAGTTACTTAGGAAAAAAAGATAATAACGTCCTACTCATTTCATGTGACCATCTAGTCATGCATGTTAATCAATGGCGTAAATTCTGCTAAGTCGTTGGTTTCCCTGGCTGATTCAGGCAACCCATTCCATTCTCTAATGCACTAGGGAAGAAGGAGCATTTGTTTGAAGTTGTTCTAGCGTATGGAACAAGAATACTTACTGTGGCTGAGTGGTAAAGCGCTTGACTTTTCGAACTAACGTACCGGTGAAGGATGAGATTTTTAATTTCGGGATCTTAAGGCGCCTCTGAGTCAACCCGGCTCTAATGTGTTCCTGACATGAGTTAGGGAAAATTTGGACAAAATAAAGGTGGTTGATGGTTGTGCAGTCACATGATACCCTCGTTAACAATGGGGCATAAAAACAGGTAACATTTACATCACCTGCTTACATATGACATTCTGAAAGGGGAATGTCACTTTACTATGTTGACCAGATCTAGTCATTTTCATCGTTGAAATTTATCAGAAGTAAGATTAGATTATCCGATTAAGGGTGACATCTGGCCTTTGATCGTCTGTTAAAGCGAATGCTCAATGTCTCCCCTCTATTAAAAAATCGGATTTGATGAAAACATACAAAGTCTCCACGTTTCCACCTTACCTTCTTGTTCTTTATTTAATTTTTGTCCCTCAACTGATTTTTTATGTTTGATGATCAGTAGGCCTGGAAAAACTGCAGAGATTATTAGCTTAGTTTATTGTATTGTTCTATTAATTAATTATTTATATATATTTTTTTTTTTGCTAAAGGTGACAAAAACATGGAATGACAAAGTAATCTTTAGATTTTTACCATTATTTTTAGCGCTGACAATGCCAATATTGATTGTGGAGAACTGGAGTTGTAGGGACAAGACAATTAAAAAAATTAGCGCTATTTAGTAAATGTTAGCAAGAGACTCTTAATAACAAATTGGAAACTTCTGCGATAAATATGCGTGGTCTGGGGTTGATCATTTGCGTGAGCCTTTTTCTAACCATTGGAAACTGACGAATTTACCTAACACAGAGAATGCTTATAGGATCATTAAATACAATGCACTGGATTCATGTTAGGAGGTCAAGAGACCATTAAGGTATAGAAGGCAATTCGGCGGAGGGTTACGAATTTTTATCTCGTTTTCTTTCTTTAAGCCAATCTCTTAAACAATCTCCCAATTATTATTTTTTTCTAGCAGATCAAACATAAGACATTTAAATCCCATTCTGGTTACAATGTCATAACAACACGCGTCAAATGACTGGCATTGATTGAGATCGATAAGTGGAAACCCTTAGCAGACAAAACCAATAGAGATATATCAACACTGTACTCCAACCTGTATAAGCTTTATAAGCTATATTCAGTGTGTACCTACCTTGAGTATTGTGTAGTCAAGTTTGAAATGCTTACAAAACAAGTCACATAAGTTTTGTTGACTTTTGAAACAGCTAGTAAAAGAGAGGGAAGGTAATGTTGTGTTTAATCTAGTCATTGATCTTTAACATTGATGCTCAGAACACTCATGTAAACTAGTTAAATATGTAAATTAATCAATTCTTTACATTTAGGCATTTAATTGTTTTGTTTTTCGTGTGTGTGTTATGGTTTGAGGTAGAAAGAGCTGAATTTCTAAATCTGTGTTTTTAACGATGGAAAGTATTAACTCTGTTCTGGCTTAAACAAAAAAAGGAAAAATCTCATGTATGGTGTTTGCATAGATATTAAATTGAACATAAATATGAGGAAGCCATAAGTATTTCTTCCCGGAAGTAAAGTTCAATATAGCTCCACGTCAATCACAGCTTGAATACCCCAGAGATATTTAATCTTGGGTCTAGTTTGGGGAGGGAAGGGGGGAGGGGGTCTACAGCTTGAAGACAGTTTGACTGAAATAACACTGGGAATGTTTTTTTTCTTGGAGTTTAAACTTGATTTGAGGGTAGTGCTAAGTTCTAATTAGTTGAATATTTGTGAGATGTTATGGATTGGAAGACCTGGTGCATCCAGGGGTGGGGGCGGGAGCCTGTAGAGGCGATCGCCCGCCCTCACATGTCCGAGGTCTTAGTAACAAATTACATAATTTGTAAACGAAATCCTTACTTGTGTTGATAATAATACTAATTATTTATATTTTAACCAATGTTTTAGTTTATTTCACCCTCCCATCAAGTATGTTGACCGATTTGGTAAGGGGTGAGGTTTGCTTCGATCACGACCTTATCACCCTGACCCTATCCTCGAGTTAGGGGAGAGGTCCAATTTCTTTTCTAGAATTCACACATTTGTTAACAGATTTAGTTACATATCTGTATGGTATAAGCTGCTTATGGATATTTTAACCAATCTTTACATTATGTTGCCCCCCCCCCTTTCTGGTATGTTGGCAGATTCAGTTGGGGGGGGGATAACATCTACTGCCCTCCCCACCCACACCCTTTAATTGGGGAGAGCGGCAGTCCTACTTTTATGCAGGAAATCATAGTTTGTGAACGAAATTAGTTGAATATCTATTTAATAAAATTTTATTTTGTGTCGCTCCTCTTCTGGTATGTTGGCAGATTCGCTGGGGTAGTTTTTTTTTTTTTTTTTTTGGGGGGGGAGAGGGCGAATGCACCAAATGCCCTCCCCTCCTATACCTTTTAAGTGGGGGTTGAGGTACTATTTGTATGCATAAATCATAGTTTGTGAACAAAATTAGTTGAATATATATATATATATATATATATATATATATATATATATATATATATATATATATATATATATACATAATGATAATAAGCTACGTATTGATATTCGAAACGATTTTGTAGGCCTATATTATGTCGCACCACACTCTGATCTCAAATGAAATAATAAGTAAATATAAAATGAAAGATTGTGGTCGGTACGAGGTGGGACCATTGGAGGGGCGATAGTCTTTCTCTAGACATAACAAAACTTTTTTTTTTTTTTGTATTGTACTGAAGAATGTTTTTTACAAAGCAATGTGCCACTAATATAAAATGTATAATTTATTTATTTAATTTTTATACTGTGTCACTCCACCCATATTCTCTATTGTCAAATGCAATCATTAGCAATAATTCTAAAATGGAGAAGGACTCTTACATTATATAATCGTTTTGACTCTGGCGCCCCATTCCTTTTCTAAAAAAAAAAGGTGACTATTAAAACAGAATAGTCAAACATAGCGACAGAATCTGTGTAATTACCCATAAAGTTGTCATAAAGTTCCCCATTCAGACCTTGCGATCTATAGGGCAGATGATGTTAAGGTCATTTGTTTCTTTGACCAACGGTTTACGAGCAGGGTATCATACGGCCAACACAACAACCAACCGAATTTACTTTCCCCAACTTAAGCCAGGCATCCATTAGAGTTGGGTAGACTCAAGGGCACCCTAAAAATCCCAAAATTCAAATTCCCAGTCTTCACCGAGATTCGAACCCAGTACCCCAGGTTCGGAAGCCAAGCGCTTAAACACGCAGCGACAGCGACCGCTATTTGCAGAAAGTCCTTGTCAATATTTTGAGCTAACATTTCAAGAAAACGAATAATTGTGCTCAGGAGAAGAGAGGGAGAAAAAAAGAAACATTTATGTTGGTAAACATAACAAAATGTAGAACAAACGTTTCCATTCCAAATTGAAAACTCTACTATTATTGTGATAGATATGTCTATTTACACATGCAAACATAAAGGTATAGTGAGTGTAAAAGTTTATTTTATTTCTAAACTTGAATCACAATTCTTACTATTAGAAATCAGATGATCTTATATGTATAAATAAATCACTTGTAGAAAAACAAGCTTAGAAGGCGTAAAAAAACTTAAACAGACCCCAGCGGACAATCATGTTCCGTTTTTTTATATCTCTATAACATACATCATAGAGCCATTTTTAAATATTTTTTTTGAAACAAAATTGCAATTTCGACCAAATAATGTAAGGATAATGTCGTTTTGTTTTATGCATTGTTAAAGTAGAAACAAGCCCTGCACCTTTTCTCTTCAACTTTGATATTTTATAATTTACTTTCACCTCAAATAGGTCTCTTGTTCCAATTATATTGATAAATAGAGGACAGTGGCTGGTTGCTATCACCACACCATAATCTTTGTTATCAGATTTTCCTTAAGTTTATAATAGGTTGTAAGGAACTCTTTGTTATGTGGTTGACAAAATAGTTTTATTGTAATTTCCAAGTTGTGTCAATTGCTCTATATAAATGATTTAAATTTACAGAATTGATTAGGAGGCCTATATACCTACAGTTAAAGTAACGCACATTTCTTCTTCTTCTTCTAACCAGCTTTATTGCTGCTGAGCTGTGAGCTATTTTGCAGACTGTGCCAAGGAAAAAAAGTGTGCAGTTTTCTTCCGTTGTTCAGCACTGCCGTACAGGGTGTTGGTTATGTTGGGGACTTTATATTTATATATTTTAAAAAAAAAGCCCGAGGAAACACCCAGTCTACACTAAAAGTAACGCACATAAAAGTCACATTCAGCTGCTTATAGATTACCTGTACAAAATGTACGTAAAATTATGGGTCCTTCAACTTTTCCTCTTGTATTATCTGGGTAAGTAAACAAATCAATATATATTTATATATATATATAGAGAGAAGACAAACAGACAGACAGACAGATAGATAGATAGATAGATAGATAGATAGATAGATAGATAGATAGATAGATAGATACAGGAGATCGGATAAAAGATCAATGCTCTATTTTTTTAAATTTTAAACAACTGTTAAAGACTTTGTACTTTGAATAGATGAAGACGATGTCTTAGGCAAGCCCTAGTTTTAAAATATCGTCAACTACAATTTAAAATATTAATTAAATGCCTATAATTAATATATTATTTAATGCTTTTCTGACTACAAAAAAGTATAGTATGTTCCAATGTTCCAGCCTTGTGTAGATGTCAACAAATTGAACTTTTAGAAAACAATCAGCAAGGCAGCGTGTCCCAATGTTCTATTGGTATTATAGAGAGCAAAGACACAATAGCTCTGAGGAGTCAAGTCAGCTTTCAAAACGCATCCAATAACTGGGGAAGATATGCACAATTCCAGTTGAAGACAAAATCTAATAGTTATGTAGGTATTTTAGTATTTGTCAAATGTTGCTATGATAAAAGTAAAACAATGAAATACTAGTCGACCCACGGCGTAGCATGCGCCGCTATTTTGCAGGGCCGGCCTTAGACCACTGCTACCTATGCCACCGAAGTTGGCCCCGCACGTTCATATGACCAAAATGAGCATGGGCAAAAAGAACTATCGGATTGAAAATCATTGGTGTACAAAATGAACCACAATGGCAATGTCACAACCCCCAGGGGCGCCCCTGTGTTAACTATGCGTTCATTTGATATAACATTGTTTACCCTAATAGGGCCCCACAATAATTAAGTTCGGCCCTGCTATTTAATGACGGGTGAATACAGAGTAGATTACTTGTTCTCCCCGTCCCTCTTTTTTTATCGCCGATAAAGTTACGTGGGGTAGAAATAAATAAAAGGTGATCCTCCATTCCTTCTTGGTCACAATGGTTTAGTTCGGCCCTGCTATTTAGTGACGGGTGAATAGTACTTGTTCTCCCCACCCCGTTTTTTCTTGGGGTAACTCTTGTCAGACTTGCAGAAACAAAAGAGTGATCTTTCCTTTACTTCTCGCTGTCAAAACTGTTGAGCCATAAAGAGAATTATGTATATAGATGTTATGTCTTTATAGTTACACACTTTCTCTGTAAATTGTCGGGAGGAGGGAGTTGGAGTAGGACCTTTTCTGTACCCCCCCACCATGTATATATATATATATGTGTGTCTTTGTGTGTGTGTGTGTACGTGATTAATCTGTATTACATTCTGACCCTTCATTTTTTCGTAAGCGTTAATTGTACCCTGGAATAGGTTTTCCTGGAGTTAATGTAAAAATTGTACACACTCTGCTCTTGATAGAAAGGGGGCCTGGGGTGCGCTTTAAGCTCCCACAACGGGGTTAGGGGTGGATCCCCGCCGCCAAGCACTATTTCCGGTAGAAAGGTTTGATATTTTTTGTCAAATTTTTTTTTTTCATTTGTATTGCTAAGTTAAGTCATTTCTGTCATACTACTACATTTACAAAAAAAAAATGTTTACTTTTTTTAAAGAGAAAAATCTATTTAGTAGGCATATAAGTGGGGCATAATTTAAAACAACAATTAATAAGTAGTTTTTCATATTATCGCGTAAAGTGCAGAGAAACACTATTACTATAGGACACTTAACTAAAGGATTTTTTTTTACGGAAATATTTTTTTCTTGAGGAATAAGAGATTAACCCCTCTCAAAACAATTAGATCAATTATATACTCATTATAACACATCAGTGAGGCCAGGTTTAGATCTAACGTCACCTTCACTTTCACCTATCCTTTGGTCTGCTGGACCGCTGAGGCACCACACAAGATCTGTCAACCTTCTTTCTCCATTCTTCTCTGTCATTAGTCTTTGTTGAATTTCATTCTGATATTCTTTCGGAAAATATTGAAACCTGCTTTTTTACCTGCCTGAGTGGACCATTTCGGGTGCCGATTTTGAATTTGTGTTTCCACGCCAACTGTCTTTGTAAGCTTGTTAAATTATTGTTTTTGTAATAGAAAAAAAAGTTCTTAGATGCTAAAATATTGAAGTTATTGTAAGACTAATTCCATTGGAGTCTAACGTGTATATTTGTAAAGTTATATTTCAAAACAGTATGGCGTATTACTGAATTAAAGTATATTGTTTTAGTCAAACTTACTTTTAATAGGTAGTTTAAAATAGCGCATCTGTTTCTACTGTTAAAAGTGAACATTCCGAAAATGTGAAAAAAAAGTAAATGAACATGTTATTGAAGGCAACTTGATAAAAGTTAGCAGTTTGGTTCTACTCAACGCTAATATTTTGTTTACATTTACTAATACTATTGTCTTGTCTGAACTGTAGGGGTGTGGCAATGAATAATAATCGTGTTAGAATCTCGATGAAAACTAGAATTTTGGACGTCGTGATTTCTTAGGACACCCTTGAGTGTACCCAACTAATAGGTACCTGATATTGTTGGGGGAAAGTAAAGGGCGTTAATCTTTGTGCTGACAACAAAACACATTTGTTGACTACAGCTGCCCAATATATCACCAGTCTAAAAAGGAAACTCTACTATTGTCTAAACCAGAATAAACGCTAGTGGTTAGAATGATAATTCTACAAAGCATAATGTAGACACCCACAACACCGAGACGATAAATAGTGATAACGTACTTATACCATTGATAACCAATTTTAAGATCACCAGTCTAAAATGGAAACTCTACTATTGTCTAAACCAGAATAAACGCTAGTGCTTAGAATGATAATTCTACATAGCATAATGTAGACACCCACAACACCGAAACGATAAATAGTGATGACGTACTTATACCATTGATAACCAATTTTAAATAAACACAAAGTAAAAACAGTTTATTTTTGTAATTCAAAATGTTAAAATGTTGTCATTACTCAACTTTCCCTGTGTTATAGAAATACATGGTCAGCTTAAAAAATGAATGCCTTGGAAAACAACACGACGAGGTATGTTATTGTGAGAGTAGTCACAATGAAGTCTACAACATAGTCTGCCTTCTACCTGCACTCCAAGAATACAGCAACGCTCGATTTAAAGGCAGTTTGACCAGCATTTTGTCACTACACAAAGAAACAAAAACAAGATTACTGCCACAAATCTTTGGTTAGTAACGTAACGATGTCTGTATTAGAAGTCGAAAACCTCATTCACTAATTGTAACAACGTAACGTAACAATGTCTGTATTAGAAGTCGAAAACCTCTCTCACTAATTGTGAAAACGTAACGTAACAATGTCTGTATTAGAAGTCGAAAACCTCACTCACTAATTGTAATAACGTAACGTAACAATGTCTGTATTAGAAGTCGAAAACCTCACTCACTAATTTTGACAACGTAACGTAACAATGTCTGTATTAGAAGTCGAAAATCTCACTCACTAATTGTAACAACGTAACGTAACAATGTCTGTATTTGAAGTCGGAAACCTCACTCACTAATCGTAACAACGTAACGTAACAATGTCTGTATTAGAAGTCGAAAATCTCACTCACTAATTGAAACAACGTAACGTAACAATGTCTGTATTAGAAGTCGAAAACCTCACTCACTAATTGTAACAACGTAACGTAACAATGTCTGTATTAGAAGTCCGAAACCTCACTCACTAATTGTGACAACGTAACGTAACAATGTCTGTATTAGAAGTCGAAAATCTCACTCACTAATTGTAACAACGTAACGTAACAATGTCTGTATTTGAAGTCGGAAACCTCACTAACTAATCGTAACAACGTAACGTAACAATGTCTGTATTAGAAGTCGAAAACCTCACTCACTAATTGTTAATGGAGAAATAGGTGTAGTCTTTTTTTTTACGTTCTGCCAATTGTACAGTAGTGGCTGGGGTTTATAGGACACTAAAGTGTTACGTTACTTTAGAGCCCTGAGTTGTCAAGTTCTTTAAGCTGGTAGTGTTGTGTGAAGCATTTTGCAGAGTGCTGAAATAATAACAAACGTTACTACATATATATATGTGTGTGTGTGTGTGTGTGTGTGTGTGTGTGTTTTAGTCTTAGTCTAAACACATACATACCCTTCAACCATAGACAATATTGTTGTTTTTTTTTCTCTCATTATTATATTAGTTCATTAATCAGTATTTATTGTAGATTATTGGATTACTTTAGATGTGTCGAGGTCCCACGTTATTGTCAACGATCAAATAGTAAGAGACCAGACATGTCACTTTCACGTGAAAGAAACCGAACCAGCCATTAGAGCTTGCTGTGAGCTCGCTCCGTCGCCCTGTAAGGTCTGGCTTTACAACAGAGGTCGTCTGCTCGGGGTAGGAGAGGGTTGCATTAACATAACTTTGGACAGCAGTGATGCAGCCTCCAGACAATTTACACTGGAGTATCAGATCTGTGACGAACGTCGCGCTTGTGCATGCAGTGTAACTCTGGGTAAGTAATTAAGGAATACCTAGGACGCATGGCTTTTAAAATGGGTTAGTGCTCAATCATTAATCACATAATATAGTCCCACTAGTTCTAACAATTTGATCTCAATTATAACCTGTTTAGACTTGATAAACTATCTACGATGCTCTTTAGTAGGAGGTTTGCAGTAGCAAGTAATTATCTTTATCCATGAAGTAAAGTCTACAACATCTAAGTCTAAGTAAAATAAATGTTTTTTTATAGTACTTACTAGTCACGTGACATAAAGCAGCTGTTGCATTAAGTTTATTTTTAGATAGTATTCCTGCAGCGTCAGGCCATTTAGAATAACAAATTATGAATGCTTTCATCGGTTGAATGTTTGCATCATAAGGTCAAGGCGGCAAGTTAATTCCAGACCATAAAAGGAGCGGTGGAGAAGTTCAGTGGGCGTGAGAGCTGATTGGTTGTTTCCGAATAAAGCCAGACGTAGAACGTGATTCCTAGTTCCAGACTCTTCAAGTTTTGCATTTCATTAGTGCAGGATCTCAGTTGTTTGAATAAATAGTTTACATTTGTATCGCCGGCATCAGGATATTGTTTTAGTGTTCAGTAATTCGTTTAAAAGGAGAAATCTATACTAAATTATAACTCATTAACGCCTTGTCTGATCAACGCCGTCTCATCGTAACATCATCACATCCAGCACTTATATAGATATCGTCACATCATTGTATCACTCCATTAGCGGTGAACAGTCTGTAATATCTTTCCACCCTGAACTAAAGTTCAAACAATTCATAGTGTAAGTCCACACGATTTTATTCTAAAATTAAATATTCATATTATTGTTAGGTTAATGCCAGGTTCTTTTCTTGGCTCATTAGGGGTTACTTACAAACATTACTACAGATCTATAGTAAACACTTATAGATAACAAATATATTTCTAAAAGAATCCAGAAAAACTTTATCACTCATCAAATCACAATTGTATTATTTATTTAGATAACACCCAATAATATCAAACAAACATTCATCTTCTCCTACTATTACAACTAACAGAAACACCAGTCAAGGATACAAGTGACTACTAATTTCTCTCTCTCATACAAGGAAGACTCACATTCAAAAACATCTTGTGTATACTGTTTACTTCATGCCTGGGGATAGAAACAAAGGGATATAAATCTTTCATACCAAATTAGCAACAAAGAAATAACACATTCAATATTGCCATACCTGTCCCTGACAGTTACTTAGCCTAGTTACTCGCTCGTCACAGAGCTGACAATAACAAGAAAGTAATGCACAAACTACTGGGTAAACTGCTCGCCTAAAATAAATTCAACTTTTAATAATATTTGCATTAATCCGTAATGGCTAAGTGGTTCATACTTGACTAAATTACAGCTTATATTATTAGATGGACACTCTTCTATACTGTCTTAGATAGACAGTAGCAATGCATTTACAAAATATATCGTTACATTTACAGATGGAGTGTCGTCTGCAGAACTCTTGGCCAGAGCTTCATTGATCATTGTACTGTTGGGAATGGCGACGTATGGCATGATTTAAAAAAAAACAGGTAAAAAACTAAAATTGTTTGTAGTTAGCTCCTCTTAGTGCTATAGATTTTTTTATAGGCAACACAACAGTTACATCGTTGTGATTTATGGGTATAGGGTTATAACAGATGTATAAGAGTAACGTGTCACTGTCACCATCTTTTCTTGTCCTGTTAAACTCCTGGCCTTCTCGAGAAAGGGCCAAGGCGAGAAACTAACGCCTAAACCTGTAAGCTTCGGACAGGAGGGGGCTCGTTTACCTTGGCTGGTTAACCAACGAGGAAAAAAAGAAAACTCCGAATTCAAACCTCTGCTGCCTTGCGCTATAACCAGTTTTTTAAAAAAAAGGAACGCAACTTTGAAAAAAAAAACATAGTTTATTTTCCCATTTATCTCCCTTATATAGATTGCTATTCGTAATTGATTAATTACAATAATTACTGTATTAAATTAACTTCCCAAAATAGGTAGATTAACTTAAAGAATATGTAACTGTTAAATGTCGTAAGTATAAAAATACAAACTCCGCAGTGATTGAACAACCTATCATTTGCTAGTAATAATTACCTTCATTATTCTTGCCGTATTCATTGCAGTAATTACATATGAAAAGAAAGTGTTTTTTGAATGTATTACATTTATAACTTATTCATTGCAATAAAGCTATTTTTAACATTTGATGGTAATGTTATTATTATTTTACCTGTTTATAAATGTGTACTTTTCATTATGTTTACTGTAGCAACAGAAGGATCATGTCTACTGTAGCAATGTCTTCTAAAAAAATTGAAATTTATTAGTTCATAAATATTGATTGAGTTAAAATAAAGAAATTGGAATCATTAATTTGACCTCATCCAGAGACGGTTTAACCAATACGTTAGAACGTACTGTTAAAGGGTTAAACATTCAATTATACTCTTATGTAAAGTAATTTTTGAAAGAGTTTCTGTTTGTTATTTGAAGGAATATAAAATTGATATTTGTATTTTTTTCTCTGTTTAGAAAGATGCAGGACTTGAAATGCCGCCTATTTCTAGATACATTTTATGACCTATGCTACTCAAAAGAAGTTTGTTTATTTAATTGATGTATTTATAGTTATGACAACACCCCGCACCAGTCAGTTACATTCAGTATGGGTTTACAAAGAATGTATGGATGTGACTGAGAAAGTCCCGGAAGAGAAGAAACTGAAACCAACAAGATAAAGTATGCATACTCAAGGGACACAACTCTTAGAGAATCAACACATGCTAAGCAGTTTCCGATGTCCAACGTTTTACAACTTCGAGCACCTTCTAAAAATACCCCCCCACTCAAAAATTGAATTGTACCAAACAAAATTATGTTTAAATTATTTCCAAAAACACAGCAGTGTTTAATGATATCTATAGTGGTGATATCGTGGACATGTTCACAATATTGATGTAGTATGCTAGTCTTAATATATTTTGTCAGTTCATACGTCTTACTAGCTTAATAATGCCTTGCATTGGGAATTAGCTTTCTCTTATTACATCTCTATATATTTTAAACCTAAATCTATATTTAATTAGAGGGCGCAGTGGCTGAGTGGTCATGGGTTCAAATCTCGGTGAAGACTTCGATTTTGAATTTCGGGATTTTTAGGGCGCCCCTGAGTCAATCCAAATCTATTGGGTACTTAACATTAGTTGAGGGAAAGTAAAGGTGGTTTGTCATTGTGCTGAACACATGACACCCTGCTAGTTGACTGTTGGCCAAAGAAATTGATGATCTTAACATTATATGCCCAAAAGATCGCAAGGTCTAAAAGAAGAACTTTACTTTTACATTTAATTAAGAGGATTATACTTTTGATAAAGCACTACTAAACAGTACAACTTTGTTTTTTTTTGCAATACCTCTGTTCAAGCTAAATCTTCAGGGAACCAGCAGAAACCTGGTCAGCTAATCTAAACAATGGCTCTAACGATTTTCCTAGAAATTTAACAATTAATGTATATCGTTGAAAAAAGACTTACTAACTCATTGACCAGACGTGTGCTAATATTATATGATATTACGTCATTGTTTGTTGTTTATGTTTTGGGCGAAAGCTAAAGGATTTGACGAAAATAAATAAAGAGTCTTCTATGTCTACTTTGATGAGCAGAGTCTCCGTTATTATTATCATTATTATTAATTAATGTCTACAGTATGTTAATGTTAATATCTATCTGTCACAACAGAACAATACGGGTAAAACTCTAGTTTGACCGTTAAAATTTCTTAGAGTTAAAAAATAAATAAATGTAGCCTAAATTTGGCTGGAGACAACATGGCGTAGTCAGCCGTATTACCGTCATTATGCATTAAAAATTATTTTTATAGATCTAGAAGTAGATTAGGGCTAGATCCGAAGAGTTCTAAATCAGCACTGGAAGTCTAGTGTTGGATCTAGAGATCTATTATCAAAAAATAATCGCAAAAGTATGCCTTTCTCATTTCAATTAAAAATGCGAAAGTCCCGGAAGAGAAGAAACTGAAACCAACAAGATAAAGTATGCATACTCAAGGGACACAACTCTTAGAGAATCAACACATGCTGTTACCGGTTCGATACCCCAATGGAACCAAAATTTTTAAAGAATTATTCTTTTAATTATTTCATTATATTTGAAGTTTAATATTTGAGGTATTGTCTTTTTTAAATATATTTTTTAAATGTTTATCTTGTTAATCACAAAACTTTGTCATTATTAGTATTCTTGTGACATTCTTTCGTTTAAAAAAGTTTTTCAAAGGAAATAAAACGTACTCACAGTTTCGTGTAAGACATATAAACATAATAAAATTTAATTCTATGTAAATAAAATAAAATAAATAAAATTTAAAATAAAACCTTTGATTTTGATGTCGAGTCCATCTGCTAAACTTAGTTACTCATAATGTGGTAGATGACTAAATAGAAAGATAGAGAAATAGATTGATAGGTAGATAGATTGATAGATAGATAGATACATAGTTAGATAGATCGATAGGTAGATATTTATATATGTAGATATATAGATAGATACATACATACATAATAAATAGATAGGTAGATAGAGAAAGAGAGAGATTTATAGTAGATATTATAGAGATTAATTATAATCATAATAAAAACTGAAACGAGTTAAGATATTTCTTTGCTTTTTAAAAATATTATATAGAACTTGCAAACACCACTGATAGCACCAATACAAAAGAACAGCTTTGTTCATTAATTATGATGCCGCAGCATTTATACACTATCGTCTGAACATTGTGAAGCACTTTTACCTATTTTCCCCCTAAAAAAATAGATTTTAAAAATCACAATTATTAAAAAAAAATGGATACAGTAAAGAACTGTTCAGTTAACGGAAAGAAAAATTTAGACAATGTCCTTTTAAAACCATGGGATGAAAATAATGAATGTAAACAAGGCTTATAGATTGAGTCTAGAAAACTTAAGCGCATCTGCATCTATTTACTGTAGCTATGAATGTAAACAAGGCTTATAGATTGAGTCTAGAAAACTTAAGCGCATCTGCATCTATTTACTGTAGCTATGAATGTAAACAAGGCTTATAGATTGAGTCTAGAAAACTTAAGCGCATCTGCATCTATTTACTGTAGCTATGAATGTAAACAAGGCTTATAGGTTGAGTCTAGAAAACTTAAGCGCATCTGCATCTATTTACTGTAGCTATGAAAGTAAACAAGGTATATAGATTGAGTCTAGAAAACTTAAGCGCATCTGCATCTATTTACTGTAGCTATGAATGTAAACAAGGCTTATAGGTTGAGTCTAGAAAACTTAAGCGCATCTGCATCTATTTACTGTAGCTATGAAAGTAAACAAGGTATATAGATTGCGTCTAGAAAACTTAAGCGCATCTGCATCTATTTACTGTAGCTATGAATGTAAACAAGGCTTATAGGTTGAGTCTAGAAAACTTAAGCACATCTGCATCTATTTACTGTAGCTATGAATGTAAACAAGGCTTATAGATTGAGTCTAGAAAACTTAAGCGCATCTGCAGCTATTTACTGTAGCTATGAATGTAAACAAGGCTTATAGGTTGAGTCTAGAAAACTTAAGCGCATTTGCATCTATTTACTGTAGCTCTATGTCTTCGAAAAATTGAACTAGTACATTTTTTATTTCCTAACTAGATAAAGAGATAGAATCATTAATTGGACCTCATCCAGAGACAGTTAAACCAATGAGTTTAAACGTAGAGTTTGAATTGTTAAACATACTTGTTTATAGATTTCAATTCAGTAGCGAAATCTGATGCAGAAATGTATGTCTAGAATCCAATTCAAAAATGCAGGTGTATTTTTATATAGATAAAAGATACATTTTGCGTTGACGGTATATAAATATCAACTTTTAGTGAGTTTTGTGTTTGTGCCTTAAGTATTAAATATTCTTATAGAAAAATACACGCACAGGACAAAGCCGTTGAATAGAATCAATATTAAGGATGGCTGCCTGGTCGTGCGGTTTGCGCGCTGGACAGTCATTCGGATTTATCGATGGTCCCGGGTTTAAACCCTCCCACTCCCATCCCCCGTCGCCTGCTTGAGGTTTGGAAGTAAATTATCTTTAACTCTGATGGAACATGGAAAACATTTTACAAAACAAAAAATAAAAAAAACTCTAAACAATTCACGATCGATATTTCTCAAACTCATTGCATGGTTCCATCATTAAATTGTCATCACATTGAACATGATCTTACAGAATCAGAGGAGAGCGAGTCACGTGAATAATTGATGAAAACCAGCTGTATAGAGAGGTTGCTAACTTGAAATATTAACATCTAATGAAGGCAGTCAATGTCTGGTGATGGTTACCAACACTACATGTGTCTATGTTCTCGGTCTATCACGTAAATGTAAGTGTTGGCTTATAGGTCTTTACATGCGACAAATTCGACTTTAGATAAACTGTATCCATTAGTTAAGCCTGTCGTGTAATTCAACATATAATAGGTCTACACTAACGATAATAAATTAATGCCATTAGAAATATTATATTAATGTTTGAACCATTTTTGTGTTGCACTATTTTCTGCCTTTAGATTTCAATGCTATGATCCTATCACATATAGGGACTAGTTCAGAAAGGGAAGGGAGAACTGATAGAGAAAAAAGTGGGTTTCTGAGTTAAGATTCCAATCATTGCTTTTAAATGTATTTATTTTTAAAGTTGTATGACTATAATTCGAACCAGGGCCGGTCCTACAGGTTGCGGGGACCTATGCGAAACGATTGCGCGGGGCCTAATTTCGGTTGTGATATGTATAATAAGTGAAAATTAAGTTTTTGTATTACAAAAAAAAAAGTTTTACAAAAAATCAGTGTCAAATTAGCATTACTAACCATCTACAGTAGATAGAAGTTTTCCAACAAAAAGCAGATAAAATTTCAATCTGCCTTTTAGATTGACTCTCGACTAGCCAAATATTGTGTTTTTTTTTGTTTTTTTTCAAAGAGGTCGAGATAGATCTAGATCTATATTTGTATTCCAGTGACTATTGAAGTAGATTAAGTATTTGAAGTTCTTGTTTTGGTTAAATTTCGGCTTATTACATTTTTATTAAATGAAAGCTGACAATGCCGTTTTTTTTTGTAATCGCAAGTAGGATTGGCGTTTTCTATATTGAATGACACCCCGAAATGACAATTTTGTCTGTTATAAGGAGATTTGCATCAGTTTCCAGAAGATTTTAATAATTTCACGAGATTTTCATGACTTTTTCGTATATTTTATAATTTCAGGAGAATTCAAGGAACCTTTTAAAAATAAGTTAAAATGATTTAATTAAATAATTTACACCTAGAATTCGCATTGCGCGGAGCTTATAAAAGTGCCGCATAGGTTGCAAAGGCCTAAGACCGGCCCTGATTCGAACTCGGGGGGCTAAAGCCTTCTCAAGCCAATACACTTTCTTTCCATTGTTCGATGCATTAACACACATTTATTACCAATAATTAATAAACTAATGTGTTTTTTTTATTTTTTTTATTGATTATTGTTTTTAGAGGTACAAGAAATAGTAGTGCAAAATGTCCAATTAATCCGACATTGGGTATGGGAGAAATAAAAAGAAACACACAAATGTACAGACAGACAGACAACTCTTAAAATACTCACTGAGCCATTCACTTTTGTATGTATCGGCGGTGTCTAGTACCGTACACTGCTCTCCTTATGATTGCAAGATGCAAAACTAAAAAAAGGGGTAATGGTGCTTTATGGGCTATATGGCAAAACAAATAAAATTGTCAAATTGTTAAAATTGATCCGTTCGAGCATACTAAATAAAAAGTTAGGGGGTGTCATTCTATTAAAACAAAGTGCCCCAAATTGTAGAAGTGGAGGTGGGTAGGTGGAGTCCATGGAGAAAGGAAACAAAGAGTATATTAAAACATTTCTATATTAAATTGAGAAGCCGAAGAAAAAGTTTTGTACATATAAAATATGTGTTGTGGTCAAGATACTCTAATTTACGGCTGAGAATTGCGTGTGTGTATGTGTATGTGCGTGTCTCGAGGGGTAAGAGTCATAAAACTGGCCGTTTTAATTCAAGTCAAAAGTCTATGTCAGAGAGCATAACTACGCAAAGGATTAAAAATAAAACAATAAACAGGAGGTTCCAGGGAAAAGGAGAGAAAGATGTATATACAGAGAGAAGGAAAGAGATCTAGCCGTTTGAATCCAGTGTAGCAGATGCTAGATATAAAGAGCTCAAAGTACGTTAATGGGATCGTTGATGTAGAACCCGCTTATAAGAAGTTAAAAAAAAAATAAATAAATAACCAATATATAACCTGTGAATAAATCAATAGGAGTAGCCGGTGTGTAATGCTAGTGCCGTAATATTTCAATCAGCCTTTCCAACGAGCTTGTACGATGAAGTTCTTCAATTGAAGTCCAGCTCATTTGTGCATCTATTTATATAATTCATTACTAAATACTAATACACATTCCTGTTTAAGCATATTTAAAATAACAATGCGTAAGCCAAATTTAAATAAAAGATAATAAGATTTTGAAAAATTATACAGGTCAAACAAAAGTTATTGACTAGGCTGTAATTTTAATTTGTTCCCAAAGATAAAGGTACACAATCTGTTAAATTTCTAATAAAATCGTTTTTAAACATACCCGTCTAGTGTTCAACCACATCCTTGAACCCTTGAAGAGTTTGCAAGTCTATAAGAGGAAATGTAAAAAATCAGATATATAGAAAAAATATTCTTTAAAAAAGCTTATAGAAGCTCACTTTGTCAATCTGGTCAAAATCTTGTAATCCTTTTCTCCCCTCCTGAAATTTTGCACAATTATTCGTTGTCAATGAGAACACATGAATCAATATTGCGCGACGGCGTTTCGCTTCTTTGATTAAAACTAAAATTAGTAAATTGTACCAGAAGTACCTTTTTCCTTATATATCTTTTACATTTTCAGTTCTTTTTTAAAAAAAATAAATTGACACTATTAGGCTGTGAATTTCAGCGTACCTGAAAACATTCTTCATAAAAATACGGGAATTTGGGATCAAACCCGATAGAGGCTATTACAAGAGAGGACCTACACATTTACAGTACTTTATTTGATGAGACTTATACCCAAGAACTGTGTGTGAGCAGGTCAGGCAGGCGCGAGTGGGAGAGACCTTTTCTCTTCTGCTCAACATTAAAATTTACCAACAGTAGGCAGATGTTAGCGCTACTGGGTGGGCTCAATCTGTGCACCTCGGTGTGGTGACCAAGGGGCTAGAGTCGCCCAAGTAACCAGACAACTAGCTAAAGCTAACCTAAACTAAATGAAAGCAAGATAACGAAACTTTAGTTAGGATAAATAAACAAACGA
Organism: Biomphalaria sudanica; assembly: GCA_036873155.1. Classification (NCBI taxonomy): domain Eukaryota; kingdom Metazoa; phylum Mollusca; class Gastropoda; family Planorbidae; genus Biomphalaria; species Biomphalaria sudanica. The sequence continues at coordinate 500,826 of JAZGLO010006670.1, forward strand.
AACTTTATTTACATATGCAAAACAAATCAATAATAAAATATATACACTAAAATGACTAACCACTACTACTGAACCCATCAACTAACTAAAACCCTCTAAATCTACACCACTACAAACACTAACAAACTAACCAACTATCTAACACAAACTGATCAACCCAACTATCTAACTAAATCACTACAACTACTACACTAGTCTAGACCTAGATCTACACTAACAAACTACAATAAACTAGTCTACAATATTCTACTACTACAACCAACTCATAACTAAAACAAGAACACCTTAGTTAGTACCTTACTATAGTATTAGTAGATCTATTCACTAAGAACAGAAACAGACTATAACTAAGTTTACTAATAGAACTCTAAGGCAACACTACACTAGTATCTACAGAAACAAAATAAATCTACAACAGCAGCTTAGAACAGTTAAAATCAACAGTTAAAACAGCAGTTACTTTCAGCAGCTAAAAGCAGTAACACAGCAGTAACAATAGCAAACTTACAGGCCGTCCCAGGTACAAGAATAAAAATAAGTACACGACAGACCACAAAGATCTTCGGCTGTCACACAGACATACTATACTGACCACTGGTCAACTGTACACTGAACTGTTTTTAAAACAGCGTGGCACACTTTTTATACACCCCACCCTAACTTACACAAAAAGCGGAAGTACAAATAATACATTTGGCACTAGCCTATAAAAAAAATAGAATACACAAAAATATAGCTCTGGGAGCGCAAGCTCACATGTGTAATTATTTTTTAGGACCAGCTTATTTCAAGTACCCGGCATTTTTTCGATACACAATTTGACACACACACAAAATGTAAAAAAAAAATGCAGTGATTTAAACAAAATGTAATAATTTTTTGTAAATGTATTTTAAAAGGTGAATATTCGTTTATTATGAACCTCACGTCTATTTTGTTTCTGTTCTAGTTTCCTAGTGTTTTCTTGAGTTAAGGGGTCGTGGATTTCTACTGATGTTTAAACATGATTTCTCCTATCAGCGGTTTTGATACATTGGTCCAAAATAATGCTAAGCTTCTGAATGTATTTTAAAAAATCGCATGTGAATTTATGAATGAACTTGAAGTTGTTTTAGATGAAGTCCATTAATTATAGTTGCTTTCAAAAATTGATCTCACACATGCAATGGGCCTTGTCATAATAGTCATAGATCTATAAAATCTAGTTAGAATATGTAATCTATATAATCATATATATTCGACTATAGAATCAGTGTAGATCTACTAGAATAGTAAAAGTAGATCTATAAGTAGAAGTATATTCAATATTGTATAGATAGTAGATCTACTGAGTCTGATCTAGACTTGCTATATACTTTTTCTAGATTTAGATATAGACTCTGTATATAATAATCTAGATTGTATGCCTATTAGATCTAAAAATTAATAAACTTTAGTCAGATAGATAGGGTTAGGTTATAGATAGTCAGATATAGCTAGATCTAGACTAGCGACAATCTGGTTCTCAAGATGAATCAAGATTTTTAATCTGGATTCGATCTGAAATGTAGATCTAGATATAGAGTCTACTAAATGCCAATGTCATTGATTCCGAAGATTAATGATGAGTGCAGTGTTTATTCTTTATTTGAATGTTTTACGAAACACATGTGCCCATGTGGTGATATGACTACGCATACGATCACTTTTGAAGCGGGGAGGGGGGCGATTTTTTTCCAAAACCCTAACCCTAACGCCCAGTAAACCCTAACCCTAAGTATTGACGCGCGTACAGCATATTTATGAGAACTTTAAAATATGGCAGTGTTTCTAAGCCTTCGGCGAAGCCTCTACGCATAAAGCGTTTTCTTGCATTCTTGCACTGCAGAAACGCATTCTTCTTACAACTACATCCAATTAAAAAAGGACCCATTGAAAAATGTTTTACTTGAAAAATATTTTAATATGAATTCACATGCCCTTACTACCTTGCAAATACCACCAATATTTGTTCCTAGAAAAGGTAAGATACCCTACATATTTAGAGTAAGGCATCTACAGCTCATTATTCATCCTATTAAAGAAAAAAATCCAACTTCATGATATTTTAGACCTTTCATTTTCTAATGCAACGGCTACTTTTTAGCGGCCCCCAAAAGGGGAATAGACGCTTATACTTTTGTGTGGCATGTCTGTCCCTACGTCCCATTTAGATGTTTTAAAATAGAGAAGATATTGAAAATCTGACATCATATTTTAAAACATTCAAAGTTCTGATGCAATGGCTACTTTTTTTTCTTTTTTGAAAACGAAAAATGTAGTTTTTAAAATCAACTATGCAAGCAGATTTTTCATGAAAATACACCATTTTTACAGCTATTCAAGATTAATAGTAACTAACACGGGAGGATATTAAGTAATGGAGATGTCAATCTACCATTTTTTGAACACATTTATGCAAACGGTTTTTAGATCTTTTGTAAAAAAAAATTATTTTATAAACCATTGTATTGTATATTCTGTCTTACTAACTACTACATTTACAAAAAAATGTTTACTTTTCTTTAAAAGAGAAAAAAAAATTTGGTATTGATATAAGCAAAAAATAAATTAAAACAACAATTAATTAGTAGTTTTTCATATTATCCCTTGAACCTCAGTAATGAACAACAGTCACGGAAAACATAATTAACGGCTTTTTTTTTTACACGGAATGTTTTTTTTTTTTAAAGCTTTGAATAAGAAATTGACCTTTTACAAAACAATGAGATCAATTAGATAATCATTATATGACATCATTTAGGACAGGTCAAAATCGAACTTCATCTTCACTTTCACCTATCCCTTAGTCTGCTGGACCGTTGGGGAACCACACAAGATCTGCCACCGTCTTTCTCCATTCCTCTCTATCCTTTGATTTGATAGAATTTTATTTGTTTATAGGCCCGTCCATCGTTTGATTTCGCCTTCGCATCTCTTTCTCTGTCTTCCACTTCATCTTCTCCCTAGTACTGTTCCCTGAATTAAGGTCTTTGCGAGCCCTGAGGACCTTGCAATGAGGCCATTGAGTTTGAGTTTACGTTTTCTGACGTGGTTAGCAGGTCATTGTTGGGTCCAATTGCTGTTTTATTAATCCTGTTTCTAATCTCTTCATTCGTGATGTGATCTTTATAAGTGACACCTAGAATTTAACTATAGTTTCAAAACTAACAGTTTATTGAATGCATATGAATATTGACATCATAATAATAATAACATTAATAAATCTCCGTATCCTGTGGTATCAAGTCGTTAGTCGAACTAACAGTACAACAGTAGCGACACGAGCACTTCTCTTCTTTTTGTTTCGACGTCGGAGATAGGGTTGTAGTTGTTAATAGTTTGTAGTTCATAGTTTCTGATATTCATTCTGAACATTTTAAACCTGCATTTTTTACCTGCTTGGACGGACCACTTTGGGGGCCGATTTTGAACTTGTTTCCACACAAACTGTCTTTGTAACCTTGTTTTAATCGAATTTGTTCCTCTTGTGTTTTACAAAATTTTTTACATTGCCAATTTATTATTTATTATTTTAGAATTGTTGAATTCCGTATGATATTCTGCTTGGAGTTAACAAGACTATATTCACGACAGCTTTTCTTTTTTACTGAAATACTGCCATGACCACACTAGTCGTCTACATTTTTGTGATGATAATGGTCGAAGAAGACATCGAAGCACTTTACAACGTTGCCAGATTCAAACCTGCGGTTCAGTGTAGCGATTTTGGTCAGTATTACGCCTACTTGGGGGTTGATGGGAACTACGACCCAAATGCATTCAACAATCACTGTCAACACACTTATGAGTTCTACAATCCATGGTGGATGGTTGACTTATGTGGCCAGTTTGTTATAGAGAAAATACAACTTACAAACAGGTATTTGGTTTCATATTTTTTAAAACGCTTACATCAACTCACTCTGTCTGTCTGAAATTTCGAACACTTATTTTGTTTTACATGACAACACTAGAATCAATTTTCAAAATATAAGCAATTATTTTATTTGTTACCTTGAACAAAGGAAAGAAATCGTACTTGACAAATATAGTGCTAAAAGTTTTATTAGTCCCCTTGAAAAGGCGTAATCCCTAAGTAAACAAATTTTTTTAATGCGAACACGATAACTTTGACCCAATTATCTCCTCTTCCCCCCCTTTTTTTCCCAACTGGTCCAGACTAGTGAAAGGAATATATCACAGTGAAAGAGCTAAAACCTTGATATTGGACTAAATCGTTTGTGCAGTTTTCTCGAAACCGTCCGAAGTAAATACAAAGTGGACACTGACCGACTCGGAACTGGGCTAGGACGGCCTATACCGCACTATTAATTTGCCACCACAAATGCTTTTGATCTGGTCTACTCAGTTGCCTGTGAAGCTCACGGCCTTTGTCGGAAACGTCTCAGCCATCGTACCAACAAGCGACTGTCGTCTAGGGATCGTACACCTTTATAAGTGCAAGGTTTATCATGCAAAATGCGTCTGGACCGCAGTATTTGCTAAAAAATCGGCTTTTTCGTCGCTAACCAGACCGCAATGGGTAGGCACTATTTCGATCAAACTGTAGAAGACGCTCTACCAATTTTCTACGACGCTTACAGCCTTCTGACACCTAAACACTGCCCTTCGAGGGCTCTTAGGGCGGAGATAGGATCAGTGATGATGACAAAGTCCTCAGCTGGCGCATATTCATTTTTGACTTTTTTCATCTACCCATTCCAGTGCTTTAAACATTGCTTCCAGTTCAACCTCGAGGCTACTTTTTCCGTGTCAGGGTCCCGTCAGCTCTTCGTTTTCAAGGTTGCCAGCGAGTCGGACCAGCGACTCTCAAAGTGACCTCGAGCGTATGCACAGATCCGTCTGTATAGATAGTGAACACTTCTGACGGATACGATGCGATGGTTTCTCTGGCTGATATCTGGGAAGTTCTCAAAATGGTTTTCCAAAGAAAGGCGAATCTTATCTGTAGTTTTTGTATAAATTTCTCTAAAAAAAATCATCGCATTCACTTCACCTCTCCATTATTTGTTATTACAATGCTTATATCAACTCACTCTGTCTATTGGAAGATTTTAAATATTTGCCTTTTTCATCATTTTTTTTAAATTGGCTAAGAAATGAAATAAAAAACAAGATGACAAAGATAGTTTGTGTAGAAACATAAACTCAAAATCGGCCTCCGAAGTGGTCCACCTAGGAAGGAAAGAAGACAGGTTTCAATATTTTCAGAAGAAAACTTGTATTAAATTCTATCGGAAGTGGTCCACCCAGGCAGGTAAAAAGGCAGGTATCAATATTTTCAGAAAGAAAATCATAATGAAATTCTATCGAAGACAAAATGACAGAGAAGAATGGAGAAATAAAGGTTGACAGATCCTGTGTGGTGACCCAAAGGTCCTGCAGACCATGGGATAAGTGAAAGTGAATGTGAAGTAAGATGTGAATCTAGCCTAACTGATGTCTTATAATGAGTATCTCAAAAAAAAAAAAGTTCCGTAAAAAAATATCCTTTAGTTTTGTCTTCTACGACCATATATAACATCTGCAATTCATGCGATAATATGAATAACAACGTATTAATTGTTGTTTTAAATTATGTGCAACTTATTTGCTTATTAAATAAATTTTTTCCATTAAAAAAAAGTAAACATTTTTTTTTGTAAATGTAGTATTTAGTATGACAGAACTTGTACATAACTTAGCAATAAAAATGTATAAAAAAATTTTTTTGACCAAACATCTAAAACCATTTGCATAAATATATAAAAAAAATGGTACACAGTTGTCTGCCTTACTAAAATAAAAGCCTCCAGTATTTGTTACTATTAATAGTAAATAGTTGTAAAAATAGTGTATTTTTATGAAAAAACTGCTTGCATAATTCATTTAAAAAATTAGATTTTTTGCTTTCAGAAAATAAAAAAGGAGCAGTAGCCAGAACTTTAAATGATCTAAAATATCATCATGTCCGATATTCATTTTCTCTTCTGGTTTCTGAGATCTAATCTGGACGGATGGACAGACGGACAGACAGGCCACACAAAACTAATAGCGTCTTTTCCCCTGTCGGGGGCAGCTAAAAATTGTACTCTATAGTATACCAGAAGAGTGTCAGTAGTAACTAGAACTAAAAGCAACGTGCTGATCAATCCAAAGAAACTGATAATAATCTCATATAGCCCAATGAAGAAGGGTCTTACTTCAAAGAAATAATGTGACAATTTTTTTTTTCTTTTGTGTAAATATAAATATTGTGAAGAAGTACAATTTAAATTTTCTAAAAACTTGCAAGTTAATTTTCCTTTAAATACTTTAATCCTACAACAGACAAGATGTGTATCTAGGGCAACAGATGGCTTATCGTTTAAGAAACTTTTTCATTGAAATCTTTCCTAAAGACCCAAGACAGTTTGCTAACTTTCCGAACGTTTATGGCCAAGTCTGCTACCAACAAGTTGAGCCACTAGGTCCTGCTACGTTTAATTTTACATGTCCTTCACCTATTGTGGGGAGATATGTACGAATTATTATGAGGTAAGTTGGCAGATTCTTGATCTAGTCTTGTAAACATTTTGAAATTGTCATGCAAAGGTGAACTATAGGCACTTGAAGCTCTAAGCCACCAAGAGCGAATGTTCTGTCTGGAAGAAAGTATTACAAGTATTGACACTGTCTTTTCCAGTGATTCGGTCATTTCCAAATCGAAGACTAGAGACACGGCCGAAGTCTAGGAACACCGGGAACCACTGCCATTTCCTTTTCTATACCAGGCTAAGAGTTCGCAATTCGCCATTTTTGAGACTGCCGATTGAGGAACGGAGTCTAGATTGTAGACAAGGTCGAGGGGGGCTCTTACAGCACTGAATAGTGCAATGGGAATACTCTCGTCCCCCTTAGGCTATCCCACGGGAGTCTTGCTTTGATACCCGTTTCGTCTAATCGTTTCCTCTTACGACCGTTTCCATTCGGGCGCCATTATGAGGCATGCCCGGGAGTTCTATAACCAGATCTTACTTACTTAGACTTACAGCGATGTCCTTGGAGAGTATAGAGGGTCTTCTTTTGGTCCGACAGTTGCGCTAGGTAGGGCATGTATCCCGTATAGGAGATGAACGTTTGCCAATTGCGGTGAGCTAAAAGGCGGTCGACGTAACAGAGGCGCCTCACGGAAACGCTTCAAAGACTAGCTAGGGTATCAACTTTCCTTGAAGAGAACACCTAATGCATGTGGCCTCAGAACGAGACAGCTGGAGGTCACTCACGAAGGCCGCGGGATACACATATTTAGGTCACAGCTGGGACTGCGTAGCCACGGGAAATACTGCATTCCTCACTAATCTTTGGACTCGAAGACTAGCCTTATTATTAGACTTACATCATTAGACGTCGTTTGGTGCTCTGGCTGGGAAGCTGTCTCCACTAAAATCTGTAGATAGCAATGTTGGAAGCCTCTTCCCACTTTGTGTCCTCGGCTCTGAGGTCCTCCATGAAAGTATAGCGTCAAGTTATACGAGGACGTCCCTGTTCGCACTTTCCTCCTATTTTCCTCCATGTCATCGGCACCCTTGGTATGCGTAGTTCATTTTGTTTGAGGACATGTTCCGCAAACCTCATGCGACGTTTAGCAACAACCTCATTAAGTGGTCGAGTCCCAGTTCGGCATAGGATTTCCTTGTTTGAGACCCAATCTTAGTTCGGCATAGGATTTCCTTGTTTGAGACCCAATCTTTGATCTATATTTCCTAAGCCATGTTGGTATAATGTGAGGACATTTTGTTTGAAACCCAATCTCTACAACTTACTTATCTTATTTTATATAATACAGACGTTACTTCAAAAAAGAAGATGATTATGTCCTACGCGTCATGCATATAGTCATGCATATTAACCATTGACTTAAATTCTGCCAAGTCACTGGTTTTCCTGGTTAGCTCAGGCAACCCATTCCATGCACTAATAGCACTAGGGAAGAAGGAGTATTTGTACAAATTTGTCCTAGCATATGGGACGAGAAATGTGGCTCCCCTCAAGGCAAGAGAACATTAAGAAACTGGAACAGACACAAAATATAGCAGTGAGATTCATAACAAACGAATATTCAAATTTGACTTGAGTAACACTTTTAGTAAAATCACTAAATTTAGAAAGCCTTCAGGACAGAAGACTCAAAAGTAAAGTAGCAATTATAGGTAAAACACTGAACCATAATCTTCACATACAATAACAAAATTTAATAAAATACTCTGAAAGACACAAATAATGATAAGCCATTTATAGTTTTTCTTGTTGAGATTAGAGCCTTTTTTTGTTGTATCGATACACGACCACAGTCATGTACACCTTTCTGTCAATATATATTTTTCTATCATATAGATTAAATCCTGAAATGTAAGAAATGTCTTAGCTGACTTTTTTCTGGGTGGAAAGACATGCTCCAATTTGATTTCCATTTCTGTAATTCATCTTATTCTCTTTGTAAAATATCTGTGTCTTGTGGTGTTTTTATTGTTCTATATATTATGCAATCGTCTGCAAATAATCTGACTTTTGTTCCTGAAGTAATGCAATTTGGTAAATCATTTATGTAACTAAAAATAGTAGTGGACCCAAGACTGTTCCTTGAGGTACACCTGAGTTTACTGTTATCGGTGTTGATTAAGAGCCATTTATTATTACAGTTTGTTCTCTCCCTATCAGAAAATGTTTAATCCACTGATGCAGTGGACCATTAATGCCAAAATATTTTAATTTTTTAAAAGCAAACTATGGTGGTGAACTTTGCCAAAAGCCTTAGAAAAATCTAGTAAGATAGCATCTATTTGTTCACTATTATCTAAACCTTTAGAAAAATCATAAATTAGTCCTATTAGTTGTGTTTCACATGATCTATATTTCCTAAGCCATGTTGGTATAATGTGAGGACATTTTGTTTGTCTAAGTGGTTTATGATATTGCTACATATTATGTTTTTTAGGATTTTACATGTAATGCTGGTAAGTGATAGTGGTCTGTAGTTTCCTGGGTCAGATTTTTCTCCTTTTTTAAATAGGGGGTTGACATTAGCTTCTTTCCAGTACTTTGGTACTCTGCCCTGGTTAAGTGAAGCCTGAAAGAGTATTTTGAACACTGGAGCTAGCTCATTGCTTAGTTCTTTGAGTAATCTAGCTGGAATACCATCAGGTCCAGACGCTTTATTTAGTTTGGTGTTGGCTAATAGTTTTTGAATTCCATTTTCTTGTACATTGTTTTTGCTACATTAATGAATTGATTTAATCTATAATATTTCCTTTCAGAAATAACGTTAGCGAAGTCTTACATATCTGTGAAATGGAGGTTCTCGTGAGTAGCGCCAGCCAAGAAGAAACCTACTTTAAGAAACAAAAGAACACAAAACTGCTTGACAAACCTTTTGTTACTCTGACCAATAGTGACTACTTCCGTTGTCTTCAGAAATGTCTGCAGCGTAAGTACACGGACTACTGTACGGCCTTCAACTGGGTCACCTCCACAAGGTCATGTCAACTTTTCAGTGTTAACCCTGAGTTAGCCCTGAACCTAATTTCTGCTGTTGGAACGCATTTTTATATTCAGAGCCAAAAATGATTTTTAAAATAAAATTCATTTGTACTTTCTATCTTATTGATCTATCTCTCATTGTAACATGTGACATCTTATTTGTTTAACAAAGACTGTTAAACATTACAGATCAATAGGTTTGTCAAATGTTGGATTTTTGAATAGAACCAAAACGTATATAGCACGAGCGTGGCGGGGAGGGAAGGTGTTGAAGTTTAACCCCGCAATGAAATACACACCCCCTAAGGTAGGTGGCGGATTTTATCACTGATTGTTGCTTGGATTTTGATTATTTTAGGTGTGATTTTAATATTAAAACATTATTTGCCCCAGCGCAGCCAAAGGGGTTTTGAGTTAAAAATTCTCCCTTTTCTCCATTTATAAGGTGCAATGAATAGCGGATTTGATTTTTGAAAAAAAAAAATTAAATAGCAGGAGAATGCACTGTTGTGTTGATACCTAAGAATATGCATTAAAATTTTTTTTAAAAATATCTTAAATCCCCCGCTTGTTCCCCTCCCCCACCTTGGTAAGGGGCTAGGTGTCTAAAGTCTTTCCATGACTCCAATAAGAACCTAGTCTAGGGTACAATAAACGTCTTCAGAAAGAATAACGGTCGTTGTGCTGGCCACATGACACCCTGCTCATTAACCGTTGTCCAAAGAAACAGATAATTTTAACATGTGACCTGTAGATCGCAAGTTCTGAAAACGGACTTTACTTTTTCTTTACTTTAGACAGACGGGGTAAGAGCTTTGTTCATTTTATTTAGACATTGTATTTCTAATATTGATGTCGTTTAGTAGTAGAACCACTTTGGTTCATCCAGTAGAAATGCAAGATGACAGCCTGGGTATTATTTAAGGTTGGAACTATGTCACCCACACATCAGTTCCAATTACCCTATCTCCACGCATGTAAAATAATAATAATAAATGTTTAAAATTCAAAATATTTCTTTTGATTTAAATATTAAGAACTGAAATGTAACATCTGACCCAAAGCTTGATATACTCTGTGTTCTTGACAAAAGGGGATACCAGTTGTTGTAAACCAGTGGTCTTCAACCTTAGGGGAGGGCGATTTTATGAAAATGAGAAAGCACATGAGAAAGGGCGGTGGGGGTGGGCGCTTACCCGAGCAGGCTACCATGCCTCAAAGTGGCGCCCTGGTGGAAATGGTCTTAAGTTGAAATGACTAGGCCAAATGGTAGCAAAATCAAACTCCCTTGGAAGGGCCTAAGGGAGTACAAGACCGTTCCTATTACACTGGGAGGGGCTGTAAGAGAGATCACATGACCGTGTCAAAAGTCCATGCGCCTTTCCTCAGGAGACCGTTTCAAAAATGGCGAGTCCCTCACTGTCTTAGTAAGGAAAAATGACATTGATCTCCGGTCTGCTTTGGACTTCTGCTACGTATCAGGCCGTGATTCAGCAAAGTCCAAATCACTGAAAAAAACAATGCTGAAAATGTTGACATCTGTTTTGACCTTTGCCAAGGAGAACTTCTTGTTCAGTTAAGCTGATAAGAGGGAGCACTTCATGTCTGATCAAACTGGGGCCGCTTGGCAAAATTATAGTAAAACTAATCATTAAAGCTTATTAGCTGACAAAAATTATTTTTATGATACAAGATGCAGGTTTTAAAACCGGTTTTAAACAGAGTTAGAATTGAAAGTTACAAAACGTCTAAAAATCTTATTATAATAGGTTGTTCCGTTTTTAATAATAAAAAAAGCAAATTCATGCTAAATGATTGTTTCATATCTTTCATCTAACTTACTTTTCCTTGAAGATTCTTAATAAATGGTCACAAGGTTCTATTTATCGATATTTGGTTTGCTTCGGATTTTAAAAATAAAAAACAAATAAATGCCAAATGATTCAAATCGTTCTGGATTTGTATAATATTGAATGTGCTTCCTAAAAAGTCGCAAAAATAAATTTCCTGTACGAGTTTTTTAAAATGACTTTAAAAATGACAATCACTATTCTTACTGATATGACCTGATCAGTCGAATGCCTCAATTTCTTTCTCTATTTTGCCATCATTAGTCTTTTTCCTTGACAGGCTTGTTCATTCATTGATTTTATCTTCGCATTGCTTCTTGTGTCTTCCTCTCCTTTGTCCCAGTTACCGTTCCCTGTAGGAATGTCTCCGTGAGACATGAAGATCTCGTAATACGGCTGTCAAGTCTCACCTTACTTTATTTTGACGTGAAAATACGTCATCATACCATCTAGTCGTTATAGCATCTAGTCGTCATAGCATCTAGTCGTCATCGTCATACAATCTCGTCATCATGCCATCTAGTCATCAAACCATCTAGTCGTCATATAATTTAGTCGTCATAGCATCTAATGGTCATAGCATCTATAGTATCTAGTCATCATAGCATCTAGTCGTCATACCATCTAGTCGTCATAGCATCTAGTCATAGCATCTAGTCGACATACTATCTAGTCGTCATAGCATCTAGACGTCATAGCATCTAGTCAACTTAGCAATTAATCATCATAGCATCTAGTTGTCGTAGCATCTAGTCGTCATAGCAGTTTGTCGTCTTAGCATCTAGTCGTCATAGCATCTAGTCATCAAAGCATCTAGTCGTCATAGCATCTAGTCGTCAAACCATCTATTTGTCATAGCATCTAGTTATCGTAGCATCTAGACATCATAGCATCTAGTTGACTTACCAATTAATCCTTATAGCATCTTGTCATATCATCTATTCGTCATAGCATCTAGTCATCAGAGTATCTTGTCGTAGCATCTAGTCGTCATAGCAACTTGTCGTCAAAGCATCTCGCCATCATACCATCTAGTCGTAATAGCATCTAGTCGTCAAAGCATCTAGTCATTATAGCATCTAGTCATCATAGCATATAGTCGTCATAGCATTTAGTTTTCATATCATCTAGTCGTCATAGCATCTAGTCATCAGAGTATCTTGTCGTAGCATCTAGTCGTCATAGCAACTTGTCGTCAAAGCATCTCGTCATCATACCATCTAGTCGTCAAAGCATCTAGTCATTATAGCATCTAGACATCAAAGCATATAGTCGTCATAGCATTTAGTTATCATAGCATCTAGTCGTCATTGCAATTAGTTATCATAGCAATTAGTTATCGTAGCATCTAGTTGTCATAACATCTATTTGTCGTAATATCTAGTTTTCAATGCATCTAGTCATCATAGTATCAAGTTGTCATAGCATCTAGTTGTCGTAGTATCTAGTCGCCATAGTATCTAGTTATCATAGCATCTAGTTGTCATAGCATCTAGTTGGTCTCTAGTACTCATAGCATCTAGTTGTCAAAGAATCGAGTTGTCATAGCATCTAGTTGTCATAGCATTTAGTCGTCATAGTATCTAGTCGTCATAGCTTCTAGTTGTCATAGCATCTAGTTTGCATCTTGTTGTCAAAGCATCTAGTTGTCAAAGTATCTAGTTGTCATAGCATCTAGTTGTCATAGCAATTAGTCGTCATAGTATCTAGTTGTCATAGCATCTAGTTGTCATAGCATTTAGTCGTCATAGTATCTAGTCAACAAAGCATCTTTTTGTCATAGCATCTAGTCGTCATAGCATCCAGTCATCATACCATCTAGTCGTCATAGCATCTAGTCTTCATAGCAACTAGTCGTCATTGCATCTAGTCGTCATAGCATTTAGTCATCATAGCAATTTGTCTTCATAGCATCTACTTATCGTAGCATCTAGTCATCATAGCATTTTGTCGTCATAGCAATTAGTCTTCATAGCATCTAATCATCATAGCAACTAGTTGTCGTAGCATCTAGTCGTCATTAAATCTTGACGTCATAGAATCTAGTCGTCAAACCATCTTGTCGTCATAGCATCTAGTCATTATTGAATCTTGTCGTCATAGCATCTAGTCGTCATAGCATCTAGTCGTCATAGTATCTAGTCGTCATACCATCTAGTCGTCATAGTATCTAGTCGTCAAAGCATTTAGTCATCACATCAACTAGTCGTCATAGCATCTAGTCGTCATTGAATCTTGTCGTCATAGCATCTAGTCGTTATAGCATCTAGTCGTCATAGCATCTAGTCGTCAAAGCATCTAGTCATCATAGCATCTAGTCGTTATAGCATCTAGTCATCAAAGCAACTAGTTGTTGTAGCATCTAGTCGTCATTAAATCTTGTCGTCATAGCATCTAGTTGTCAAACCATCTAGTCGTCATAGCATCTAGTCGTCATTGAATCTTATCGTCATAGCATCTAGTCGTCATACCATCTAGTAATAATAGCATCTAGTCGTCAAATCATTTAGTCATCATAGCATCTTGTCGTCATAGCATCTAGTCGTAATTAATCTTGTCGTCATAGCAGCTAGTCGTCATTAATCTTGTCGTCATAGCATCTAGTCGCAATAACATCTATTCGTCATAGCATTAGTCATCATTACATTTAGATATTATAGTATCTATTTGTCGTAGCATCTAGTAGTAGCTTCTAGTCGTCATAGCATCTAATCGTCAAAGCATTTAGTCATCATATCATTTTGTTGTCAAAGCATCTTGTCGTTAAGATCCCGAAATCTTTTCTTTTATTCCAAAAACATAACTATTAGACTATTGTATATACGTAATTTTAAATTAGAATTATCAAGACTGACTTCTAGTGAATACAAATTGATGTATCTTTACATGCACTTAAAAAAGACTTGAATCTGATATCTTTAACTTGACATTAAGACAGGCCCTTAGTCTCTGTTGTTAAACTGTATAATTACTCCTGCATTACATTATGATTTGTAGTGGTCGACACAGCGTCAATTCATACTACATACAGGATGGGGTATAAAGATCTCTCACATTTGGAGGATGCAACGTATAGGCTTTAGTAGCAGTAGAGAGGTGGGACAGGTTACAATCGTTAGGCTAGGCTCTACCAGTTTCAATCATTATCATTTTTTTCTTTCTTTTTCCCAAGCCATCATAAATTGGACATGTGAACATAGTGAATTTGAAGCAAATAATGAAACTAAGTTATCTGTAATAGTGACTCTTTGCATGTAGTCGAAATGCAGCTTTACCAGAGTGGAAAACTATTTTGAAAACCCCTAAAGCAAAACTGTTTTTTTTAACATACTTTTTAAATTTATAAACATTGTTTCCTTGATAAATGGGTTCTAATTGTAGATTTCAAATGTTGGAGATCATTATTTACCACCCTGTATCTAAATTGCAGAGGTAAAGTAGGTATTTTGTTTACAGAGTTAGATTGTTTTTACCGTTTGCTTACACTATTGTTTGCAGAGTTAGATTGTTTTTTCCGTCTGCTTACACTTTTGTTTACAGTGTTAGATTGTTTTTTCCGTTTGCTTACACTTTTGTTTACAGTGTTAGATTGTTTTTTTAAGTTTGCTTACACTTTCGTTTACAGTGTTAGATTGTTTTTTTAAGTTTGCTTACACTTTCGTTTACAGAGTAAGATTGTTTTTTCCGTCTGCTTACACTTTTGTTTCCTCTCACTTTGAAATTCTCAGATTAACTTGTAAGTGTGCGCAATTATTTATGGTTCATGACAAAACATGAACCGATGAAAAGTCAATAAACCAGTAAAAAAAACTAGTCAATCAATTTGTGGTAATTAATCTTTTTTTTTAATTTATTGAGAAAAAAGGGGGATAAAACTTTGAGAGATACGGTAGCAATGTAAATTACGCGTCTTTGCATTGTTTTAGTAAGCCTCTTATTTAGAAATACTAGCATAAGACCATCAAGAAACAAGCGACATATAAGAAACACTTACTATCTTACTATTGATTCATGTCTTATCTATGTCAATAAATAAGTGCGCGAAGTTTCAACTCGATCCAAGATTGGGTGTTGGAGATATAACGTCTACACAACAGACAGGGTGAGTTGGTATAAGCTTTGTCAAAAAATTTTTAAGGTAAAGTTTTTTTCTACACATGCGTTAGAGTAGTGGAAAGTAAACCTGTGCACGTAACGCCCTCTCTTTCTCTCTCTCTCTCTCTCTCCATGTGCAATGCAAGGTAATCCTTTTTTTTAGATTTGTAAGTTGTGCCTTCCATTCCACATGTTCTTTTTAAATTTAAGGAGAAATGAAAAAAAAAAGAACACTGGATACTGCCAGTTCATTTGAAGGGCTTATAGGTCAATCGGTGTACAGTCAAAGTATTAACTAGTAAAAATACAAACTCATTTGTTTTCTTTACATAGAATCTGATACTCTGCATTTGTCTGTAGTGTTTATTACCAAAGGCTTGAATATTTCTTTCAGCATCAGCGTTTAGTGTCAACTTTCACACCCATATGTACACACTGGTTAGAATGTTGACAAAAAAGGGGGAAGACATTGACTACATGTGCTTTTTATGTCTGTAAATTGTATTTCAAAGGAAATAATATCTTCCTTTTAGATACATTTAATCATAATTAGGGGGGCTTCAATTCAAAGGATTTGTTTCTTTACCTGTTGTTCTTTTTGGTGAAACTGTTCACGATCTCGATGTAACACTACGATTGGGGTGACAAACATTAATACAAGTGTTTTTAATTTAACCTCCTTTTTATTAGGCATTACTTTTGCTAGTCAATATTTATTTAACCTAATCATGTGCTTGAAAAAAATAAAAAATAGATAAATAGACAGACATAGAT
Organism: Biomphalaria sudanica; assembly: GCA_036873155.1. Taxonomy (NCBI): domain Eukaryota; kingdom Metazoa; phylum Mollusca; class Gastropoda; family Planorbidae; genus Biomphalaria; species Biomphalaria sudanica. The sequence continues at coordinate 517,085 of JAZGLO010006670.1, forward strand.
ATATATCTAACATAGAAGTAATAGTATTATTTGCTTTTGTCTCTTAGACAGCACTTTGAATAGATTGGAGAACAGAATAAAAATCTCTTCAGGATAATATGTCTCTACATGTTGACTATTAAGAAAATGAACGGTTTGTAAGCTGAATGTGAATGTAATAGATAAAAAGAGGATTTGTGAGTGAGTTGAATGAGCAACTGTAAGTGTATATGATAAGTACATTTAAAGTAAATTAAAGTTAAATAAGTAAAGTTCCCCCCTTTCAGACCTTGTGGTATATAGGGTAGATGATGTCATCTTTTTATGTGGCCTACGGTTAATGAGGGTGGCATGTGGCCAGCACAACGACCAACCGCCTTTACCTTTCCGCAATCAATGTCAGGACCCATTAGACTAGAGCTTGGTGGACTCAAGAGTCAGTGGCGCCCAGGGATCCTTAAATAATCCCACTTTTTTACCCAGATTCGAACCCGGGACTCTCAGTTTGGAAGCCAAGCGCTTTACCGCTTACTTACCGTACCTCCCTTAAACAAAATTAAGATTATTTAAAGCGCGAATTTGTAACTTTTTTTCGGTGACCCATTACTCCCCTTGAATCCATCCAACTATAAAGGCTACATGACAATAGTTGGGCAAAGTAAATGCATTAATTGAGGAGGCCATCTGACAGATGTCACAGAAACAGATGATCCATAAATCCCAAAGTCTAAGAGGGGTATTTTCTTTTTTTTAAAATTGTTTTTAAACATGTTTGTATTAAATATCAAATAAAAATGTAGAATTGATTCTAAATGTGTTTCTTAAGATGAGTGGATATGGGAGTACTTTTTTTTTTATTTTAAAGACAGACCTCTGTCAGATGAACTACTAGGAAGCTGAAACAAATTGAATTGAACTAATATCAAAACTCTCATAGCTTCCTGGAGCGTTAGTTTCGTTGAATTTTTTTTTATTCTGATACAAATTTCTGTAACTTCTTTTTTATAAAATAAAAATGCCCTCTATAATTTTTATTTTTTTGGCTACTCTTCGAAAAGTGTACTCATCACGGTCTTAGACTATAGAACCATGTCTAAATAAATGACTAGAATTGCACAGTCAGAATGAGTGATTGCACAGATTATGACGATTTAAAAATTACTGACCATAAAAATCAGACTTAAACGCACCTTGGTCACAACAATTTGGTAAACCTAAATTTCAAATCCTACACGTGGAATTGAGATGTTATAGAAAGATTCTTGTTCAAGGTAACCACTAACCAAAACGGAATTACACACCAGCAATGGCTACGGCAACTAAAAGCTTTAACTCGTAGCATAAAAACATGCATCAAATATTAAATGAAATGTGTACCCTTGTAGAGGCATTGATATTTTACATGTGTTCTTACATTGACCAAGTAAATGTCTTTCACCAAGATTCAGGCCTGGTTATGTAACACTCTTTATGAGACAATCAACTGTTCAAGCAGTTATTGTATTTATTTTCGCAAATAAAGTAATACAAGAATTAAATTTTGTTTATTAATTCGCTTGCATAATTCATGAAGTTACCACGCCTAATGTTTTCAAAACATGAAACTTGTTAATACTTTTTTACTTTTAAGAATAACATATTTTATGACATCAAAGCAAAGCATACTTATGACTTATTGAAGCACATCAACATTTTTTTATTATAGAATATTAGAGTATTTTTTCCCCTTTATTTTTGTACTCAGTGTTTAGGTGCCGGTTAGTCGCAATTTACACCCATGTGGTTTGAAAGCCTACATAAAAGAAAGTACACGATTTAGCTTTTTTTCCGTTTTAAATACGTTTTTATGAATTATTTAAAGTTATTTTTTGTGCCTAAATTTCTTCTTCTAAGTCCCACATTGCTGTTGGGATGCCGAGTGTGTTAAGTAGGTAGTAGTAGTCCAATAGCTTGGCTTGTCTAAATAGGCAGCATCCTTTACAAAATGTTCCGATTCGGCAAGTTCCTCCTTTCGACTTAGCGATCTATGGGGCAGATGATGTTTAGGTCATCTGTTTCTTTGGCCAAAGGTTAACGAGCATGGTGTAATGTGGCCAGCACAACGACCAACCGCCTTTATTTTCCCCAACTAAAGTCAGGTACCCATTAAAGTTGGATGGACTCAGGGGCGCCCTTAAAAATCCAGAACCTCAGGTTCAGAAGTCAAGCGCTTAACTATTCGACCACAGCGCCCCCTAACGTGATGGTAGGGCTAAAATATTTCAAAATAGCTGAAAAGCTGAAGTATAGTCATATAGTTTAAAGACGACTATTTGTTAAGGCGGAGGTTATGGGTGGTATACAAGTGATACTCGAATTTAACGGGCTGGTCTATGTTAGAAATAAGAAAAAAAATGGAGGGAAGCCCATGTCAAATTAAACATTATATAGCCTGGGACCAAATCAACGTGATCAGCCGGTGGGTAATGCTAGGATATAATTAAATTATTCTCAGCTAATGACAAAGTTTGATAAAGTGTATGCTGCATGCCAGAAGTTACGCTTAAATATTAAGCAAGACCACGCTGCTATTTCAGAACACAAGCGCTGCAGCATTAATGAATAACAACTAAAGCTTGCTGACCATTTTGTGTTCTCTTCGCTCCATCATTTCCAACGATGTAAAGTCTATGAGGTTAACGAAAGGTGTCACGTGGCAGTAGAGCGACCAACCGCCTTTCTTTTCACAAACTAATGTCAGGTCATTTCAATACTTTGGGTAAAACACAACAAGAAATGAAGGATTAATAAAAGAGGTAAAAACCAGCTTAAGTTCGGCATCCGTCGCCATGAAGAAAATCTGAAGACGTATAACCAGCTTCACAGTGAGATCAAAACTGTATTCTTCTCTAGTGGTCTCCTTACACCTATATGGTTGTGAAAGTTTGACACTGAACGCCGAGGTTGAAATAAGAATACAAGAAAATCTGGCTGCCTAACGTACAAGACTCCTACTAAGAACAGCTGCTGACAGGGACAAATGGAGGTACGCGAAATGTCACAGCACCCATACGACGAAATTTATGAGACAGATGAGAGAAAAGAGTCTACCGGATCTGTGTGATAAGCACTCTGCTTTACGGTAGTTAACCGTGGTCAACCTTGTCTTTGATCCGGACATAAAATTAAATTCTTCTATTAATAGCAAGTAAAATAGGAAACACAATTCCTTTTTGAGTTTAGCCAAAGTATTGATACAACTAGAGAAGAACCTGTGCATAGAGAGTCAAATTTTGAAAATCCCCGAGGTCCCCAACTTCAGGGGACCCCAAATTAGTGTCTGAAGTACTTTTAACATTAAATAGTAAGTAAATGTCATGCTATCTTGCTCTTCATGATGTTATGTAAATTAGTGACCATGTTTCATGTATTCCACGCATTAAACTTAGATTTATTAAGTACATTACCTCATGTCATGATGTCAAATGTTAAAATGCAGGAGCCCCTATAGAGGCCACTCCCCCGGGCACCCAAATCCCTTGTTACTCCACTGTGACTTCCAAGTGAGTTAGATAAAGAGATAGAATCATTGACTGGACCTCATTTTGAGACAGCTAAACCAGTGGATTAAAACGTATAATTTGAAGGTTTAAACATTCTTGTTTATAAATTTGCAATTCAGTAGCAAAATCTGATGCAGATATGTATGTCTGGAATCCAATTCAAATATGGAGATGTATTTTACATAGATAAAAGATATATATTGCGTTGACGGTATATAAATATCAACGTTTTTATTTTGTGTTTATGCTTTATTGATTATTAAATATTCTTATAAAAAATACACAAACAGGATTAAACCGTTAAATAGAATTAATATTAAAATATATAAAAAATCAAACAATTCAGGATCGATTAATCTCAAACTCATTGCATGGTTCCATCATCCAATGTTCTCACAATAAACAAGATCTTACAGAATCAGAGGAGAGCGAGTCACGCAAATAATTGATGAAGATTAGCTGTAGAAAGAGGTTGCTGGCTTCAAATGTTATTAACATGTAATGAAGGCAGTCTTGGATCAATGTTTGGAGATAGCTATTACCAATAAATGTGTCAATGTTTTGGCAAACATCTGCTACGTAAGTTTTCGCTTCTATACCTACTACTATGTGAGTGTCCATTCTAGGACTACTACAACTATGTAAGTATTCATTCTAGGTCTTCTGATACTAGGTCTTATAACTCAATGTAAGTATTCGCTTCTAGGTCTTTAACAAATAATAAACTACACAAATCTAGGGGTCTATCGAGCTGTCATTCTCCCTACATTGCTCAATACCTCAGTAGATAGACAACGTGCAAAAAAACAACAACTGAAACACTTCCACATGACATGTCTATGAAAAATACTGAATGTTAAATGGCAAGAAAAAAAAAATCAGATACTGAAGTCCTTAAAAAAGAGGACCTGCAAAGCATCCACACAATCTTGATGCAGTCCCATAATGGAAGACCGCCGCATCCCTAAACGACTCTTGTATGGCACGAACTATATATAAATATTTCAATCATCCTTTCCAACGAGCTTGTACGATGAAGTTCTTCAATTGAAGTCCAGCTCATTTGTGCATGAGACGGAGGTCATGTATGTCTATTTATATAATTCATTACTAAATATTAATACACATTCCTGTTTCAGCGTGTTTAAAATATAGAGGCCTAAGCCAAATATAAAAAATGATAATTATAATTTAAAAAATTATACAGGTCAAACTAAAGTTTTCGCAAGGTTGTAATTTTATTTTTTTCCCCAAAGGTATAGGCACTCAAATTGTTTCATTTTCTAGTGAAATCGTTAGAGTCGTGGATTCCCGTGTAATGTCCAACACTATTCTTGAACCCTTGAAGAGTTTTCAAGTTTATAAAATGAAAGTATAAATCAGACAGAAAGAGAAATCCTTTTCCAGAGACTTCTAGAAACTCACGTCCGTCTGTCAGTGGGATCACAATCTTGTACTCATTTTTGTCCCACTTGAAACTTTTCACATTTATTCATTGTCGATGCGAACACATTGAATTAATTGAAAATATCAATCAATTAGTCCTAATTAATTAATGTTGTTATATCTATGTGGGAACTCAACTCAATTGGTAGCTGGTGACAACAATTAGTCTCATTCCGCCAAACAAGTTAAACATGTTAAGCCTGCAATAGACTAATAACAACTATTTTATACGTATTCAAATAACCCAGTGACAAATACGTCGGACATTTATCACGGAGGCTCTAGTTCACTTTCTGACTCTAGAAACCTTTTTTTTTTTCTTTTTTTAAAATGATTTTCAAAAGACGTCTTAGAAACCATATCCCAGAGGTACCCTATCCTTTCACTGGTTTACAAAAATGATTGCAAAATAGCGCACCGAGTAAGCTTTAAGCATGAAAGTTGCGCTAAACAAATTTCCTGCAAAAAAAAAGATGAGCCAAAATTACCAATAAAATGACAACACAGAATTGACTAATTCTAATAATCCTCTAGAATTGCATTAAAAAGATATATCCTTTTTTTTATTTTGGGACACAAATGCTATAAGGTATTGCGTGTGTTTAGTTACAATAGTTGCATAACTTATTCAAAATAATTGATGCAATTTTACTCAATATATAGACGTTTTTTAAAGTGTTTTTAATTGAATTTTTTCCCTTTTTTGTTTTACAAATTTTTACATGGCCAATTAATAAAATATTGTAAAAGTTGTTAATTTGTGAGTGATATTCTGCTTGGAACTAACAAGACTATACTCACGGACAGCTTTTGTTTTTACTGAGATACTGCCATGACCACACTAGTCGTCTACATTTTTGTGATGATAATGGTCGAAGAAGACATCGAAGCACTTTACAACGTTGCCAGATTCAAACCTGCGGTTCAGTGTAGCGATTTTGGTCAGTATTACGCCTACTTGGGGGTTGATGGTAACTACGACCCAAACGCATTCAACAATCACTGTCAACACACTCACGAGTTCTACAATCCATGGTGGATGGTTGACTTATGTGGCCAGTTTGTGATAGAGAAAATACAACTTACAAACAGGTATTTGGTTTTATATTTTTTACAACGCTTACATCAACTCACTCTGTCTGTCTGTCTGAAATTTCGAACACTTATTTCTTTTACCTGACAACACTAGAATCAATTTTCAAAATATAAGCAATTATTTTATTAACTATTGGTAATTAATTATTTTATTTGTTACCTTGAACAAGGGAAAGAAATCGTACTTGACAGATATAGTGCTAAAAGTTTAATTAGTCCCCTTGAAAAGGCGTAATCCCTAAGTGAACACATTTTTTTAATGCGAACACGATAACTTTGACCCAATTATCTCCTCTTCCCCCCCCCTTTTTTTTTCCCAACTGGTCCAGACTAGTGAAAGGAATATATCACAGTGAAAGAGCTAAAACCTTGATATTGGACTAAATCGTTTGTGCAGTTTTCTCAAAACCGTAAATACAAAGTGGACACTGACCGACTCGGAACTGGGCTAGGACGGCCTATACCGCACTATTAATTTGCCACCACAAATGCTTTTGATCTGGTCTACTCAGTTGCCTGTGAAGCTCACGGCCTTTGTCGGAAACGACTCAGCCATCGTACCAACAAGCGACTGTCGTCTAGGGATCGTACACCTTGATAAGTGCAAGGTTCATCATGCAAAATGCGTCTGGACCGCATTATTCGCTAAAAAATCGGCTTTTTCGTGGCCAGCCAGACCACAATGGGTAGGCACTATTTCAATCAAACTGTAGAATACGCTCTACCACTCTTCTACGACGCTTACAGCCTTCTGACACCTGGACACTGCCCTTCGAGGGCTCTTAGGGCGGAGATCGGATCAGTAAAGATGACAAAGTCCTCAGCTGGCGCATATTCATTTTTGACTTTTTACATCCACCCATTCCAGTGCTTTAAACATTGCTTCCAGCTCAACCTCGAGGCTACTTTTTCGTGTCAGGGTCCCGTCAGCTCTTCGTTTTCACGGTTGCCAGCGAGTTGGACCAGCGACTCTCAAAGTGACCTCGAGCGTATGCACAGATCCGTCTGTATAGATAGTGAACACTTCTGACGGATACGATGCGATGGTTTCTCTGGCTGATATCTGGGAAGTTCTCAAAAGCATTTCCCAAAGAAAGGCGCATCTTATCTGTAGTTTTTGTATAAATTTCTCTAAAAAAAATCATCGCATTCACTTCACCTCTCCATTATTTGTTATTACAATGCTTATATCAACTCACTCTGTCTATTGGAAGATTTTAAATATTTGCCTTTTTCATCATTTTTTTTAAATTGGCTAATAAATGAAATAAAAAACAAGGTGACAAAGATAGTTTGTGTAGAAACACAAACCCAAAATCGGCCTCCGAAGTGGTCCACCTAGAAAGGAAAGAAGACAGATTTCAATATTTTTAGAAGAATACTTGTATTAGATTCTATCGGAAGTGGTCCACCCAGGCAGGTAAAAAGGCAGGTATCAATATTTTCAGAAAGAAAATCATAATGAAATTCTATCGAAGACAAAATGACAGAGAAGAATGGAGAAATAAAGGTTGACAGATCCTGTGTGGTGACCCAAAGGTCCTGCAGACCATGGGATAGGTGAAAGTGAATGTGAAGTTAGATGTGAATCTAGCCTAACTGATGTCTTATAATGAGTATCTAATTGATCTAATTGTTTTGTAAAAGATCAGTCTCTTATTCAAAGCCTCAAAAAAAAAAGTTCCGTAAAAAAATATCCTTTAGTTTTGTCTACCGCAACACATTACCCTCTGCAATTCATGCGATAATATGAATAACAACGTATTAATTGTTGTTTTAAATTATGTGCAACTTATTTGCTTATTAAATAGATTTTTTCCATTAAAAAAAGTAAACATTTTTTTTTGTAAATGTAGTATTTAGTATGACAGAACTTGTACATAACTTAGCAATAAAAATGTAGAAAAAAAATTTTTTTGACCAAAAATCTAAAACCATTTGCATAAATATATAAAAAAAATGGTACACAGTTGTCTGCCTTACTAAAATAAAAGCCTCCAGTATTTGTTACTATTAATAGTAAATAGTTGTAAAAATGGTGTATTTTTATGAAAAAACTGCTTGCATAATTCATTTAAAAAATTAGATTTTTTGCTTTCAGAAAATAAAAAAGTAGCAGTAGCCAGAACTTTAAATGATCTAAAATATCATCATGTCCGATATTCATTTTCTCTTCTGGTTTCTGAGATCTAATCTGGACTGATGGACAGACGGACAGACAGGCCACACAAAACTAATAGCGTCTTTTCCCCTGTCGGGGGCAGCTAAAAATTGTACTCTATAGTATACCAGAAGAGTGTTAGTAGTAACTAGAACTAAAAGCAACGTGCTGATCAATCCAAAGAAACTGATAATAATCTCATATAGCCCAATGAAGAAGGGTCTTACTTCAAAGACATAATGTGACACATTTTATTATTTTTTTTCTTTTGTGTAAATATAAATGTTGTCAAGAAGTACAATTTAAATTTTCTAATAACTTACAAGTTAATTTTCCTTTAAATAATTTAATCCTACAACAGACAAGATGTGTATCTAGGGCAACAGATGGCTTATCGTTTAAGAAACTTTTTCATTGAAATCTTTCCAAAAGACCCAAGACAATTTGCTAACTTTCCGAACGTTTATGGCCAAGTCTGCTACCAACAAGTTGAGCCACTAGGTCCTGCTACGTTTAATTTTACATGTCCTTCACCCATTGTGGGGAGATATGTACGAATTATTATGAGGTAAGTTGGCAGATTCTTGATCTAGTCTTGTAAACATTTTGAAATTGTCAGGCAAAATAGAAGTATAGGCACTTGAAGCTCTAAGCCACCAAGAGCGAATGTTCTGTCTGGAAGAAAGTATTACAAGTATTTGCACTGTCTTTTCCAGTGATTCGGTCATTTCCAAATCGAAGACTAGAGACACGGCCGAAGTCTAGGAACATCGGGAACCACTGCCATTTCCTTTTCTATACCAGGCTAAGAGTTCGCGATTCGCCATTTTTGAGACGGCCCATTGAGGAACGGAGTCTAGATTGTAGACAAGGTCGTGGGAGCTCTTACAGCCCTGAATAGTGCAATGGGAATACTCTCGTCCCCCCTAGGCTATCCCACGGGAGTCTTGCTTTGATACCCGTTTCGTCTAATCGTTTCCTCTTACGACCGTTTCCATTCGGGCGCCATTATGAGGCATGCCCGGGAGTTCTATAACCAGATCTTACTTACTTAGACTTACAGCGATGTCCTTGCGAACGCCGCTATGGAGAGTATAGAGAAATTTCTTTTGGTCCGACAGTTGCGCTAGGTAGGGCATGTATCCCGTATAGGAGATGAACGTTTGCCAATTGCACTCTTATCGGTGAGCTAAAAGGTGGTCGACGTAACAGAGGCGCCTCACGGAAACGCTTCAAAGACCAGCTAGGGCATCAACTTTCCTTGAAAAGAACACCTAATGCATGCGGCCTCAGAACGAGACAGCTGGAGGTCACTCACGAAGGCCGCGGGATACACATATTTAGGTCACAGCTGGGACTGCGTAGCCACGGGAAATACTGCATTCCTCACTAATCTTTGGACTCGAAGACTAGCCTTATTATTAGACTTACATCATTAGACGTCGTTTGGTGCTTTGGCTGGGAAGCTGTCTCCACTAAAATCTGTAGATAGCAATGTCGGAAGCCTATTCCCAACTTGTGTCCTCGGCTCTGAGGTCCTCCATGAAAGTATAGCGTCATGTTATACGAGGACGTCCCTGTTCGCACTTTCCTCCTATTTTCCTCCATGTCATTGGCACCCTTGGTATGCGTAGTTCATTTTGTTTGAGGACATGTTCCGCAAACCTCATGCGACGTTTAGCAACAACCTCATTAAGTGGTCGAGTCCAAGTTCGGCATAGGTTTTCCTTGTTTGAGACCCAATCTTTGTTCGGTAAAGCATTTTTTTGTTTGAAACCCAATCTCTACAACTTACTTATCTTATCTTATATAATACAGACGTTACTTCAAAAAAGAAGATGATTACGTCCTACGCGTCATGCATATAGTCATGCATATTAACCATTGACTTAAATTCTGCCAAGTCACTGGTTTTCCTGGTTAGCTCAGGCAACCCATTCCATGCACTAATAGCACTAGGGAAGAAGGAGTGTTTGTACAAATTTGTCCTAGCATATGGGACGAGGAATGTGCCTCCCCTATTTGTTCACTATTATCTAGACCTTTAGAAAAATCATAAATTAGTCCTATTAGTTGTGTTTCACATGATCTATATTTCCTAAGCCATGTTGGTATAATGTGAGGACATTTTGTTTGTCTAAGTGGTTTATGATATTGCTACATATTATGTTTTCTAGGATTTTACATGTGATGCTGGTTAGTGATAGTGGTCTGTAGTTTCCTGGGTCAGATTTTTCTCCTTTTTTAAATAGGGGGGGGGTGACATTAGCTTCTTTCCAGTCCTTTGGTACTCTGCCCTGGTTAAGTGAAGCCTGAAAGAGTATTTTGAAGACTGGGGCTAGCTCATTGCTTAGTTCTTTGAGTAATCTAGCTGGAATACCATTAGGTTTAGACGCTTTATTTAGTTTGGTGTTGGCTAATAGTTTTTGAATTCCATTTTCTTGTTCATTATTTATGCTACATTAAGGACTTGATTTAATCTCAACTATTTCCTTTTAGAAGTAACGTCAGTGAACTATTACATACCTGTGAAATGGAGGTTCTCGTGAGTAGCGCCAGCCAAGAAGAAATCTACTTTAAGAAACAAAAGAACACAAAACTGCTTGACAAACCTTTTGCTACTCTGACCAATAGTGACTACTTCCGTTGTCTTCAGAAATGTCTGCAGCGTAAATACACGGACTACTGTACGGCCTTCAACTGGGTCACCTCCACAAGGTCATGTCAACTTTTCAGTGTTAACCCTGTGTTAGCCCTGAACCTAACTTCTGCTGTTGGAACGCATTTTTATATTCAGAGCCAAAAATGATGTTTAAATAAATTCCATTTTTACGTTTTATCTTATCGATCTATTTCTCACTGTAACACGTGACATCTTATATTCTTGACAAAAACTTAACCATTACAGATCAATAGGTTTGTCAAATGTTGGATTTTGCAATATGGTGTAGGAAAGAACCAAAAAAACACGTATATAATATGTTAGTATCCAGGCTAGAAATAGTATACATTCCCAGGCTAGAAATAGTATACATTCCCAGGCTAGAAATAGTATACATTCCCAGGCTAGAAATAATATAAATTTCCAGGCTAGGAATAGTATAAATTTCCAGGCTAGGAATAGTATACATTCCAGGCTAGAAATAGTATACATTCCAGGCTAGAAATAGTATACATTCCAGGCTAGAAATAGTATACATTCCAGGCTAGAAATAGTATACATTCCAGGCTAGAAATAGTATACATTCCAGGCTAGAAATAGTATACATTCCAGGCTAGAAATAGTATAAATTTCCAGGCTAGAAATAGTATAAATTTCCAGACTAGAAATAGTATACATTCCAGGCTAGAAATAGTATACATTCCAGGCTAGAAATAGTATACATTCCAGGCTAGAAATAGTATACATTCCAGGCTAGAAATAGTATACATTCCAGACTAGAAATAGTATACATTCCAGGCTAGAAATAGTATACATTCCAGGCTAGAAATAGTATACATTCCAGGCTAGAAATAGTATAAATTTCCAGGATAGAAATAGTATAAATTTCCAGACTAGAAATAGTATACATTCCAGGCTAGAAATAGTATAAATTTCCAGACTAGAAATAGTATACATTCCAAGGATAGATATTGTATACATTCCTAGGATAGATATTGTATACATTCCTAGGCTAGAAATAGTATAAATTTCCAGGCTAGAAATAGTATACATTTCCAGGCTAGAAAAAGTATAAATTAGCTCATTGTTAAACTATTGATTGAAATCGATAGAAAATCAATATCTCTTCACAATAGTCATCTCTGATATTCTCATGTCTTCATTTATTCATGAGCTTAGACTGAAGTTAACTAGTGGCCTTTCGTTCAATGTGTTTCGGAATCTCATCTTGTGTGTTGACATTAAATACGAGCTAGAGTAGAGCCCGTTTATTTAAGCATGATATTAGAGTGTTAGATTTGAAAGTTGCATTAAACATGATCTTAGAGTGTTAGATTCGAAAGTTACATAAAACATGATCTTAGAGTGTTAGATTCGAAAGTTACATAAAACATGATCTTAGAGTGTTAGATTCGAAAGTTACATTAAACATGATATTAGAGTGTTAGATTTGAAAGTTACATTAAACATGATCTTAGAGTGTTAGATTCGAAAGTTACATTAAACATGATCTTAGAGTGTTAGATTCGAAAGTTACATTAAACATGATCTTAGAGTGTTAGATTTGAAAGTTGCATTAAACATGATCTTAGAGTGTTAGATTTGAAAGTTACATTAAACATGATATTAGAGTGTTAGATTTGAAAGTTACATTAAACATGATATTAGAGTGTTAGATTTGAAAGTTGCGTTTAACATGATCTTAGAGTTAGAGTTGATAGCTGTCAGGAGGGTTTATTTTCAGGCTCATCTAGGGTATGATGTACGGGACCGGGCTTCCGTTCCTGAACAGTGTAAACCGAGAACTAAGCAGTAGAACCACAAATAAATTAAACAAGGAATAAACATAAGCGGAATTATTACTAATTAAATACCAATTGTCGACGTGAAAAATATTTAATAATACGTAATTGCAAATTAATAAACTATGCACATGTATATAAATAGCATTGTGGTGAGCATTCCATTAATAAATATTCAAATAGCAATAACACACTTCCCACACGCATCCTCTATCTCGGTGCCCTACAGAATAGTAACCTCGTACACCTCCAATAAAAATAATTCACAATACGGCTCCATGGGCGGAAAGGCGACACTCTGTCCCATAGCCCCCCAGCCTAACACCCTGAAACGAAAGACAACCTAGATCTAGCGATGCCGCTACAATAAAGAACCTTTCATTAACGACACCTGTACAGAACGAAAGATTAGCCTACATACTAAAACCATGTACTTACGTACCGTTAAAACGGGGAAACAGACAAGCAGCTACCCAGCTAACAAAAGAAGCTCTCTCCACTGCGGAAAGTAAGGATGACGTAAACACACACCTACACAATATTCTAGACAACCAAACGCACCTAATACAAACTACTGCCTATACACTAAAACACAGATATTAAATGTTATATAATCAATTAGGATGTAAAAACAACACCGCTGTTTAAATTATAACTCCATTTTTATTGACATGACAAGAAAGTGAAAAAACAAACAGGAGACTTTAATACACACTAATAACAGACTTGAGAAAAACATGCGAGCACGTGAACATAGTGAACGATAGGACAAGGGAAACAACAAGTAACCACGCATACACAACATACATACACATAAATACATATACATGTAACAATAAATAAAAAAAGAAAACTTCACGCGCGCACGACAATAGTTACTTTAAGCATGATCTAACAGAGCTGGAGCCGAGAATTATATTATACATGAGTTAACAGAGTTAGAGATAAAGTTACAATATACATGAGCTAACAGAGTTAGAAATAAAAATACATTATACATGAGCTAACAGAGTTACAGGTAAATTACATTATACATGAGCTAACAGAGTTAGAGATAAATGTTACATTATATATGATCTAACAGAGTTAGAGATAAAGTTACATTATACATGATCTAACAGAGCTATAGATAAAAGTTACATTATACATAAGCTAACAGAATTAGAGATAAAGTTACATTATACATGAGCTAACAGAGTTTGAGATAAAATCTACATTATACATGATTTAACAGAGTTAGAGATAAAGTTAAATTATACATGATCTAACAGAGTTAGAGATAAAAGTTACATTATACATTATCTAACAGAGTTAGAGACAAAGTTACATTATACATGATTTAACAGAGTTAGAGATAAAAGTAACATTATACATGATCTAACAGAGTTAGCGATAAAGTTACATTATACATGATCTAACAGAGTTAGAGATAAAGTTACATTATACATGATCTAACAGAGTTAGATATAAAGTTACAATATTCATGAGCTAACAGAGTTAGATATAAAGTTACATTATACATGATCTAACAGAGTTAGAGATAAAAGTTACATTATACATGATCTAACAGAGTTAGAGATAAAGTTACATTATACATGATCTAACAGAGTTAGAGATAAAAGTTACATTATACATGATCTAACAGAGTTAGAGATAAAAGTTACATTATACATGATCTAACAGAGTTAGAGATAAAGTTACATTATACATGAGCTAACAGAGTTAGAGATAAATGTTATATTATACATGATCTAACAGAGTTAGAGATAAAAGTTACATTATACATGAGCTAACAGAGTAAGAGATAAAGTTACATTATACATGATCTAACAAAGTTAGAGATAAAAGTTACATTATATATGAGCTAACAGAGTTAGAGATAAAATTACATTATACATGATCTAACAGAGTTAGAGATAAAGTTACATTATACATGAGCTAACAGAGTTAGAGATAAATGTTACATTATACATGATCTAACAGAGTTAGAGATAAAGTTACATTATACATGATCTAACAGAGTTAGAGATAAAGTTACATTATACATGAGCTAACAGAGTTAGATATAAAAATACATTATACATGAGCTAACAGAGTTAGAGATAAAGTTACATTATACATGAGCTAACAGAGTTAGATATAAAGTTACAATATTCATGATCTAACAGAGTTAGCGATAAAGTTACATTATACATGATCTAACAGAGTTAGAGATAAAGTTACATTATACATGATCTAACAGAGTTAAAGATAAAAGTTACATTATACATGAGCTAACAGAATTAGAGATAAAGTTACATTATACATGATCTAACAGAATTAGAGATATAGTTACATTATACATGAGCTAACAGAGTTAGATATAAAGTTACATTATACATGATCTAACAGAGTTAGAGATAAAGTTACATTATACATGAGCTTACAAAGTTTGAGATAAAAGTTACATTATACATGATCTAACAGAGTTAGAGATAAAAGTTACATTATACATGATCTAACAGAGTTAGAGATAAAGTTACATTATACATGATCTAACAGAGTTAGAGATAAAAGTTACATTATACATGATCTAACAGAGTTAGAGATAAAGTTACATTATTCATGAGCTAACAGAGTTAGAGATAAATGTTATATTATACATGATCTAACAGAGTTAGAGATAAAAGTTACATTATACATGAGCTAACAGAGTAAGAGATAAAGTTACATTATACATGATCTAACAAAGTTAGAGATAAAAGTTACATTATATATGAGCTAACAGAGTTAGAGATAAAATTACATTATACATGATCTAACAGAGTTAGAGATAAAGTTACATTATACATGAGCTAACAGAGTTAGAGATAAATGTTACATTATACATGATCTAACAGAGTTAGAGATAAAGTTACATTATACATGATCTAACAGAGTTAGAGATAAAAGTTACATTATACATGAGCTAACAGAGTTAGAGATAAAGTTACATTATACATGATCTATCAGAGTTAGAGATAAAAGTTACATTATATATGAGCTAACAGAGTTAGAGATAAAATTACATTATACATGATCTAACAGAGTTAGAGATAAAAGTTACATTATACATGATCTAACAGAGTTAGAGCTACAAAACTTCTAAAAATCTCATTATCGATAATAGGTTGTTCGTTTTTTTTAAATAAAAAAGCCAATTAATACCAAAGATTTGTAAGATCGTTCTTCTAACTTACTTTTCCTTGAAGTTTCTTGTTAAATGGTCACAAAAGTCTTATTATCGATAATAGGTTGCTCCGGATTTTAAAAATGATTAACTAACAAAAATGCGAAATAATTGAAATCGTTCTTTTGACTTAAATAACATTTAATGTTCTTGCTAAAAAATCGCAAAAAGTTTACTGATCGATAATAGGATGTATGAGTATTTTATTTATTTAATGCAAATTGATGAGTGTTTAAGATCGCTCTTCTTACTGATATGACCTGATCAGTCGAATGCTTCCATTCCTCTCTCTATTTTGTCAGCATTAGTCTCTTTCCATGACAGGCTTGTTCATTCATTGATTTTATCTTTGCATTGCTTCTTGTGTCTTCCTCTCTTTTGTCCCAGTTACTGTTCCCTGTAGGAATGTTTTTGTGAGACATGAAGATCTTGCAATATGGCTGTCAAGTCTCACCTTAAAAGTAAAGTTTCCATTTCAGACCTCG
Source organism: Biomphalaria sudanica (assembly GCA_036873155.1). Lineage (NCBI taxonomy): Eukaryota > Metazoa > Mollusca > Gastropoda > Planorbidae > Biomphalaria > Biomphalaria sudanica. The sequence goes on from JAZGLO010006670.1 coordinate 533,465, forward strand.
TGGTGTCATGTGGCCAGCCCACCGACCAATCACCTTTACTTTCCCCAACTTATGTCAGGTACCCATTAAAGCCAAGGATACCGAAATTGAAAATCTCAGTCTCTACCAGGATTCGAACCCGGATCCCCCGGTTTGGAAGCCAAATGTTTTAGCGCTCGGTCACCGCACATCGTTAGTCTCTTCTTACTTTATCTAGTCGTCCTAGCCATTCTGTTTCGGATTTCATGATTTGTAAAGCGGTTTTGGTAAGTGGTCCCTTAAACTAGATTCATTCTGTATTCCACAACTAGGATTTTCAATTTAGGTTCTGCAGTTAGAGTTTACGATTCGCACGCAAACAAAGTTGTTGTGACCAAGAAGCGTTCGAGTCTGATTTTTCTGGCGAGTGCTTTTCAAATCGTCATAATATTTGCAACTGCTCCTATAGAATGTGTCACTGTGCAATTATGGTCATTTAATTAGGCATCTTTTTATCGTCTAAATCCCTGATGGGCAGACCTTTTGAAGAGCTTGCCAAAAAATGTACGGGAAATTTTAGTGGGCATATTAATTTTATTAAGAAATTACAGAAATTTAGTATTAGCAATGATATCAAAGTTGAACTAAGCTTACGCTCTAGGAAGCTATGAGTGTTTCGATAAGAGTTCATCTCAATTTGTTTCAGCTTCGGACGTAGTTATTATTAAAAGTTAACGGAGTAGTTCATCTGACAGAGGTTTGTTTTTCAAATACACAAAAAGTACTTCTACCTCCACTCATTGTAAGAAATACATTTTTAAATAACTCTACGTTTTTATTTGACATTTAATTGCTAAAATCTTTTGCAAACATGTTTAAAAAAAATAATAATAAAAAAAGAAAATATCCCTCTTTGCGATCAATGGATCTATCTGTTTGTGTGACCCACCGTTGATGAGGGTGTCAACTGCCTTTAATTTTCCCATTATTGTCATGAAGCCTTTATAGTTGGGTGGACTCGAGGGCGTTCTTGAACGTGCATCAAAACGGAGTTTAAGTTACTCATGAAACTCTACTAATGGAACAACAACTTTGAGTGAAACATGGAAATTCAAATTTGCAATATTACTCTAAGGATTCATCTTGTATTGATAAGTTAGTTTCTTATATTGTAAATGAAATTCATATTTTTTAAACATCATTTCAAAACATGTGGCGGCCAGATTAAACCATTAGAAAAATATTTTTTAAAAAAAGGTTATATTATATGTAATATTGTTATATTAATTGTAATTGTATCAATTAATTTTGATTACACCAACTGTGTAATTAAATTTGCACTATATTTAGACTAGCAATAATAAATCTGTGCAATTAGAAATATTTTTACCAATTTTTATTTTTGTTTAGCGCAATTCTATCATTTTAGCTTTCTCAATACTCTATGATCCTATCACTTGTCTCAATACGCTATGATCCTATCACTTGTCTCATTCGCTATGATCCTATCTCTTGTCTGGACCAGTCAATACGCTATGATCCTATCAATTGTCTGGGCCAGTCAATACGCTATAATCCTATCACTTGTCTGGACCAGTCAATACGCTGTTATCCTTTCACAGGTCTCAATACGCTATGATCCTATCACTTTCTCAATACGCTATGATCCTATCACTTGTCTGGACCAGTCAATACGCTATGATCCTATCACTTGTCTGGGCCAGTCAATACGCTATGATCCTATCACTTGTCTCAATACGCTATGTTCCAATCACTTGTCTGGACCAGTCAATACGCTCTGATCCTATCACTTGTCTGGACCAGTCAATACGCTATGATCCTATCACTTTTCTGGACCAGTCAATACGCTATGATCCTATCACTTGTCTGGGCCAGTCAATACGCTATGATCCTATCACTTGTCTCAATACGCTATGATCCTATCACTTGTCTCAATACGCTATGATGCAATCACTTGTCTGGACCAGTCAATACGCTATGATCCTATCACTTGTCTGGACCAGTAAATACGCTATGATCCTATCACTTGTCTGCACCAGTAAATACGCTATGATCCTATCACTTGTCTGCACCAGTCAATACGCTATGATCCTATTACTTGTCTTGACCAGTCAATACGCTACGATCCTATCACTTGTCTATGCCAGTCAATACGCTATGTTCCTATATCTTGTCTGGGAGAGTCAATACGCTATGATCCTATCAATTGTCTCAATACGCTATAATACTATCAAATGTCTCAATACGCTATGATCCAATCATTTGTCTGGACCAGTCAATACGCTATGATCTTATCATCTGTCTGGACCAGTCAATACGCTATGATACAATCACTTGTCTGGACCAGTCAATACGCTATGATACAATCACTTGTCTGGACCAGGAAATACGCTATGATCCTATCACTTGTATGGGCCAGTCAATACGCTATGATCCTATCACTTGTCTGGATAAGTCAATACGCTATGATCCTATCACTTGTCTGGACCAGTAAATACGCTATGATCCTATCACTTGTCTGGACCAGTCAATACGCTATGATCCTAATACTTGTCTGGACCAGTAAATACGCTATGATCCTATCACTTGTCTGGACCAGTCAATACGCTATGATCCTATCACTTGTCTGGATAAGTCAATACGCTATGATCCTATCATTTGTCTTGACCATTCAATACGCTATGATCCTATCACTTGTCCCAATACGCTATGATCCTATCACTTGTCTCAATACGCTATGATTCAATTTATTGTCTGGGCCAGTCAAAACACTATGATCCTATTACTTGTCTGGGCTAGTCAATACGCTATGATCCTAACACTTGTCTCAATACGCTATGATCCTATCACTTGTCTCAATACGCTAAGATTCTATCAATTGTCTCAATACGCTATGATCCTATCACTTGCCTCAATACGCTATGATCCAATCATGTGTCTGGAACAGTCAATACGCTATGATCTTATCATCTGTCTGAACCAGTCAATACGCTATGATCCAATCACTTGTCTGGACCAGTCAATACGCTATGATCCTATCACTTGTATGGGCCAGTCAATACGCTATGATCCTATCACTTGTCTCAATACGATATGATGCAATCACTTGTCTGGACCAGTCAATACGCTATGATCCTATCACTTGTCTGGATAAGTCAATACGCTATGATCCTATCATTTGTCTGGACCATTCAATACGCTATGATCCTATCACTTGTATGGGCCAGTCAATACGCTATGATCCTATAACTTGTCTCAATACGCTATGATACAATTAACAAGTCTCAATACGCTATGATTCAATCTATTGTCTGGGCCAGTCAAAACACTATGATCCTATCACTTGTCTGGGCTAGTCAATACGCTATGATCCTATCACTTGTCTCAATACGATATGATTCAATCACTTGTCTAGGCCAGTCAAAACACTATGATCCTTCTACTTGTCTGGGTCAGTAAATACGCAATGATCCTATCACTTGTCGCAATACGCTATGATCCTATCACTTGTCTGGGCCAGTCAATACTCTATGATCCTATCACTTGTCTCAATACGCAATGATCCTATCACTTGTCTCAATACGCTATGATCCTATCACTTGTCTCAATACGCTACGATTCTATCACTTGTCTCAATACGCTATGATCCTATCACTTGCCTCAATACGCTATGATCCTATCACTTCTCAATACGCTATGATCCAATCACTTATCTGGGCCAGTTAAAACACTATGATCCTATCACTTGTCTCAATACGCTATGATTCTATCACTTGTCTCAATACGATATGATTCAATCACTTGTCTGGGCCAGTCAAAACACTATGATCCTTTTACTTGTCTGGGCCAGTAAATACGCAATGATCCTATCACTTGTTGCAATACGCTATGATCCTATCACTTGTCTGGGCCAGTCAATACTCTATGATCCTATCACTTGTCTCAATACGCAATGATCCTATCACTTGTCTCAATACGCTACGATCCAATCACTTGTCTGGACCAGTAAAAACGCTATTATCCTATCACTTGTCTTGGCCAGTCAATACGCTATGATCCTATCACTTGTCTCAAGACGCTATGATCCTATCACTTGTCTCAGAATGCTAAAATTCAATTACTTGTCTGAGCCAGTCAATACGCTATAATCCTATCACTTGTCTGGGCCAATCAATACGCTATGATCCTATCACTTGTCTCAAAACGCTATGATCCTATCACTTGTCTGGGCCAGTCAATACGCTATGATCTTATCACATGTCTCAATACGCTATGATCCTATCACTTGTCTCAATACGCTATGATCCTATCACTTGTCTCAATACGCTATGATCCTATCACTTGTCTCAATACGCTATGATCCTATCACTTGTCTGGGCCAGTCAATACGCTATGATCCTATCACATGTCTCAATACGCTATGATCCTATCACTTGTCTCAATACGCTATGATCCTATCACTTGTCTCAATACGCTATGATCCTATCACTTGTCTCAATACGCTACGATTCTATCACTTGTCTCATTACGCTATGTTTCTATCATTTGTCTCAATACGCTATGATCCTATGACTTGTCTCAATACGCTATGATCCTATCACTTGTCTGGGCCAGTCAATACTCTATGATCCTATCACTTGTCTCAATACGCAATGATCCTATCACTTGTCTCAATACGCTATGATCCTATCACTTGTCTCAATACGCTACGATTCTATCACTTGTCTCAATACGCTATGATCCTATCACTTGTCTCAATACGCTATGATAAAATCACTTGTCTGGGCCAGTCAATACGCAATGATCCTATCACTTGTCTGGGCCAGTCAATACGCTATGATCTTATCACTTGTCTTATACGCAATGATCCTATCACTTGTCTCAATACGCTATGATTCAATCACTTGTCTGGGCCAGTCAAAACCCTATGATCCTATCACTTGTCTGGACCAGGAAATACGCTATGATCCTATCACTTGTATGGGCCAGTCAATACGCTATGATCCTATCACTTGTCTGGATAAGTCAATACGCTATGATCCTATCACTTGTCTGGACCAGTAAATACGCTATGATCCTATCACTTGTCTGGACCAGTCAATACGCTATGATCCTAATACTTGTCTGGACCAGTAAATACGCTATGATCCTATCACTTGTCTGGACCAGTCAATAGGCTATGATCCTATCACTTGTCTGGATAAGTCAATACGCTATGATCCTATCATTTGTCTTGACCATTCAATACGCTATGATCCTATCACTTGTCTCAATACGCTATGATCCTATCACTTGTCTCAATACGCTATGATTCAATTTATTGTCTGGGCCAGTCAAAACACTATGATCCTATTACTTGTCTGGGCTAGTCAATACGCTATGATCCTAACACTTGTCTCAATACGCTATGATCCTATCACTTGTCTCAATACGCTAAGATTCTATCAATTGTCTCAATACGCTATGATCCTATCACTTGCCTCAATACGCTATGATCCAATCATGTGTCTGGAACAGTCAATACGCTATGATCTTATCATCTGTCTGAACCAGTCAATACGCTATGATCCAATCACTTGTCTGGACCAGTCAATACGCTATGATCCTATCACTTGTATGGGCCAGTCAATACGCTATGATCCTATCACTTGTCTCAATACGTTATGATGCAATAACTTGTCTGGACCAGTCAATACGCTATGATCCTATCACTTGTCTGGATAAGTCAATACGCTATGATCCTATCATTTGTCTGGACCATTCAATACGCTATGATCCTATCACTTGTATGGGCCAGTCAATACGCTATGATCCTATAACTTGTCTCAATACGCTATGATACACTTAACAAGTCTCAATACGCTATGATTCAATCTATTGTCTGGGCCAGTCAAAACACTATGATCCTATCACTTGTCTGGGCTAGTCAATACGCTATGATCCTATCACTTGTCTCAATACGATATGATTCAATCACTTGTCTAGGCCAGTCAAAACACTATGATCCTTTTACTTGTCTGGGTCAGTAAATACGCAATAATCCTATCACTTGTCGCAATACGCTATGATCCTATCACTTGTCTGGGCCAGTCAATACTCTATGATCCTATCACTTGTCTCAATACGCTACGATTCTATCACTTGTCTCAATACGCTATGATCCTATCACTTGCCTCAATACGCTATGATCCTATCACTTCTCAATACGCTATGATCCAATAACTTATCTGGGCCAGTTAAAACACTATGATCCTATCACTTGTCTCAATACGCTATGATTCTATCACTTGTCTCAATACGATATGATTCAATCACTTGTCTGGGCCAGTCAAAACACTATGATCCTTTTACTTGTCTGGGCCAGTAAATACGCAATGATCCTATCACTTGTTGCAATACGCTATGATCCTATCACTTGTCTGGGCCAGTCAATACTCTATGATCCTATCACTTGTCTCAATACGCAATGATCCTATCACTTGTCTCAATACGCTACGATCCAATCACTTGTCTGGACCAGTAAAAACGCTTTTATCCTATCACTTGTCTTGGCCAGTCAATACGCTATGATCCTATCACTTGTCTCGACCAGTCAATACGCTATGATCCTATCACTTGTCTCAAGACGCTATGATCCTATCACTTGTCTCAGAATGCTAAAATTCAATTACTTGTCTGAGCCAGTCAATACGCTATAATCCTATCACTTGTCTGGGCCAATCAATACGCTATGATCCTATCACTTGTCTCAAAACGCTATGATCCTATCACTTGTCTGGGCCAGTCAATACGCTATGATCCTATCACATGTCTCAATACGCTATGATCCTATCACTTGTCTCAATACGCTATGATCCTATCACTTGTCTCAATACGCTATGATCCTATCACTTGTCTCAATACGCTACGATTCTATCACTTGTCTCATTACGCTATGTTTCTATCATTTGTCTCAATACGCTATGATCCTATGACTTGTCTCAATACGCTATGATCCTATCACTTGTCTGGGCCAGTCAATACTCTATGATCCTATCACTTGTCTCAATACGCAATGATCCTATCACTTGTCTCAATACGCTATGATCCTATCACTTGTCTCAATACGCTACGATTCTATCACTTGTCTCAATACGCTATGATCCTATCACTTGTCTCAATACGCTATGATAAAATCACTTGTCTGGGCCAGTCAATACGCAATGATCCTATCACTTGTCTGGGCCAGTCAATACGCTATGATCCTATTACTTGTCTTATACGCAATGATCCTATCACTTGTCTCAATACGCTATGATTCAATCACTTGTCTGGGCCAGTCAAAACCCTATGATCCTATCACTTGTCTGGGCCAGTCAATACGCTATAATCCTATCACTTGTCTAAATACGCTTTGATCCTATCATTTGTCTCAATACGCTATGATCCTATCACTTGTCTCAATACGCTACGATTCTATCACTTGTCTCAATACGCTATTTTCTTATCACTTGCCTCAATACGCTATGATCCTATCACTTGTCTCAATACGCTATGATCCAATCACTTGTCTGGACCAGTCAATACGCTATGATCCTATCACTTGTCTGGACCAGTCAATACGCTATGATCCAATCACTTGTCTGGACCAGTCAAAAAGCTATGATCCTATAACTTGTCTGGACCAGTCAATACGCTATGATCCTATCACTTGTCTGGACCAGTCAATACGATATGATCCTATCACTTGTCTGGACCAGTCCATACGCTATGATCCTATCACTTGTCTCAATACGCTATGATCCTATCACTTGTCTCAATACGCTACGATTCTATCACTTGTCTCAATACGCTATGTTCCTATCACTTGCCTCAATACGCTATGATCCTATCACTTGTCTCAATACGCTATGATGCAATCACTTGTCTGGACCAGTAAATACGCTATGATCCTATCACTTGTCTGGACCAGTAAATACGCTATGATCCTATCACTTGTCTGGACCAGTCAATACGCTATGATCCTATCATTTGTCTTGACCAGTCAATACGCTATGATCCTATCACTTGTCTGGGCCAGTCAATACGCTATGATCCTATCACTTGTCTCAATACGCTATGATCCTATCACTTGTCTCAATGCGCTATGATTCAATCTATTGTCTGGGCCAGTCAAAACACTATGATCCTATTACTTGTCTGGGCTAGTCAATACGCTATGATCCTAACACTTGTCTCAATACGCTATGATCCTATCACTTGTCTCAATACGCTAAGATTCTATCAATTGTCTCAATACGCTATGATCCTATCACTTGCCTCAATACGCTATGATCCAATCATGTGTCTGGAACATCAATACGCTATGATCTTATCATCTGTCTGGACCAGTCAATACGCTATGATCCAATCACTTGTCTGGACCAGTCAATACGCTATGATCCTATCACTTGTCTGGACCAGTCAATACGCTATGATCCTATCACTTGTATGGGCCAGTCAATACGCTATGATCCTTTCACTTGTCTCAAAACGATATGATGCAATCACTTGTTTGGACCAGTCAATACGCTATGATGCAATCACTTGTCTGGACCAGTCAATACGCTATGATCCTATCACTTGTCTTGACCAGTCAATACGCTATGATCCTATCACTTGTCTGGATAAGTCAATACGCTATGATCCTATCATTTGTCTGGACCATTCAATACGCTATGATCCTTGCACTTGTATGGGCCAGTCAATACGCTATGATCCTATAACTTGTCTCAATACGCTATGATTTAATTAACAGGTCTCAATACGCTATGATTCAATCTATTGTCTGGGCCAGTCAAAACACTATGATCCTATCACTTGTCTGGGCTAGTCAATACGCTATTATCCTATCACTTGTCTCAATACGCTATGATCCTATCACTTGTTTAAATACGCTACGATCCTATTACTTGTCTCAATACGCTATGATCCTATCACTTGCCTCAATACGCTATGATCCTATCACTTCTTAATACGCTATGATCCAATCACTTGTCTGGGTAAGTCAATACGCTATGATCCTATCACTTGTCTGAACCAGTCAATATGCTATGATCCTATCACTTGTCTTAATACGCTATGATCCTATCACTTGTCTCAATACGCTACGATTCTATCACTTGTCTCAATACGCTATGATCCTATCACTTGCCTCAATACGCTATGATCCTATCACTTCTCAATACGCTATGATCCAATCACTTGTCTGGGCCAGTCAATACGCTATGATCCTATCACTTGCCTTTATGCGCTTTGATCCTATCACTTGTCTTAATACGCTATGAATCAATCACTTATCTGGGCCAGTTAAAACACTATGATCCTATCACTTGTCTCAATACGCTATGATCCTATCACTTGTCTCAATACGCTATGATCCTATCACTTGTCTCAATACGCTACGATTCTATCACTTGTCTCAATACGCTATTTTCTTATCACTTGCCTCAATACGCTATGATCCTATCACTTGTCTCAATACGCTATGATCCAATCACTTGTCTAGACCAGTCAATACTCTATGATCCTATAACTTGTCTGGACCAGTCAATACGCTATGATCCAATCACTTGTCTGGACCAGTCAAAAAGCTATGATCCTATAACTTGTCTGGACCAGTCAATACGCTATGATCCTATCACTTGTCTGGACCAGTCAATACGATATGATCCTATCACTTGTCTGGACCAGTCCATACGCTATGATCCTATCACTTGCCTCAATACGCTATGATCCTATCCCTTCTCAATACGCTATGATCCAATCACTTATCTGGGCCAGTTAAAACACTATGATCCTATCACTTGTCTCAATACGCTATGATTCTATCACTTGTCTCAATACGATATGATTCAATCACTTGTCTGAGCCAGTCAAAACACTATGATCCTTTTACTTGTCTGGGCCAGTAAATACGCAATGATCCTATCACTTGTCGCAATACGCTATGATCCTATCACTTGTCTGGGCCAGTCAATACTCTATGATCCTATCACTTGTCTCAATACGCAATGATCCTATCACTTGTCTCAATACGCTACGATCCAATCACTTGTCTGGACCAGTCAAAACGCTATTATCCTATCACTTGTCTTGGCCAGTCAATACGCTATGATCCTATCACTTGTCTGGACCAGTCAATACGCTATGATCCTATCACTTGTCTCAAGACGCTATGATCCTATCACTTGTCTCAATATGCTAAAATTCAATTACTTGTCTGAGCCAGTCAATACGCTATAATCCTATCACTTGTCTGGGCCAGTCAATACGCTATGATCCTATCATTTGTCTCAATACGCTATGATCCTATCACTTGTCTCAATACGCTATGATCCTATCACTTGTCTGGGCCAGTCAATACGCTATGATCCTATCACATGTCTCAATACGCTATGATCCTATCACTTGTCTCAATACGCTATGATTCAATCACTTGTCTGGGCTAGTCAAAACACTATGGTCCTATCACTTGTCTGGGCCAGTCAATACGCTATGATCCTATCACTTGTCTCAATACGCTACGATCCAATCACTTGTCTGGACCAGTCAATACGCTATGATCCTACCACTTGTCTGGACCAGTCAATACGCTATGATTCTATCACTTGTCTGGACCACTCAATACTCTATGATCCTATCACATGTCAGGACTAGTCAAAACGCTATGATCCTATCACTTGGATCATAGCGTATTGACTGGCCCAGACAAGTGATAGGATCATAGCGTATTGAATGGTCCAGACAAATGATAAAATCATAGCGTATTGACTTATCCAGACAAGTGATAGGATCATAGCGTATTGACTAATCCAGAAAAGTGATAGGATCATAGCGTATGATCCTATCACTTGTCTCAATACGCTATGATCCTAACACGTGTCTCAATAGGCTTTGATTTAATTACTTATCTAGGCCAGTCAATACGCTATGATTCTATCACTTGTCTGGGCCAGTCAATACGCTTTGATCCTATTACTGGTCTCAATAATCTATGATCCAATCACTTGTCTGGACCAGTCATCACGTTATGAATCTATCATCTGTCTGGACCAGTCAATACGCTAAGATCCTATCACTTGTCTGGGCCAGTCAATACGCTATGATCCTATAATATGTCAGGACCATTTGAAAAAAAAGGGGGATGGGGAAGAATGGGCCACTGAAAAAAAAATGATAAAAATTCGCGTTTTAAATTATCTTAATTTACATTGTGGGAGGCGCGGTGATGAGCGGTAAAGCGCTTGACTTCCGGACCGGGTTCGAATCATGGTGATGACTGGGATTTTTTTTTATTTCGGAGTCCATCCAGCTCTAATGGGTGCTTGACATAAGTTGGGAAAAGTAAAGGCGTTTGGTCGTTTTTCTGGCTCTCTCAGAGTCCAGTCAATTACTTACTCTCTCAGAGTCCAGTCCACTACTTACTCTCTCAGAGTCCAGTCCACTACTTACTCTTTCAAAGTCCAGTCCACTACTTACTCTTGAGAGTCCAGTCCACTACTTATTCTTTCACAGTCCAGTCCACTACTTACTCTTTCAAAGTCCAGTCCTTTACTTACTCTCTCCATTACACAACCAACTAAAAATTCACACATCTTATCTTCTACCCTGCACACGTTCAGTGGACCTGTTGACCACAATCTCACTATTGCAAAAAACAAAGTTTGTATCCGGTAAGTACTAGTCCTACATGAACATGTCAGGGAGAAATAACATTAAAACATCAGACACTACTAGCGTACACCGATTGACCTATAAGCCCTTCAAATGAACTAGGAGTATCCAGTGTTCGGTTTTTCATTTCTCTTTAAATTTAAAAAGAACATTTGGAATGGAATACGTAACTTACAAAACTAAAACACGAATACCCTTGCATTGCACATGGAGAGAGAGACAGAGAGAGAGAGAGAGAGAGAGAGGCCGTTACGTGCACAGGTTAACTTTCCACTACGCATGTGTAGAAAAGTCGTTTAACTATACATTTTTTACAAAGCTTATATCAACACTGTCTGTATGTCTGTCTGTCTGGTAAAAAGTGTGTAGACGTTATTTCTCCAATACCTATTCTTTGATCATGTTGAAACTTCGAACAGTTATTCATTGACATAGACAAGACATAAATCAATATTAAGATATAAGATTTTTTTATATTTTGCTTCTTTCTTGATGGTATTTCTAAAAAAAAGGGGAGCTGATTATAACTATACAAAGACGTGCAATTTACATCTAAAGAATTTTTATTTTATTTTATTTTATAGGAGTAAGTATCCTCTACCTGTTAGGCAACCCCGGAATATACATACATTCATATATAGTTTTATACAGCGCTTTTTTTGTAAAAAAAAGCCCTACTCAGTGATGGATTACCTAACTTTTAACTACTAATAGATTAATAATAAACGTTAAAATACAAGAAATGTAATGATTTTTTTTCTCCACCTTGAAAAAGGTTTCGGTACGCCGTACCGGTGCGTAACATCATAAAGCAAACACTGTATATATATATATATATATATATATACATATACTCGCCGCTTATATTGATTGAAGGGAAAGCATTGTTGAATTGCTACGGTATCTATTAATATTGTAAAGTTATTATGCACTCTCACTTTTCTAAAAAAAACCCAATAATTAATAACCACATATAACTGGGTATTAACTAGTAGTTTTACTGATCAACCGATTGATTTTTATCGATTCATGTGTTGTCATGGACAATAAAATTATTGTGCACACTTACAACTTTATCTGAGAATTTCGAAGTGGGAGAAAAGAAAAGTGTCAACAGACGGAATAAACAATGTCACTTGGTTAACAAAACATTTCTAGTTTATCTCTGCACATTAGAGGGGCAAAATGTCTCATACATTTTAAATCTACCAAAAGATCCCAACTATCTTGAAAAAAAATTACGTATATAAAAAAAAAGTTTTTTTATTGGGTTATCAAAAAAGTTTTCCGCTCTAGTACAGCTACATTTCGACTAAGTGCAAAGATTCGCTATTACAGATAAATTGGTTTCATTATATGCTTCTAAGTCACGATGTTCATGGGAAAAAGAAAGAAAATAAATGTTATAAGTTATACTTATAACTTATAACAAATGAAAATGGTAGAGCCTAGCCTAACGAATGAAAATGGTAGAGCCTAGCCTAACGAATGAAAATGTTAGGGCCCAGCCTAACGAATGAAAATGGTAGAGCCTAGCCTAACGAATGAAAATGGTAGAGCCTAGCCTAATGAAGAAAAAAGGTAGAGCCTATCCTAATGAATGAAAATGGTAGAGCCTAGTATAACGATTGAAAATGGTAGAGCCTATCCTAACGAATGAAAATGGTAGAGCCTAGTCTAACGAATGAAAATGGTAAAGCCTAGCCTAACGAATGAAAATGGTAGAGCCTATCCTAACGAATGAAAATGGTAGAGCCTAGCCTACCGAATGAAAATGGTAGAGCCTAGTCTAACGAATGAAAATGGTAAAGCCTAGCCTAACGAATGAAAATGGTAGAGCCTATCCTAACGAATGAAAATGGTAGAGCCTAGCCTACCGAATGAAAATGGTAGAGCCTAGTTTCACGATTGAAAATGGTAGAGCCTAACATAACGAATGAAAATGGTAGAGCCTAGCTTAATACATGGAAATGGTAGAGCCTAGCCTAACGAATGAAAAAAGTAGAGCCTAGCCTTACGAATGAAAATAGCAGAGCCTAGCCTAACGAATGAAAATGGTAGACCTAGCCTAACGAATAAAAATGAATAGTAGAACCTAGCCTAGTGAATGAAAAGAAAAAAAATGTTATAAGTTATACTTATAACTTATAACAAATGAAAATAGTAGAGCCTAGCCTAACGAATGAAAATGGTAGAGCCTAGCCTAACGAATGAAAATGTTAGGGCCTAGCCTAACGAATGAAAATGGTAGAGCCTAGCCTAACGAATGAAAATGGTAGAGCCTAGCCTAATGAAGAAAAATGGTAGAGCCTAGCCTAATGAATGAAAATGGTAGAGCCTAGTATAACGATTGAAAATGGTAGAGCCTATCCTAACGAATGAAAATGGTAAAGCCTAGCTTAAAGAATGAAAATGGTAAAGCCTAGCCTAACGAATGAAAATGGTTGACCTAGCCTAACGAATGAAAATGGTTGACCTAGCCTAACGAATGAAAATGAATAGTAGAACCTAGCCTAATGAATGAAAATGGTAGAGCCTAGTCTATTGAATGAAAATAGTAGAACCTAACCTAACGAATGAAACCTGTCCCACAATTTTACTGCCACTACAGACTATACGGCGCTCTCGTATGTAGTATGCATTGACGCTGTGTTCGTCCATTACAAACCATTAGGTAATGCAAGAAGCGTTGATTAGTTAAACGACAGACATTTAAGGCCAGTTGTCATGTCACAAACCATTAGATAATGCAAGAAGTGTTGATTAGTTAAACGACAGAGACTTAAGGCCAGTTGCAATGTCACAAATCATTAGGTAATTCAAGAAATGTTGATTAGTTAAACATCAGAGACTAAAGGCTTGTTGTAATGTCGAGGTTAAAGATATCAGCTTCAAGTCTCGTGAAGAGCATGTAAAGAAACATCAATTTGTATTCACTAGAAGTCAGTCTTGATAATTACAATTCAAAATCACTTTACGTATATACACACTAGTCCAGGGGTGGGCAAATTACGGACGGCGAGCCACATGCGCCCGCCGAAGTGTTTTATGCGGCCGCCTACACCTATGGAAATCAGGTTTACCCACAGTATATACATATAAAAATGCAAATATTAAAAATAATATCTATATAAATTATTGAAACTGTCTCATTATAAAATTTTTATGTAAACAAAGATTATGTTTATTGGTTATACATCAACAACACACTTGATTCAAGACACAATGTCTGAGTGGTGGGTAGGCTTGGAACAAGATAGCAAGTGTAACAACTAATTGAGTTCGATGTTTTTTTTAATTAAAAATATCCCAACCATAAACTCTAAACAGGAAAGTTTGCACAAAGCTCCATACAATTTCAATATAATATTGGATCACACACAATTGAAATCAATCTTATTAGAGATGAATGTTTTAACCACGGATAGTTCCGATTTATGAACAAAATAATCCAAAGTATCCGCTAGCTTAGCACGGGCAAGGCTAATGAGGTAAAAAATCTCGTATGTTACTTGAAAGACATTTGCTGCGACTTTGTTATCAATATTTCTAATGAAGAGTGGAAGACATTCCATGTTTTTATAATTGCTATTGCAATGAAATGTAAATGCATGTTAAATCTTTTCAAACAAGGCTTTTCCATTTCAACAGGCAAGCAAAAGAAAATAGTTTTTGTCATTTTCCATTGCTGAAAGATGAAACTATTTTTAGTGAAATGATTCAAAAGTATAACATTTGTTAAGATTCCTTAAATGTGCAATTTATAAAAGTAAATTTTAAGACGCCAAGAGCCAGTCTTCAATATCATCAGCTCACCATTTTTCGCAGAAGCTGATTCAGCTCCAGAGGACATAACTCCAAGCAAAGAGAAGTTCTAGTTATTACTACCTCGGTAGTCTTATGGGGGCCAGAAGCTGTATTTCCACACTTAAAAAAAATTTGCTGATGTTCACACTATGTAGGTACACACATCCGTTTTTCTTCTTCTTCGTTCTCATTTTATATGTTGGAGGGTTCAGAACAGTAATTCTACATTTGAGATGAACCGCGCAAGTGGTTTCCGGATCAGGCAGTTCTCCGAATAGTCTTTGAAGAGTTTTGCTAGGGTCTCTTTATTTAGTATGCACCATTGAAGGGACATGGTCAGCATTCTCTGGTGATGCTCCACAAGGGCAGGTTTCGCTCGTCCCGACATTCAACTTCCGGAACATATATTATTGTCTCATTTAGTGAGCAAATATTTTTTTGTGGAAACTAAATAAGTATAATCACTGGTCAATTTGACAGCAATCATAGTGGTAACAACTAGTAAGCTAGTTCCACATTCCGGAACATTATGCATGAGTGTAATATATAGTTAAAAGCCAATCTACACAGTTAGCGAGCGTATCTTTCTAAGATATATACCTATATGCGGCCCGCCATTCCCAAACTTTTTTTAATGCGGCCCTCACTACAAAAAGGTTGCCCACCCCTGCACTAGTCCAATAGTTATGTTTTTGAAATAAAAGATTTTGGGTCCTTAACTCTAAGCATGAAAACATGAATCAAATATTAAATGAGTTACGTACCCATGAAGAGGCCTTGCTATTCGCCTTATTTTATATGTGTTCTTGCACTGATGCACAGCAACATTTTTTAGCGGCCCCCTAAAGTGGAAAAGACGCTATGGTTTTGTGCGAAATGTCTGTCCGTCTGTCCGTCCGTCCCGTTTAGATCTCGTAAACTAGAAAAGATATTTAAAAAAAAGGTATCACCATATTTTAGACCATTCAAAGTTCTGATGAAACGGCTATTTTTTGTTTCTGAAAGCGAAATATCTAATTTTTAAATCAGTTTTGCAAGCAGTTTTTTAGAAACAAAAAAGTAATTAGTATGCATCATAATTTACACCTAATTTAGAACGAATAGTAATCTTGTAAACATCGTTGTCCTATACTTCTTAGTATAACTCTCATTTTTAATTTTTTTTTTTTTTTTAATTAAAATAAGAGATTGAGCTTTTTCAAAAAAAATCATTCAATTATAAGATATCAGTTCCGCCAGAGGATTCGCGGTGGCTGAGCGGTAAAGCGCTTGGCTTGGGTACCTGATATTACTTGGGGAAAAGTAAAGGCGGTTGGTCGTTGTGCTGGCTACATGACACCATCGTTAACCGTAGGCCACAAAAACAGATGAACTTTACATCATCTGCCCTAAAGACCAGAAGGTCTGTAAGGGGAACTAGTTAGGCTAGGTTAACATTTAACTTTACATTCACTTTTACCTATCCTTTGATCTGCTAGACCGTTGGAGCACTACACAAGATCTGTTAACCTTCTTTCTCCATTCTTATCTCTCATTTGTCTTTGATATATTTCATTCAGATGTTCTTTCTAAAAATATTGATACCTGCATTTTTACCTACCTGGGTGGACCACTTCTGGGGCCGATTTTGAGTTTCTGTTTCCACTAAAACTGTCTTATATAACCTTGTTTTAAATACTGTACAAATATCACAATCGACTTTGTCATGGTCATACTCTCGTTGTTAAAAGGGAATCCCCAATAATATATATTAGAAAATCCAATGTGTCTGGTAATTATATATATATATATATATATATATATATATATATATATATATATATATATATATATATATATATATATATGAGATGTTATGTTCTCTCGGAGGTTCTCTGTTATTTATTTAAGGTGTCTTAAAAGTAAATGAGACTAGGGGGGAGGGCAATATAGCACGCATCTACATATAAACCACACCTTACATTACAGACGCATACTGAGTACAAAATTCAATACCTGTTTCATGCAACCGCATTCGGAGCATCAGAACACACCCACGACCCTAGGGATCCACCGACAATTAGTCACAAGGCATTAGTTCACTTAATACTTAATAAAAATAAGACTAAAACTTCAAAAATCTTTCACGCGACGTCAAGAAACCAGCATACTCATATTCAAGATACTTTTTTATAACAAAACACTAGGTATAACACTTTAAACTGTACAATACTTCCACGCGATCCCAAGACACCAGCAAACTCATATTCAAGATACTATTTCATCACAAAACACTAGGGCTCACACTTTAAACTGTACAATACTTCCATGCGACCCCAAGAAACCAGCAAACTCAAATAATTCAAGATAGTATTTCATACCAAAACACTAGAGCTAACACTTTAAACTGTACAATACTTCAACACGACCCTAAAACACCAGAAAACTCATATTATAGATACTATTTCATAACAAAACACTAGGGCTAACACTTTAAACTGTACAATACTTTAACGCGACCCGAAAACACCAGCAAACTCATATTATTTAAAATACTTTTTCATAACAAAACACTAGGGCTAACACTTTAAGCTGTACAATATTTCCACGCGACCCCAAGACAAAAGCAAACTCATATTCAAGATACTATTTCCTAAAAAAACACTAGGGTTAACACTTTAAACTGGACAATACTTTAACGCGACCCCAAGACACCAACTAACTCTTATTAAAGATACTATTTCATACCAAAACACTAGGGCTAACCCTTTAAACTGTACAATATTTCAACACGACCTTAAGACACCAGCCAACTCATATTCAAGATACTATTTCATAACAAAACACTAGGGCTAGACACTTTACACTGTACAATACTTCCACGCGACACAAATAAACTTATATTTAAGGTACTTATTTACAACAAAACGCTAGGGCTAGATTAATAAACTGTACAATAATTTCACGCGAAACCAAGACACCTCCATAATCTTTTATTATAGATAAAGATATTACCTGAAAAAAATTACAAATTACAGCACGCGGGAAATATCTTGACGCGACTTAGTGGTATTCGTCTATTTTCAATGTCGGCACGAAGAGTAGAAAATCTTTAAAAAAAACCTAGATTACAAAGAAAGGCGGCCCCAATCGAATTCACCAATAAACCAGGAATATTCAAGTCTTGTTTTTTTAGCGGCCCCCGAAAGACGAAAAGACGCTATTAATTTTGTCTGGCCTATCTGTCCGTCCAATCATCCCGTTTACATCTCGGAAACTAGAAGTGAAAATGAACATCGGACATCATGATATTTTAGTTATTAAAATTATCTGTGCAAGCTGAGTTTTCCAAAAAATAAACTTTTAAATTATGTCCAACTTATATGCATAGAAAATAGATTTTTTCTCTTTGAAAAAAAGTATCTAAAAATGTGTGTATATGTAGTAGTTAGTATGACAGAACTAATTTAACTTAATAAAACAAATGTAATTTTTTTATTTTACATAAATCTAAAACCGTTTTAATAAATGTGTTAGAAATATGGTAAATAGTCATCTCCCCAGCTAAAGAGCCTCCCTAATTTGTTACTTTTAATAGTGAATAATTGTAAAAAGTAGTTTATTTTTATGGGAAAAAAAAACTGCTAGCATTAATGATTTTAACAATTACATTGTTTCGCTTTCAGAAAAAAAAAAGTAGCCGTTGCATGAGAACTTTGAATGGTCTAAAATATTGCGATGTCGGATTTTCACTCTCTTTTCTAGTTGACGAGCTTTAAACAGGACGGACATACAAGCCACACAAAAATAAAGCGTCTTTTGCCCTTTCGGAGGCCGCTAAAATATTTTTAATCGCACAGATTTATTATAGTTAGTCTTGGTCTTTTACAAATGTAATTATATGACTTATCCAACCTAATCGATACAAATGCAATTAATATAAGATTAGTTGTTTTTTTGTATTTTATTAGCGGCCCTCGAAAGGGGAAAAGGCGCTATTTTTTTGTGTGAAATGTCGGTCCGTCTGTCCGTCCGTCCCGTTTTGATCTCGTTAACTAGAAAAGATATTGAAAATCGAACATCACAATATTTTAGACCATTCAAAGTTCTGATGCAACGTTTACTTTTTTTTTCTGAAAGTGAAAAATCTAATTTTAAAATCAGTTATGCATTTTTTTTAAAGAGAAAAAGCTAATTAGTATGCATTATAAGTTAGATCTAGTTTAAAACGAATAGTAATTTTATAAACTTAATTTTTTTACACTTTTTTTTAAATAAAAGAGATAAGTATTTCAAAAAATTAGATCAATTATAAGACATCAGTTAGACCAGGACAGGCGCGGGTTCGAATCCTGGTGAAGACTGTGATTTTTAACTTTGGAATCTTTGGGCGCCTCTGAGTCTACTCAGCTCTAATAGGTATCTGACATTAGTTGGGGAAAAGTAAAGGCGGTTGGTCGTTGTGCTGGCTACATGAAACCATCGTTAACCGTAGGCCATAAAAACAGATGAACTTTACATCATCTGCCCTATAGACCAGAAGGTCTGAAAAGGGAACTAGTTAGGCTAGGTAAACATTTAACTTTACATTCACTTTCACCTATCCTTTGATCTGCTAGTCCGTTGGGGCACTACACAAGATCTGTTAACCTTCTTTCTCCATTCTTATCTCTCATTTGTCTTTGATATATTTCATTCAGATGTTCTTCCTGAAAATATTGATACCTGCATTTTTACCTACCTGGGTGGACCACTTCTGGGGCCGATTTTGAGTTTGTGTTTCCACAAAAACTGTCTTTTATAACCTTGTTTTAAATACTGTACAAATATCACTATCGACTTTGTCATGGTCATACTCTCGTTGTTAAAAGGGAATCCCCAATAATATATATTAGAAAATCCAATGTGTCTGGTAATTATATATATATATATATATATATATATATATATATATATATATATATATATATATATATAAATATATATATATGAGATGTTATGTTCTCTCGGAGGTTCTCTGTTATTTATTTAAGGTGTCTTAAAAGTAAATGAGACTAGGGGGGAGGGCAATATAGCACGCACCTACATATAAACCACACCTTACATTACAGACGCATGCTGAGTACAAAATTCAATACCTGTTTCAAGCAACCGCATTCGGAGCATCAGAACACACCCACGACCCTAGGGATCCACCGACAATTAGTCACAAGGCATTAGTTCACTTAATACTTAATATAAATAAGACTAAAACATCAAAAATCTTTCACGCGACGACAAGAAACCAGCATACTCATATTCAATATACTTTTTCATAACAAAACACTAGGGCTCACATTTTAAACTGTACAATACTTTCACGCGATCCCAAGACACCAGCAAACTCATATTCAAGATACTATTTCATAACAAAACACTAGGGCTCACACTTTAAACTGTACAATACTTCCACGCGATCTCAAGACACCAGCAAACTCATATTCAAGATACTATTTCATCACAAAACACTAGGGCTCACACTTTAAACTGTACAATACTTCCACGCGATTCCAAGACACCAGCAAACTCATATTCAAGATACTATTTCATCACAAAACACTAGGGCTAACACTTTAAACTGTACAATACTTCCACGCGACCCCAAGAAACCAGCAAACTCATATAATTCAAGATACTATTTCATAACAAAACACTAGAGCTAACACTTTAAACTGTACAATACTTCAACACGACCCTAAAACACCAGAAAACTCATATTATAGATACTTTTTCATAACAAAACACTAGGGTTAACACTTTAAACTGTACAATACTTTAACGCAACCCGAAAACACCAGCCAACTATTATCATTCAAAATACTTTTTCATAACAAAACACTAGGGCTAACACTTTAAACTGTACAATATTTCCACGCGACCCCAAGACACCAGCAAACTCATATTCAAGATACTATTTCCTAAAAAAACACTAGGGTTAACACTTTAAACTGTACAATACTTTAACGCGACCCCAAGACACCAACAAACTCATATTAAAGATACTATTTCATAACAAAACACTAGGGCTAACACTTATAAACTATACAATACTTCCACGCGACTCTAAGACACCTAAAAAAATTCATATTCAAGATACTAATTCATAACAAAACACTAGGACTAACAATTTAAACTGTACAATACTTTAACGCGACCCCATGACACCAACTAACTCTTATTAAAGATACTATTTCATACCAAAACACTAGGGCTAACCCTTTAAACTGTACAATATTTCAACACGACCTTAAGACACCAGCCAACTCATATTCAAGATACTATTTCATAACAAAACACTAGGGCTAGACACTTTACACTGTACAATACTTCCACGCGACACCAATAAACTTATATTTAAGGTACTTATTTACAACAAAACGCTAGGGCTAGATTAATAAACTGTACAATAATTTCACGCGAAACCAAGACACCTCCATAATCTTTTATTATAGATAAAGATATTACCTGAAAAAAATTACAAATTACAGCACGCGGGAAATATCTTGACGCGACTTAGTGGTATTCGGCTTTTTTCAATGTCGGCACGAAGAGTAGAAAATCTTTAAAAAAAAACTAGATTACAAAGAAAGGCGGCCCCAATCGAATTCACCAATAAACCAGGAATATTCAAGTCTTGTTTTTTTAGCGGCCCCCAAAAGAGGAAAAGACGCTATTAATTTTGTCTGGCCTATCTGTCCGTCCAATCATCCCGTTTACATCTCGGAAACTAGAAGTGAAAATGAACATCGGACATCATGATATTTTAGTTATTAAAATTATCTGTGTAAGCTGAGTTTTCCAAAAAATAAACTTTTAAATTATGTCCAACTTATATGCATAGAAAATAGATTTTTTCTCTTTGAAAAAAAGTATCTAAAAATGTGTGTATATGTAGTAGTTAGTATGACAGAACTAATTTAACTTAATAAAACAAATGTAATTTTTTTATTTTACATAAATCTAAAACCGTTTAAATAAATGTGTTAGAAATATGGTAAATAGTCATCTCCCCCAGCTAAAGAGCCTCCCTAATTTGTTACTTTTAATAGTGAATAATTGTAAAAAGTAGTTTATTTTTATGGGAAAAAAAACCTGCTAGCATTAATGATTTTAACAATTACATTGTTTCGCTTTCAGAAAAAAAAAGTAGCCGTTGCATGAGAACTTTGAATGGTCTAAAATATTGCGATGTCGGATTTTCACTCTCTTTTCTAGTTGACGAGCTTTAAACAGGACGGACATACAAGCCACACAAAAATAAAGCGTCTTTTGCCCTTTCGGAGGCCGCTAAAATATTTTTAATCGCACAGATTTATTATAGTTAGTCTTGGTCTTTTATAAATGTAATTATATGACTTATCCAACCTAATCGATACAAATGCAATTAATATAAGATTAGTTGCATCAGAACTTTGAATGGTCTAAAATATTGTAATATCGGATTTTCACTCTTTTTTCTAGTTGGCCTTCAGTATCATAAATAGCGCTCCCCCAGAACCCCTTGTTGGCATTGTCTGGAGATCTGCAATTCTCCCACTATTTCCAGGAATAACCTTATCTAGGGCACAATAAACGTCTTCCAAAAGAATGATTGTTCAAATTGTAATAAAGATTATGTACACACACACACACATGATATGTATATATATAAAGAGTCACTGAACAAATCCTTATGGAGAGTAAGCATAAAGAAAGTGTCCTAGAGTGCAGATGGCATACAATGCCTAGTTCTTACAGAAGACCAATGTGTGACTGCAAATTGTATTCAGGATTTTTTTAACATACAAAGGCACATACAAAGTTGCAAAAGGAATAGATTATCTTTTAGCACGTTACATTCCAAAGGATCTCTCTCACTCTTTCGCTCTCTCTCTCTCTCTCACTCTCTAACTCTCTCTCACTCTCTCTCACGCTCTCTCTCACACTCTCTCACTCTCTCTTTTACTCACTCTCTCTCTTTCTCTCTCTCACTCTCTCTCTTTCTCTCTCTCACTCTCTCTAAAAATTTAAATCTTCTTAAATTAAATATAAATCTTTTATTCTGAAACTAGGAATCATTTCAATATTATAGAAAATGTATAAATGTAACATACAATTCAACTTAACATCTTTTACTCTAGTCGCAAGTCTCTCTCCCTTAAACTGAATGTGCAAGTCTTCTTGCCCCCTTTTACCATAGGCCAAACTTTTTTTAGAGCTTACGGGTAAAACGTCATTGGTTTAAAAAAAATTGACATTACTTGTCAACAACATACAGCCATGACCCTGCCCTGTAAATATTCAATCTAAAAATAATTTTAGTGCAAAAGCTGTTTCATGTTACGAAACAATATGTTGGTGGCAAAAGTGCAATGCAGTTCTATCGAATAAAACAATAATATATGCGACGCATAAAAAAATGCGTCATATCGAAAAGCAGAGCTAGCAAATTTAATATAGGACGAACTATCTATTAAGTAGGTCTAACTGCCAAAGGGGATTCTCGCCTCTAGAAATCTTTGAAATGTTTGACACTAAAAAAAAAAACAATGAAAATTTGTTTTACAGTTAATACAAAATAGTTTATACGATTATGCGATTATGACAAAAAGCTTTAAATAAAAGTCATGCGTGGTCCAACTAAAAAATGAAATCCTTTATTTATAGCAAATGAAAAAAAAAAATTTCCTAAAATTGAGCGATTGTATACCATTTGTTATTTTTGAGTGTTACCTCATATAGAGATTTAATAACATTTTCTAGGTTTTAGCCAAATTACTGATACAACTAGAGAAGAACCAGTGGCGTAGATAGGGTGGCGAAAGAGGGTCCACATTTAAAAATCCCAAGTGCCCTACTTAAGCCGGCCCCAAAAATAAGTGTCCGATTTTTTTTTTAGATTAAATATTTAGGAAATGCCATGTTATCTTGTTACTAGTCGACCGGTGGCGTAGCATACGCCGCTACTTTGCAGGACCGGCCTTAGGCCACAGCAACCTATGCGACCACATTGGGCCCCGCACTTTCATAGGACCCGCACTTTCATAGGACCCGCTCTAATTCTAGGTGTATAAATAATTAAATTAAACCATATTATAACTTAAAACAGATTTCCTGCGCCCTCCAGAAATTACTAAATATACGAAAAAGTCCTTAAAATATACGGAAATGTATAGACAAAAATTGTCATTTTGGGGTGTCATTCAATATGGAAAACGCCAATCCTACGAGCGATAAATAAAAAAGGCATTATGCAATAGCCGTAACAGTGTAATCTGGTGAAAGAAGCTTTCGCGTCTCCAACTAATGAAGAATTACTTGAGGTCAACAATTCTCAAAGATAGATTGAAACATTTGGTAATTCTTGCTATTGATCGTGATCTATGTAGGAAACAGAATTATCATGATATACTTACTTTATGACTTTGCTACGCGCAAGGCTCGTAAAGTAATTCTGTACGTAGTAAAGAATGAATAAAAGGCACAGACGAATTTATTTTCTAATACAAACTCTTAAATTTCACTTATTTAAAAAAGGAGAAAAATCTGATCCAGGAAACTACAGACCAGTATCACTTACCAGCATCACATGGAAAATACTAGACCACATAATATGTAGCAATATCTTAAACCACTTAGACAAACACAATGTCCTCACCCCATACCAACATGGCTTTAGGAAATATAGATCATGTGAAACACAACTAATAGGACTAATTGATGATTTTTCAAAAGGTTTAGATAATAGTGAACAAATAGATGCTATCTTACTAGATTTTTCCAAGGCTTTTGACAAAGTTCACCACCATAGTTTGCTTAAAAAATTAAAATATTTCGGCATTAACGGTCCACTGCATCAGTGGATTAAAGATTTTCTGATAGAGAGAAAACAAACTGTAATAATAAATGGCTCTAAATCAACACTAATAACAGTAAACTCACATGTACCTCAAGAAACAGTCTTGGGTCCACTACTATTTTTAATTTACATAAATGATTTACCAAATTGCATTAGTTCAGGAACAAAAGTCAGATTATTTGCAGACGATTGCATAATATGTAGAGCAATAAAAACAATACAAGACACAGATATTTTACAAAGAGAATTAGATGAATTACAGAAATGGGAATCAAATTGGAGCATGTCTTTCCACCCAGAAAAATGTCAGTTGTTAAGAGTAACCAAAAAACTAAAACAAATTAATCCCACTTATCTTATTCATGGCAAACCAGTAACACAGGCTAAAAACTAAAAATACCTAGGTGTTATAATAAATGAAAAACTGTCATGGAATCCACATATTGATGAAACTATAAAAAAATCCAACAAAGTATTAGGGTTTATTAAAAGAAATTTCTATAAATCAAATAAGAACATAAAAATAAAATGTTATTTAACCTTGGTTAGGCCAATAATAGAATATGCATCCACCGTGTGGGACCCCTCAACTCAAGAAAACATTAAGAAACTGGAACAAACAAAAAATAGAGCAGTGAGATTCATAACAAACGAATATTGACATTTGACTAGGGTATTACCATTAGTAAAATCACTAAATTTAGAAAGCCTTCAGGACAGAAGACTCAAAAGTAAAGTAGCAATTATACATCAAACACTGAACCATAATCTTCAAATACAAAAACAAAATTTAATAAAATACTCTGAAAGACACAAAAACAAAGGCACATTCCTCGTCCCATATGCTAGGACAAATTTGTACAAATACTCCTTCTTCCCTAGTGCTATTAGAGCATGGAATGGGTTGCCTGAGCTAGCCAGAAAAACCAGTGACTTGTCAGAATTTAAGTCATTGGTTAATATGCATAACTAAATGCATGACGCGTAGGACGTAATCATCTTCTTTTTTGAAGTAACGTCTGTATTATATAAGATAAGATAAGATTATTGTCCGATTCCCTACCCAAACTTGGCCCGCGAAATCCGTTTCGCTTAGGGCCCCACAATGTTTAAGTCCGGCCACGCTATTTAGTGACGGGTGAATATACATAGTAAATTACTTGTTCTCTTTCCATGACTTCTTAATGGTTAAGTCTGGCGCTGCTTTTTAGTGTTTGTAAAATGTTTTACATGTTTCGGATGTTCCTTCAGAGTTGAAGAAGTATACTTCTTAGTCCAAACCTCCCGCAGATCGAAGGGGGATGGGAGCTGGCAGACTTTGACAGTCCAGTGATCAGCCATCCGTAGCGACGTGTAAATACCCACTTGTTCTCCCCCCCCCCCCCTTTTTTTTTTGTGGGGTTACTATCCGCAGAAATAAGAGAGTGATCTTTCCTTTACTTCTTGCTCGTCCAAACTGTTGAGCGAAGAAGAGAATTATATAGAGATTTATGTTGTATATGTAAATGAGTGACAGTGATGCATCTTATTCCGCACATTTAGACATATTTTTAAAGTACATTATCTCATGTCGTAATGTCGAATGTCAAATTGCACCTCCTTTCCGGGTACCCAAATTTCTTGCTACCACACTGAGAAGAACTTTGTGCCTTTATTATGTATAAAAAAGTGCTCAGTTAAAACTAAAAATAAAAGACATTTGAGGCTGGGGATACGATAAAGCTGCGATTAGGAAAGAAAAAAAAATGTTGATTAACTTAAAGTATTATATTGCCGCGTTTTAAATATTAAAATACAATCTGCTCCTCCATATAATCAATCTCTGAGTTTGAATGTTGCAGGACTCCCGTTCTGCGATGCCCTCGGCGTCTAAGAATAGGACGCCAGTCTTGAAAATAATTTAAGAGGCTGGAATCCTCTCTATATATTAACCTCACAAAGATATACAGTTAACCCTCTCTCAAATGGTCGACCCCAGGCCTCACGTAATCCTAACGCCGCCTATAGCAAAATCTTCTAACCATTCAATGCCCCAAGGATTTAATTGACCTGACGTTAGCTTGAACCTGTAGTAGACGTCAGTTAAAATCTATAACCAAAGTAAAAGAAATGATAGCCAGTCTTTGTTTATGTAGGTTTATGATAGACTGTTTCTATTAAGTTCATTCACCCAAACTTTTTTTTTTCTTAAAGAAAGCTTTGTAAAAAAAAAAGGGTATAAATTAAAGATATATTTCTAAATTCTATTTAAAAAAAAGTAGTACAGGTTGCACGTGGGTTGGAAAAGTTTCAAGACTTGATCGTTAGTGTCTTTGCAGCGTGGGTGTGTCCTCGTCGATGATGATTAACTTCACTAATTGTAAGGGGTAGAGTGCGTGCCACCTTAGGTCTAAATGTCAACTTGTTTACACTGGTCGCTTCTAGCATTAAGATCACGTGCTATAGACCAGGTTTTGTTTCGTTACATAAACAACAACAAAAAAAGGTTATTGAGTTGAAAGTGTTGTTTCGTTCTATTAGTTTGTACATAGATCTATTTTATGTAATTATTTTTGTTTCTTTACAAGTCTGTCTTGCTTTCTGTTTCTTTACAGGTCTGTCTTACTTTCAATTTTTTTACAAGTCTGTCTTACTTTCTGTTTCTTAACAGGTCTGTCTTACTTTCAGTTTCTTTACAGGTCTGTCTTACTTTCTGTTTCTTTACAGGTCTGCTTTACTTTCTGTCTCTTTACAAGTCTGTCTTACTTTCTGTTTCCTTACAGGTCTGTCTTACTTTCAGTTTCTTTACAGGTCTGTCTTACTTTCAGTTTCTTTACAAGTCTGTCTTACTTTCAGTTTCTTTACAAGTCTGTCTTACTTTCAGTTTCTTTACAGGTCTGTCACACTTTCTGTTTCTTTACAAGTCTGTCTTACTTTCTGTTTCTTTACAGGTCTGTCACACTTTCTGTTTCTTTACAAGTCTGTCTTACTTTCTGTTTCTTTACAGGTCTGTCACACTTTCTGTTTCTTTACAAGTCTGTCGTACTTTCTGTTTCTTTACAGGTCTGTCGCACTTTCTGTTTCTTTACAAGTCAGTCTTACTTTCTGTTTCTTTACAGGTCTGTCACACTTTCTGTTTCTTTACAAGTCTGTCTTACTTTCTGTTTCTTTACAAGTCTGTCGTACTTTCTGTTTCTTTACAAGTCAGTCTTACTTTCTGTTTCTTTACAGGTCTGTCACACTTTCTGTTTCTTTACAAGTCTGTCTTACTTTCTGTTTCTTTACAAGTCTGTCGTACTTTCTGTTTCTTTACAGGTCTGTCACACTTTCTCATTCTCTTGTTTCTTTCGTCTCTACCATCTATTTCTTTCTGTAACTTAGGAATCACGTGGCTAATTATTGTTTGTTTACGATTGGTGAAAGAGGTTCATTGATGAAGTCAACTTGGTACAGTCTTGCTGCCCTTATTACATTCAAATAACATTTAAGAAAAAAATTGTCTTGTGAGAGAGAAGATTTAAATTTAATTTATTGTATGTATTTATAATTGGATTGGGGGGGGGGCGGTGGCTGAGTGGTTAAGTGCTTTGCTTCTGAACCTGGGGTTCTGAATTCGAATCTCGGTAAAAACTTGGATATTGAATATCGCGATTTTTATGGCGCCTCTGAGTTCACCATGCTCATTAACCGTTGGTAAAAAAAAACGGATGATCTTAATATCATTATAACATCATTTGCCCTATAGATCACAAGGTCTGAAAGGGGAACTTTTCTTTTATTTATATATATTACAGTATGTAACCAGCCATTGTGTTTTTAATATTTTCAAGAGCTGCTTCAGCTTAGTCTCTGCTGTTTACAAATAAGAGATTATTTAGTAAGCTACACATTGTACAAACATTCCTTGTTCATTCAACAACAATAAAGTCATAAATAATTACAAACTACATTAACTGAAGTTTATTTATGCTATGCCAGGTCACGTGTCCTGTTATAATCCAATTTGCACTTTAGAGTCTATATCCATTAGTATATCAGAGTCGCAGTTAGAAAGCGTACAGGATAATTGCTCAATATAACATCTGGGCCTGAGGTGGGTTGGGGAAGAAAGGGAGAGTTCTGTAGACTAGTCAGATAGGACTTGGTAGCTTCAAAGGACATTTAGATTGGCTTCTACTTTCTTTTTAAATGAACATTCTACAAATTTAAATGTATATATATGACAAAAAGAGAGCACCAATAGCAGGAATAAATTGCGCAACGTTTTCTAAGATGTCTGGAATCATTACCCAAACCAAGCCCTTAGTATGATTTCAAAATGTAGGCTTTTTTGTTTAAATAAATTATAAATCTAATATTAACTCACTCTGTCTGTCTGGTAAAAAGATTGAACATATTTCATACTCACATTTTCCATCCTCGGCTCAAGTTAAAGCTTTGCACAATTATTCATTGGACCTGACAAAACATAAATTAATAATAAAAAAATATTTCATTAATTGTTGTTGAGAAATGTGTTGATTTATTTCGAAATAAGGGGAATAAATGCTACTTAATAAGAGATGTGGATAAATATATTGTTACGAATCTCACTATCCAGGCTCTCTGCAAATTGCACCATACACACCAACTTAAAGAACTTGACAACTCAGGGCTCCAGAGTAACGTAACACTCTAAAAGTTGAATAAATAACAGCCAATACTGTACAATTGGCGACACGTACACTGTACAAATATCTCTCCGATAACACCGTACCGCCGTATCAACTCTTTCACTGGCCTCTCCGTCTCGTTCCGGGCTTGCACTGGGTTCAACAGTTCAGGACTGACTTCACACACTAGGCTCGTTGTGTCGGACTCGATCACAGACCAAGATCAAGACGCCAGTTGTCTCAACTGTACTTGACAGTACTCCGCAATGAACCGTCGTAATGCTCCGTTTAGAACCACACCGCTGAACTGTGCTGTAGTCGACCGGACTGTAGTGAACTGGGCTCTGAACCCCTGTCGTGAACCGTGCTGTATTCAGCTCCTTTTCTCCACCGTCTTGACTGCGACACCTCCGCTCTTATATAGGGTCCCTACTGGCCTTCTAGAACCTGACTGAACGCCGCTCGACGTTTCTAGATGGTCAGATGACTACATCCCTCGTGACGCTCCTAAGCTCTGTTCACGACGGCGATCCTTCCCGAACCGTCCTGTTGACACTCGACTCGGCTGATCGTCGTATTTGTCACGGTTGACCGCTCGTCTAGCGCTGGCCTGGGGCGATTTGCGTCGGATGACTACACTCATACCATATATATATTGTTCCCTTTTGCGTTAAAACACATTCATTACCCACTTCCAATAATTAATAAATTCTCAAATGAATTTGAATTTTTAAGAATTATTCATAGTCGATAACAATCTACGAATCAATCCAAAACCTTAAACAATTAGTTAATCATTTAATACTAATTAATTATTTTTTTTATATAGCAGAAAGGAAACTTAACCTTGAAATTTTCAGAAAACTGGTAGTAACTAGCAGTTCTTTCCTTTTGATCAGATTTGCTTTTCTAATGTATTCATTTTCTATTGCTTGTTTTTTTTTTTTAGTTTTAAAATGCACTAGATTGACTGATTATTTTATGGCCCTATATTATTTTTAAACATAAAGAGTTTATGCTGAAACACTCTCAATTTAGCAGTGCCGGAGACAAGGGTTGCAGGGTCTTGGGTAAACAATTTAATTTTACACTATTAGACTTCTACATTTTCTTTGTAATTATAGACTTATTAGTGCACGAAATTATCATGTTGATTAAAATGTAAATATCATTCGATAAAATCAATAAAAAATATACGGAATTATATTTATTACACGTTTGACCTTGACACTGATGTTCTGTTAGTCACAACATGTCTTCTTTTTTTTCCATTCTCATCTGCAACAACACTGCAGACGTGGCTAGACTTTCTCATTTCCTGTCAGTACCCAGAATGCACTTCTTTCGTTAGTCTATTTCGATTTAAAGTTTGGTTGCCCGATGTTGAACGTTCTGAACAGCTGGATGGGTTGATTGTAAAAAAAAATAGAATGATAAATAAATGATAAATTAAGAACTGAAGTTTATTTATGTAGATTATCATTATTTTTTTTATGAAGTAGTAATTAAAGTTTTCAAGTTTTCAAGTCTGGTTTTATAAATTGCTTATTAACGAAACACAGAACTTAAAATGTCTCTCTACATTTGTTTAGTGATGGTTTAAACCGACAATCAAGTCCTAAATATTAACATACTTTAAAAGCGTGGTTAATAAATGGGATGATTAAAGTCAAAATCACTTTCATTAAGTTTGTAGTTTACTAGATGACATAGTGTGTTTAGGTCAAGAGAGTTGAATGATATTTGGAGGGAAAAGAATTAGCATTTTATAATTCCGTTGGCTACATACAATTTTCCTAAGAAATGTAACATATTTAATTTGTAGATCGCTATGTCACAAAAATAACATAACTAGTAGATCGCTAGATCACAAAGATATCA
Source organism: Biomphalaria sudanica (assembly GCA_036873155.1). Classification (NCBI taxonomy): domain Eukaryota; kingdom Metazoa; phylum Mollusca; class Gastropoda; family Planorbidae; genus Biomphalaria; species Biomphalaria sudanica. The sequence continues at coordinate 565,313 of JAZGLO010006670.1, forward strand.
TTTAACTAGTAGATCGCTAGGTCACAAGGACAGTATTTGACTTGTAGATCGCTAGGTCAAAAAGATACCTTTTTACTTTTACCATAAATTCTTTTCTGCCAATGGAGTATTATGGTTGAGCATTTCAACTGTTCTAATAACGATTATTGAGTTTTCATTTTATATTTATAAGTTATTTTACAAAAAATAATTGTGTATACATTCGTTTAACCTTGTATCACAGCAATAAAGAATCGATTCTAAGTTCGCTAACTCTTGTATTTTGTTATAAAACGTAAATAATTAATTCCCTTTGCACCATGTGGCAAGCCTCTTAGGAAGTAGGACTGACGCGAGTATTCAATTCTCTTTATCTTGATAAGCCTGATATCTCCGAGAAGTGAGTGGTCTTTACTGATATGCCTTACCCTAATAAACAAAAGATTCTTTGGTGGCTAATTTAAATGAAAATGTGTATCACCGTGCACCCCCCTAACTGGTGTCACCCGGTGCTGACCGCACCCCCCGCACCCCTAGTGACGCCACTGTATGTATGCATATATGAACATATATCAGTCAGTCGCATTTGAAGGAATACTTATATTCTTTTGTGTAGAACTATTTTAAAACATTTAGGAGGCTTTATGACGCAGTATTTTACGTAGTTATAAAAAATCAGCCTTGATCTACATATTTTGCCATACCTAACGCATATCAAGCTGAAATATGCAGATTATAGATTACATTTTTCTGCCGCATTTTCGTTTCAAACATTAGTTTTTGTAGTTTTTTTCAGGTGATTAAATGTATTAATTTAATTTTGGATGATGGTATCACAAAATACAATGAACAATAACAAAGCAAAGTTGTTGGATTTTTTCTTATGGCAATGGAAAAAAACAACATATAGGAATAAAAAAAAAAGGTTTGTACTTCAAGCAATATTAAAATAACTTTATGCCAAACGTAATGAAAGGAGACTATAAGGATCAGATTATTTAGTAGGTCCTCTTACATTGAGCTGTAATGATTTTTTTAACATTTAACATATAAGTATTTGTTCTAATATAAGGTCTTTAGTAGGTCTTCTTACACTGAACTATACTAAATGTTTTAAGATATAAGTATTTGATCGACACATTCTTCTTATATCAAAGCTTTATGTTCCCGTTCCTAAAGTCAAGAAATTTGATATTTCGTTTAATTGGTTTTGTGGTAGAGCGCTAGAACAGAGGAATCTAGGCCTCGAATCTCAGTAAAGGTTGGGATTTTAAATGTCTGGATTTTAAGTATGCTCCCTGAGTCCACAAAACTCTGATGATTACCTGAAATTTGTTTGGAAAGTAAAGTCGGTTGGTCATGGAGCTGGTCATACGCGACCCTCGTTAATCGTCGCCCACAATAATAGATGATCCTGACATTATTTACAATATAGTCGCTAGGTCTTAACGGGAAACTTTCCTTTCCTTGGATAAATGAGGTACTCGGGATGGTCATTATGTAACATTAAAAAATCGTCTTGATGCTAAAGAACCTGATAGTATTGACTCGTGGATGGATAAAAGCATAAAGCAATACAATTTTTTCTTTATTTAAATGCAATATCTTTAAATTAATGCTCATTATTCACACATGAGTCTAACTTCTAGAACACCCTTTTAATTCTGAGAGGCAAAGTGAGGGATTTTACAGTGGTAATTATTTAAACAACCAAGTTTACTGAATTTATTTTACATTTGTTGGAAAAAATCATAGTTATTTCCCATTGAAAAACAAAAACAACGTATGAAGATTAAAGTTTGATTCGGAAAGTGTACAAAACACTGTCAGGCACCAACGAGGTTTACACCCCACCCCCCCGGCTGTCCCTCAAACAGCCGCAGTATGCACAAATGTCAAAGATGTCATTGTTGTTTTTGAGCTAATCATACGTAATTGACTTAATAACCGTTCAGGCGATGTTCATCCGTATCAAAGTACAAACGCGTTGATATTATATAGATATAGATATATAATATCAAGTAGAATTTAATAAGTATGCCTTTATGTATGTATGTACGTATGTCCCGCATAGAAATCAAAACCAATCTTGACTAATCTTAATAGAACCTTGCATTAATGTCCCTTAGATCATGGCGGTGACCGTAGTGTATGTTTAATGTATGTGTTGTTTTTACAAAGCTTTTATCAACACTATCTGTCTGTATGTCTGTCTGGTAAAAGGTTTCTACATGTTATTTTGCCCACATCCAATCTCGGATAAAGCTGAAATATTGTACGATTATTTCCTGTACATGATAATACAAGAATCAATTCCAAAAAAAAAAATGAATTAACTTAAAGGCAACTAACTATTTTCTTTGGCATCTCGACCAAGTGAAAGAAATGTACTTGACCGATAAAGTCTTACACTTTGAGTTAGTCCCCTTTATACTTTGTAGCGAGAAAAGTTTTAAAAGCAACTTTAGATTACAATAAAAACTTCTACATACATTATATCTTTCCTGACAGAGTGGTGGCTACAACGTACACACACACTAGATCAATTATGAAGCTATAACCCTCGAGTTCGGATTCAGGCCGTTCACCTTTTTTATTTTTATAAATGCATTTAATAGCGATCACCTAGATACCCCCTTCCTTCTCCCGCAACCCATTTCCTAGTCCAGACAAGGATCATATAGTACATCGAGAAAGCTAAAAGCATGACATTGCTCTAAACAAAAACCATTGTTGAAATATTTCTTATCGCACAGATTTAAAATTGTTAATCTAGATCCATGACACATTTAATTACATCACTGATCCAAACTTATTGACTTAGTTCTGCTTGATTATGTTTTGTTAGGAAAAAAACAACTATTTTTAATGTTTATTGTTTAAGTAATACGGTTTATGTCAAGCGTGTCGGAAATTTATACGACCTCCGTACTAGATAAACTTGGGTACCACTAGCTTATATTTACTGTAGCTAACTGCACACGTTTGGGTTGGCAATGTATTGCTGTTGGTTTTTTTTTGTGTTTTTTTTTTTGTGAAGGTATACATAATCCCAACTTTAACATCAGTCAACACTGTGAGACTGTGTCCATCACATCTGCACTCCTGCCTATTCTCCAAATCTCCACAACATCACACTATTGGTTGTATCCAATTAGATGATAATTGATTCAAGTCTACAGAGAAAAGAAAAAAAAAAGACATTAAGATGTGTGTAACAGAGAAGCGGAAACAATTTCCCAGTAACCCACGCACTGACAATACATTTCCTGTCGAGGTCATTTCCTTTCTCCTCCCCTGCTTCTGACACCAGCAATAGCTTGTTACAATTAGCTGTGTACTTTTATCGACAACGTAATAATATATTTTTCTTTATTATAATAATGTTTGTATTAGAGTCCGATTATTAACGAGGAATGCAGTATTTCCAGTGGCTATATTAGTACATTGCTTCATTTCAAGTGAACTCTGTACTGTAAAAGTTCCATTTTCAGTTGGTATTTATTTTTGTCAGTACGTTTGAATAGGCATAAACAAATTAGAAAGTCACAGTTTTGATTTAAATAAATGGATCGTGTGTTGGGAGGTGGTGGCTGAGTGGTGAAGCGCTTCTAAACTAAAGGTCCAGAGTTCGAATCCTGTTGAAGATTGGGATTTTTTTTATTTCAGGGCTAAGTCCAACCAGAAATTATTTGGGGGAAAATAAAGGCGGTTGGTCGTTGTGCTGGCGACATGACACCCTCGATAAACAGAAACGAATGACCTTCACATCATCTGCCCCATAGATCGCATGGTCTGAATGGGGATTTTTGTTTTCCTGGTGTGTTAACTATCTACTAAAGTACCACATTTGGACTTTCAATACGTTCCATCCGTTAGGGGCTATCGATCATAATGTCAATGCTAACTAGGCCAATATATTTATTTGTTTGGCCATTTCTAATCGTTTGTATTGCTTGAAGTTTGTATATGTTTGTCATGTTTTGGATTTGTATAGATTCTATATGTTTGTTGTTTGTAAACTTGACCTCATGTAAATCAGTGCTAATCAGAGTTTTAAAACAAATTTCGTTTGGGGAGGCGCGGTAGTTGAGTGTTAAAGCGCTTGGTTTCTGAACCGGAGGTCCCTGGTTGGTATCCTGGTGAAGACTGGATTTTTTAATTTCGGGGTCTTTAGGACGCCTCTGAGTTCATCCAGCTATAATGGGTACTTGGACAATCATATCAATGTGGTCAATGTTAAGTTTGTGTATACGACACTATTGTCTTTAATACGAAGAGGTAGCCAATGAAATCCATGTCTTAGATTAGTGATTCCCAAGGTGGTCTATATAGACCATGGGCGTAGCCAGGATTTTTTTTCGAGGGGTGGGGTTTGGGGGGATTCCCCCCCCTCCCGCGAAAAAATATAGTTATATGTATGTATGTGTGTGTGTGTATAATCTTTATTACATTCTGACCCATCATTTTTTCGGAAGACGCGTATTGTGCCCTAGAATAGGTTCTTCCTGTAGATTGTGGAAAATTGTAGACGCCCCGCCATTGCCAGCAAAGAAGTTTGGGGGAGCGCCATGAGCTCCCCCAGCGCGGGGCCCTAACCCCTAACGCTAACCCCCTTCGCCAAGCACTATTTTTGATATAAAAAGCTAACTAAATGCATATTCTGAGGTATCCACAGTGCATTTTACTGCTATTAAAAAGTTTTATTTCAAAAACCTAATGTGCTATTCTTACTGACTTAGACCCTCCCGCGCCGTTCGGCGCATTTGCCGTCAAGCTGTTTCCACAGAAATCTGTCACTGGTAGTGTCTGAAGCCTCTTCCCACCTGCTCTGAGGACCTCCATGAATATGTGCGCCAAATTGTATTAGGATGTCATCACAACTTTTATTATACGTTATTCATTTTGTCGGAGAACATGTTCCGCAAACCTCATGCTACACTCTGTCACAATCTTACTAAGGGGTCGACTCTCAGTTCGGCAAAGGATTTCTTTGATTTAGACCCGATCTCTATTACTGACTTCTAAAATCTGTCTTAGCCATCTCAACAATGTTGAGTCACATTAAGTGTTTTTCAATTTAGGCAGATGCCTATTCACTGCACTTTATTCATTGAACCTCACTACTGGTAGAAATGTGTTACCTCTCTTGAATACGCTCTTGGACTGTAGTTTACGTTAGATTTTATATCGAAAAGGGAAGTCTTATCGTCAAAATCGTCTGTTGGGGGTTTTAAACTAAAAAATCTCTGTAGTTATGTTTTTTTTTTTAAATTCAAAATCCATTTAGCTACGGTCATATAATTTAGTAACTGTAGTTTGCTTTAGAATAATATTGAAGATAGATAATTTCCACCTCAAAACACTCTGTAGGGGGATTTTAAACTCAAAATCATCTGGAGTTTTTTTTTGAACTTTTAAAATACCATCTGTAGGAGAGGGATTTAAACTCAAAACCCCCAGTTATCTTGTCTACGCTCAAATAATTCTAGCGTGTAATTTGCTTTTTTTATATATAAGATGTATTTTTTAGCATCAAACCACTCTGAAGGGGGGTTTAGACTCAAAACTTCTTTTTGGCAACGCTCATTGCATTTTGAGTGCGTAATTTGCTTTTTTCTTACATTGAAGATATATTTTTTTATCTTCAAACCCCGATTGCGGGGGGTTTAAACTCAAAACCATTTTGGCTACGCTCATAAATTTCTGAGTATAATTTTCTTTTTTATATTGAAGATGTATTTTTAGCTTCAAACTTCACTGGAGGGGAGTTTAAACTCAAAACCCCTTCTTTAACAGCGCTCGAGAAATTTGGGGGATTGTCGTTTGCATTTTTTTGTTTGTTTTGTTTTATAGAAGAGGGGAATTTAACTGCGAAAAAACCTTAAACTCAAAGCCCCCTGGTAGGGGGTTTTAAACTCAAACCCCCCTGGTAGAAGGTTTTAAACTCAGAAACCCCTGGTAGGGAGTTTTAAACTCAAAGCCTCATTTGCTGTGCTGGAGCAAGTGATAGTTTAGTATTAAAATCTCACCTAAAATAAACTAAATGTCACTGAATATCGTTCCCCGGGGGGGGGGGGGATTTCATTTCGGGGGGGGGGGGGTTGAATCTTAAAATTCCAATGAAAAAGTATTGTAACTTTTAATACCTCATTTAAATTTAGCCTACAGATAACTAATATTTAGCATCGCCGATCTAAATATGATATGAAATGATAATGATTTTAAATGTGGCTTGTTCATTGTCGCATTGATATTGCCTAATGTGCTTTTTATGCAACAAAGTTTATGTAATGACACATTGAAACCATTGAATCATTAAAGAAGATACTACCCTGATATATTGTATTAAGGTTTGAAATACTTTTAAACAGTCAATGATAAAGTTGAGAAAAGACCTAGAAAGGAAAAAATCTTTGCTTTCATATAAAAAAAGATAATGGTTTACAAGTGTCTTTAAAATATCTTGTACTTATTGTGAAAATTGGAAAACAATGAATTTGTCAGCAGCTGAAGAAGTTTTAAAACTTTGTTTATGCACAAACCTGGATCTGATATTATTAAAGAATTTATCTTAGCAACAAGACAGTTCAAAGCCCATTAATAAAATGAGCTGTGACATTGAAAGTTTCTTATGCAATTATTTGCAAACGACTTTTTTCTTTACGGAAATGGACGACTGAACTGTAATGAATCATTTTTACTGGAAATCAGGAAATCCAAGAAAAACTTCTTTTTTGTGTGTGTGAAAACTGATAATTGACAAAAAAGGCGTATTAACTGTTTGAAGGAGTACTTTAAGGATAAAAGCGATCCAATATAGTTTCAATAGCAATGAATGGTTGAGTCCTAAGGTAGATAGTGTACAGGGACTGTTAATAATACATCAACAGCTAAAAATCTGAGTGCTGGATTGCATGAATATCTTGAATTTGTAAGAACCGCAGCTAACTGAATCAACTTTAACGCGCTAAATATACAATTTATTGTGAAATATGTTTAGAAATTAGACGCTAAGTTACATCAGTTGCTCCTTTACTCGGAAGTTTGATGGTTGTCAAAAAGCTTTTGACACGATTTTTTTTCTTTTTGACACTGTATCAGAGTTCTTGTTTGTTAAAGATCTCATTTGAAAACAAAATTTAATCGTGAGAAAATCGGACATTGCCCATTGAACAGACTTTTAACAATGCTTATATTAAGTTTGGATCAGTCATGTAATAAAATTTGTAATAGATCCAGATCTAGTCTTCACACTACTTGGCTAGAAATCAATAAAAATACATTTGAAGATGATGAATCAGCGAATTACAGTATTAGCTAATCAGGGAGTCTACCAAATGCCAGAAAACAATGCAGGGGTCTACAAGCCAAAACAGTTTGGGAACCACTGTCTTAGATTCTAGGTTCTACTAAATGTAACGTGAAAAGTAACTTGTAAAAGCTGATACTTCGTTGTGCTGAGTAGAAGAGAAAACTGCTGTTGAACTGATTCTATAAGTGGATTAGTTAAAACATCTCACAGAGAACACGATAGTTTGACATTTATTTAATTATGCTTTCCTTTTTTTTTTTTAATTTGTCTGAAATTAAAACTTAACTGATACACCTACGTATTGGAACAAGAAAGAAAAACGTGACACATAAAACCAGAAACATAATATGTTATTATAAAACAAACTGAGGTATGTTGCCTTCGAAAAAAAAAGTATTCCAAATGTATTGAATCTCTTAAAAATAGCCCAATATTTTAATAGTAAATCCACGATTATAGCCACGTAAAAACCAAGCAACATAAGTCAAATGTAAATCTTATGTTCTATGTTTACATTGCGGGTTACATTTCATTCTCCTTTTTTTTCAATCTAAAAATACATATATACAGCATGTTAATACACTCAGCGCACTAAAAAGCTAAGCTCCTTGCCTCCTTCCATCTACGCTGTCTAAGGAGGATCCATAAGGTGCGTTGGTCCGACCACATACCAGACACAGAAATCTTAAAGCTGTCCAACATGAACAGTAACAATGAGACTATAAAAATGTCCCAACTTCGATGGGAGGGACATGTAGTCCGCATGCCAGACAATCGCCTTCCCAAACGACTTCTGTACGGGGAGTTGTGTGCAGGAAGGCACTACTAAGGAGGCCAATACTAGCGCTACAAAGACACTCTCTAGAGCTCGATATTCACGGCTGGGAAGAACTAGCTCTCGAACGCTCCTCATAGCGAGAAGCTGTGAATCTCGGAGTCTCAAGATTTGAAGCAAGAAGAAAGGCCAGGGTCAAAAAGCGCCGAACCAACAAAAAGTTGAGAGAAGAAACAGGCCTATCTGCAACTGACATAACCCACCCATGCCACATATGCGGCCGGCTTTTTAAAGCGATTATTTGACTTCTCAGCCATCTTCGAGTCCATACGAAATGAGATATGTGCTCATCTTCGACCACGAAAGAGAAACTATATATATATATACTCAAGTACTTATGCCTATTGAACATTTTCACACGTGGAGGCTCTACCATAAATAGAAGGATTATTGGTGTATCTGGTGTACATAATAATAAAGGAAGTGTATTTTTGTGTGTGTGTTTTAAGTTATTTGATTCCCGGGCATGTTATCCTGCCTCATAGTGGCGCCCGGATGGAAACTATTGTATGAGGAAACGATTAGGCCAAATGGTAGCATTACAAGCCTCCTGTGGGAGGAGCGAGAGCATCTTCATTGCACTGCCCGAAGTTGTAAAAAGGCTCCTTCAAACTTGTCACAAATCCAGGCGCCGTTACTCAAGGGGCCGTTTCATAAATGGTTTGCACGGTTAGAGAAAAGGAAAATGACGGGGGTCCCAGTGTACGCGGCCTCTGGCCGCGAGTTTGACCCCCGCCAGCCATTAAATGAAATTAAAGGAAGCTCTTGTAAATGAGTCCAAAAGGCAGCAAAACAAAACTACCGTGGGGTGGCCCAACGGGGTGGAGAGCATTTCCATTGCACTGTGCGGGGTTGTAAAATAGCTCCAACAACCTTGTCACAATCTAGTAGCCGTTTCTCAAGGGGCCGTTACATAAACAGCGTGTCCCCCGCGGTTAGCCTGGTATAGAAAATGAAAATGACGCGTCTCTAGTCCGCGCGTAGTGACCATCGGAAATGAACAAGTCAAAATTACCACTAGTGAAATCCCGAGTATGACCTCCTTTCCGCCAGACAGAACAGACTGTTAAACGAAGGCCAGTGAGAGGGAGCTCTTGTTCGCTTTTGCTGGCATAGAGTAGGCTAAAGTTCCAAGGGCCGAATGCTCAACTCTAACAGACAGTTTCAACTATGTGGAAACGATTAAGCTTTATTTGTATCATGGGCGTAGCAAGGATTTCTTTTCGGGTGGTTTTTTTTTTCTCCCCCCCCCCGCCATATAACCTATTTACATTAATGTGTGTGAGTGCGTGTGCATAATTAATCTTTAATACATTCTGACCTTTCCTTCTTTCGGAAGGCCTTTCTTGTACTCTAGAATATGTTCTTCCTGATGTGAGTGAAATAAAATGTAAACACACTCTCCTTGTCAGAAAGGCAGTCTGGGGGAGCGCTGAGCCCCGTCCCAAGAAACTATTTCCGGTATTTAAAACAAAAACATGCATATTCTGAGGTATCTACAGTTCATGTTCCTGCTTTTACAAAATTTTAAGTCAAAAAACTAATATGTTATTCTTACTTACTTAGGACTTAGATCCTCCCGTGCTGTTCGGCGTATTAGGCAGCAAGCTGTCTCCACAAGAATCTGTCTGAAGCCTCTTCCCACCAGGTGTCCACTGCTCTGAGGTCCTCCATAAAAGTGTGGCGCCAAGTTGTACTATGATTTCCCTGTTTCCGCGTTTCTTGTAATGGCCTCCATGTCATCGGAACTTTTGTTATGCGTAATTCATTTCATCAGAGAACATAACCCCTAAACCTCATGCAACGCTCTGTCAAAACCTCACTAAGTTGTTGACTCCCAGTTCGACATAAGATTTCCTTGATTAGTTCCGATCTCTATAACTGACTCCTGAAATCCGTCATAGCCATATTTGTTGAGCGACATTTAGTCTTTTTTTTTTCAATTTCGGCAGCTGACTTCCAAGCTAGTTACTGCACTTTATTCATTGGAGCAAAGGAAGTTGCAAAGGGAAAAGATCGTCTCTCGAGACGTAAAATGCTTTAGAGAGATTCATTGGAGCCCATCGACTGGTAGAAATGTGCAGCCTAAGGGAGCGCGAGAGCATTTCCGTCGCACAGTGTGGAGTTGTAAGAGAACGTTCACAACTTGATCAATAGCCAGGCGCAGTTCCTCCAGGGACTGTTTCATCAATGGCGAGATCTCACGGTTAGCTTGGTACACTGTAGGAAAGTGGCCGTTGTTCCCGGTGCGCTCGGCCTTCGACCAGGTCTTCTTGTCCATGAGCCCGGACTCTGACCCATTTGAAAATAGTGGTGTTAAATATTGACTTTGACTTGGACCTCTTCCAGACATAGCGGTTTGTTGAAATAGGCTTACAAGTCTAGAATCTCAACTCTTTTGACAGTAAAAAAAAAAAAGGTTTTTGTTCTTGTAGAGGTCTATGACATACAACTAATCTGATCGCAAATTGAAAATAAAACATTTTCCATGACCTACATTTATACATATAATACTTGGGATGTTCAAAATAATATTATATTATGAAAAAAAAAACAGCATACACAGCCAATTAATAATATGTTAGGACTCAATGATGATGATAAGAAAAATTGGTCATTAAAAATTGAGCGGACAGTTTTGTAACAGAATATTTATTTCCGTGGGCGTTTTTATTAAAATATTTCTCCGCTTAGACTTTACGACTAAACATTTGAAAATAATCAACATGTGAAATATGAATATGCTACAAGTCTAATTATTTCAGTCTATGATTTTTTATAATTTTTTTTTCATTAAAATCGCTTATTTGCAAAGGGAAATCAAAGTCAAAATGAGAACATATAAGTCTCAAGAGTCAATTTTGAATTTTTTTTCCTATCCAAAGACTAGTTTTCGCCCTGTATGCGACACGATGTGGTGGAATGTCGGGAGATCAGAGTGGGTATTACAGTGTACTGATCTTATCTATTCCTGTCGATGGTCGTTGATTTCTAGCACCAAACTACTGGTAGACAACTAATTTACTGAAAGCGTATTATGTTTTAACTTATAAAACTTTTAATAACTTGAGTAACTCCTTCAAGAATGTAACATTTTTAAAACATAATATAGACACATTCAATTGGAGGTTAAGTCTAGTAAACGGATATTAATAAATAAATGATAGATGACAGATTTTATATAGCGCTACTTTCATGCTTATAACATGCTCAGAGTGCTATGGTCCAAACTAATTTGTGGATCAGTGGGGGAAGTGGATATCTGGGAGAAGGTTTTCCGTGCTGCCTTTAGGCGCTCAGTAAACACATCTCTCCTCCAGTCGGGTGTCGAATTTAAGCCCCCTTTATAGGTAGTCAAGTTCAAGCGTACTTAACCTCTCGACCACTCATCCCACAAAGTAACAATAAAAATACGTCATTACAATGGCGTCGTGGAGTCGTCTGACGGACTTAACTTCCATCATTCTACAAGACTTGCATTTAATTAAATGCCCATTCTTTAAATAGCTAACAATAAATACTCCCCTTCTTCATGGTTACCTTAGAAACACACACCCTAACCCTAACACACACACAATAACATCTATAAATAATGTAACGCCTCACCATTCTGGGATTCAGTGGTTCATATAATCACAAAAGGAAATGCAGCTATTGCTGGTAATATCGAGAACGACATTAGAGAGCCATAACAAATATAGTTATAGAAATTTTAATTAAAAAAAAAAGCTTCATATGATTAGAAAAAAAATTGTCATAAATCTATATGCTACTTCATTATGTTTATTAAGAGTTATATTATTTATAAAAGTTTGAGAACCTTTGTGCTACCTACATTTTATAAACTTAATAAAAAGCTCCTTGTCTATGGCACTAGCCATCTCGCCATCAATACGTTTGAGACGCTACCATTTTTATTTCCGTATCAGCTCAAAAAACCTCGTTCTTGTCTTTCTTGTTTCTTTGAGACCGCATCTCTATTTCAGTTGGTATCAAATTTTGAAATCATTAGATACATTTATTTATTTAGAGCAAAGCGAGCGTGTGCTTATAAGCGGTTTACAAAGATTCTATACATTTTATGGCTCATATCTAAAAACAAGAAATTCCTATCTCAGTTTCTAAAATAAATAAATGAAAAAAAAGTAAATGAAAAAAAAATAATTAAAATAAAACTAATTAAAAAATCATGTTCATTATAAAAAAGGTTGCAAAGACAGTTTGTGTGGAAACACAAACTCAAAATCGGCCCCGAAGTGGTCCAGCCAGGAAGGCAGGTCTCTATATTTTCAGAAAAGCAAATTACACACTCTAAAATCTATGAGTGTTGCCAAAGGGGTTTTGAAATTAATAACCCAGCGGGGTTTAAAGCTAAAAAAAATGCTATGAGCGTAGCCAAGCCAATTGGGGGTTTTGATTTTAAATTTCCCTTGAGAGGGGTTTGATGCTAAAAAATTCCTCTTCAATAAAAAAAAAAGTAAATTACACACTAAAAGTCTTTTAGCGTAGTCAAGCCAGTGGGGGGTTTTGAGTTAAACCCCTCTCCTCCAGATGGCTATTTTAAAGTTTAAAACCCCTCAGATGGTTTTGAGTTTAAAGTCCCCCTACATAGCCTCTCTCTTCAATATTATTTCTAAAGAAAACTACGGTCACTCAATTATATGACCGTAGCTAAATGGGGTTTTGAATTAAAAAAAAAAAAAACTCCAGAGATATTTTAGTTTAAAACCCCCCAACAGATGTTTTTATCAATAAAACTTCCCTTTTCGATATAAAATCTAATGAAAAATAGTCACCTAATTCCAAGAGCGTAGTCAAGAGAGGTTACAAATATCCACCAGTCGCTGGGCTCCATTAATAAAGTGCAGTGAATAGTCATCTGCCGAAATTGAAAAACACTAAATGTGGCTCAACAAAGATGGCTAAGGCAGATTTCAGGAGTCAATTATAGTGATCGGATCTAAATCAAGGAAATCCTATGCCGAACTGGGAGTACTAAGGTTGTGACAGAGCGTCGCATGAGGTTTGCGGGACATGTTCTCCGACAAAATGAATTACGCATAATAAGCATTGCGATTACATCCTAGTACAACTAAGCGCCACACTTTCATAGAGGTCCTCAGAGCAGGTGGGAAGAGGCTTCAGACATTGCCTCAGACAGATTTTGGTGGAAACAGCTTGTTGGCAAATGGGCCGACCAGTGCTGGAGGGTCTAAGTCAGTAAGAATAGCACATTAGGTTTTTGAAATAAAACTTTTTAATAGCAAGGTAATGTACTGTAGATACCTCAGAATACGCAATTAGTTGGCTTTCAATACCAGAAATAGTGCTTGGCGGCTTGGCTCCAGGAAGAGCCTATTCTAGGACACAATAAACGTCTTCCGAAAGAATGAAGGGTCAGAATCTAATAGAGATTAATTAAGTACACACACACATACATCCATATATATAAATGCATACATATATATAAATGCATATATATATATATATATATATATATATATATATATATATATATATATATATATATATATATATATTATATATATATATACACTTTTTTTTTCCCTGGGGGGGGGGGAGGCGAGGAGTGAGAATTACTCAATGTCTCTAAAACCCCTCCCGAAAAAAAATCTTTATGTGCCCACGAATTGTTGTTTTAAATTTTGTCCAACTTATATGCATACTAAAAGATTTTTTTCTATTTAAAAAAAATTCTGTAAATGTAGAACATTCTTAACTTTGCAATACAGATGTAAAAAAATAGAATAATTTTTGACAAAAATTCTAAAACCGTTTGCATAAATGTGTAAAAAAATATGCTGAATAGCTTTCTCACCTACTAACGAACCTTCTGTGTTTTGATACTATTAATAGTGAATAGTTGTTTGCTTGCAGAAGTGATTTAAAAATTAGATTTTTCGCTTTCAGAAAAGAAAAAAGTAGCAGTTGCATAAGAACTTTGAATGGTCTAAAATATTTTGATGTCGGATTTTCACTATCTTTTCTAGTGTACGAGATCTAACCGGACGGACCGACGGGCGGACAGACATTCCACACAAAACTAATAGTGTCTTTCCCCCTTTTGAGGGCTGCTAAAAAAAAAAAAACACGAAAATAACATTCATTTAAAAATTAAAAAAAAATAACCCGGAAAAGTTTGAGCCAAAAAAAATCCCTTAAATATTAGAAAGGAGTTTCTGTTTTTACACAAACTTCGAGTCGGTCAGCGGTTCCACTGTTTGGTAATCACAGCATGTAAAAAGATAGTTTTAGATACTTTGCGCTAAATATTGTAAGGTATAGGCTACTATCAACCCCAATTTTTCCTGGCCTAATACATGAAAAAAATGTTTATTTAAAGCTTGATTGCCTGAGATTACACACACACACACAAGCAATGCACACTGTCTCCTGTTTGAATAAAGGTATACATTGCATGCTGTTCTACTTATACGGACCTCCACAATGAATGACAACATTGATGTTCAGGGGAGAGTATTCTGCATTGAAAGAACAGAAACCTCTGCCAATTTAATCTTGCAACGTGTGAACTCAAACAGATAGCAACACATGGTGTATAAAAAGGTTACCTGACCTCATTTTGGAAACGTTTATAACAGGAAATAGATAGAGGATCATAAAGAAAGGAACGATAACTTGCAGAGGGTTTCTGAAGTTCCGATACATTGCTCGCGATGATAAGGAGGAAGGTAGTAAGCCGTTGTCTCTTTAAATGTCGCGAACATTGTATTTTATGGTGGTATTGTATTCGGTCGATTGATTATACTTCCAGATAACAACTACATCAATGTAGGCGAATTAAATCTTAAATGTAGAACTTTCAACAACTTGAAAATAAACTTGAAAAGACTTCTTCCTTAACAAACATAATATAATTTCTATTAACAATACACGAAACTCAGCAAGACATTAGATATTAATCTAGTAAAAATAGTCTAAAATTGCCTTAAAACAAAATATCTAACTTATTACAAAAACACGTCTTCACTTTTTCTCTGGTTTGTCTGTTGTCTGTGTCTAACTAACACTCGCGTGACTACTTAACATAAATCAAGCTAAAATTGTCTAATCCTTACTGTCTAGCTGCCACCATTCGTTCTTCCTGTTAATATTTGGGCGTTTGAGAACCCTCCAGACTTCGAGTCCCGTGCTACAAGGGTCCAAGCTTTCCTACCATTTTGACTTGATCCATTCACAAATCCTGGCTTTTAACTCAAGTATTATTACGTCTCCTCTGGTGGGTCTCAAAGCGTTTGGAGCGTCGCCAAACTTCTCGTTTCCTTTGATTCCACAATGTGAGGAAATCCATTGCATCACCATGCGTGCCTAGATACCTTGTGTTTTCTTTCTAAGCGCTAACAAGAACCCCATAGACTTTTCCAGTGATGGAGGCAATGTTTCTGAGCTCTCGAATGCCTGTAGGCAGGAGAGTCAGTCTGTAAAGAGGGTCACGTTGGGCGGCGCCGCAGTTCCTTTCTCAATATGTTTCTCTATGTATTCTAGAGCATTTCTGATTCCTTCCATTTCTGCCTGCACATGGGCCTACCAATTCGTCGTTTTCGATTGCACTGGAGAATCTGAATACGGCACAATAGCCCAAAGTCTTTCTTCCTTGAAGTTCCCTTGTGGAGCTGTCCGTGTAATGTAAACCTTGCTATGCGCTATGTTTTCACTCGCAGTGCATATTAGACGTTTTGTAATCTTTTATTTTGATATATATTTTTAATACTATAATTTAATATTAGCTTACATATTATGTTAAAATTAAAAAAAAAAAAAAACTTGCTTAGTAAGACGCATCTAATTTCTTATCTACTGTATAGGCCATTCAACTTTATGAGAACATGTCTCACATTGCTGGATCAATTAGAAGCCAAATTACATTTTACATATGTAGTTGTCGGGATGTTATTTAACAAAACACCAACTTTATTTCAATTAGTGTAAATAAATTCAAACGAGAAAAAAATGATGTATTTCCTGTATTTTTTTAAAATCATAAAGCCTTGACAATCATGAAAAAGATAACTGATTGCTATAGAATAATGTTTATAGGTGTTTTTTTTTTACAAAACCTACATCAACTCACTCTGTCTGTTCTTCTGTTTGTCTGTCAGTCTTGTCAAAAGTTTGTACATGGTATTTCTCCGACACCCAATCTCGGATGAAGCTGAAATTTCGCACTATTATTTCTTCTACCTGACAACACAGAAATCAATAAAAGAAAATTAACCAAATAGTTAATTAACTATTTGTATTTCAAATAAGGAAATAATATTATTTGACTAAAGTGGTGGCATAAGCTGAATAGGCTGCCATCTCAGGCTTAGGAACACGAACATAAAGTTAATAAACAATAGAAACTATACAATCTTCTCTTGGCTTAACCTGTGAGCTACATATGGTATATATATATAGGGCCATAGGCCTATATTGGCAGAATATTACCCGCGGCCAGCGGGCATTAATTTGCGTATCACTGATTTAGTCACTGATAAAGTGTATTACAAACAATTAAACAAAATAATACTGTTATAAGTAATGCAAATGCGTGAAGATAAAAAATATTATGAATGGAGATTTGTAATAATAGCTAATCGACCTAAATCCAAGGTTTGAATCAAAACATTTGCAAGTGACAAAAGTCCGCAATATGATGAATGAATAGAGTTATTGAGCTACGTCTGAGCCATAGTGAACGAATGTATTTTAAAATGCTTTAGAATCACAAAATTGAAGGTAAATTTTTTTTTTAATATTAAAATTTAAAAATATTTTATAAAAATATAAAATGAATGAACTAAATTTGAATGTTCATGTGTTAAAGTATAAAACTAACTTAAAGAAGAGTAATCTATCATCTTAGAATTAGATCTAGAATTAAATCTAGGCTTAAAGAGATTTTCTTTCTAGTCTAATGAATAAAGCGGGGCATGAATGGGGATATTGAAATGTAGGCCTACGCGTAGATGTCTCAATTCGCAGCTATAACACACATTTGTAGATTAATTTAATTAAATAAAAAATCAATGGACTATATTTTATTTGTTCGTGTCTCAAGTAAAAACTATCTTTGCGAAGTGTTTTAAAATTAACTCTTTCTCTCCGTAATTATTTTTCCACGTTTTGAAGGCATTTTTTCATTTTGCTCATTTCTATTTCACTGCCCTGTTATGATTGGGCTTCCATAACTTTGTTGTTTGTTATCAGAAAATGTTGTATTTGGTATAGAATTAAAGAAAATTCATGTTCTTTTTAAATAATTCAAAGTCAAGTTTAAAAAACTAAACATGTTTTTTAATTTAATGAGGTCAAAATCAACGATGGTATCGTCTTTTAGGAGAGAAAGAGTTAACCCAGATGGAGCCTCGCTTGACGCATGCGTGACCTTTCAGTCTCGTCTCATGTAAACATGGCTATATGACCTAGATCCATAAAAAGTAATACTTTCATAGAGCTGGGCATTTTTTTAGGGTGTTATGTCGTTTTTGTTTTGTTTTTATTGGGGGGGGGGGCGCTACTTTACATATGTTACTTTTCTAGTTAATATCCAATGAACATTTATGCCAAGTTTTATCAAGATTAGTCAAACGGTTTTGACTTCTATTCGGGACGTACATACATACATACATACATACATATATACATATATACAGTATACTCAGGTGTACTTCAAGGAACAGTCTTGGGTCCACTACTTTTTTTAATTTACATAAATTATTTACCAAATTGCATTACTTCAGGAACAAAAGTCAGATTATTTGCAGACGATTGCATTATATATAGAACAATAAAAACAACACAAGACACAGATATTTTACAAAGAGAATTAGATGAATTACAGAAATGGGAATCAAATTGGAGCATGTCTTTCCACCCAGAAAAATGTCAGTTGTTAAGAGTAACAAAAAAACTAAAACAAATTAATTCCACTTATCTTATTCATGGCAAACCAGTAGCACAGACTAAAAACTCAAAATACCTAGGTGTTATAATAAATGAAAAACTGTCATGGAATCCAAATATTGATGAAACTATAAAAAAAATCAAACAAAGCATTAGGGTTTATTAAAAGAAATTTCTATAAATCAAATAAGAACATAAAAATAAAATGTTATTTAACCCTGGTTAGGCCAATAATAGAATATGCATCCACCGTGTGGGACCCCTCAACTCAAGAATACATTAAGAAACTGGAACAAACACAAAATAGAGCAGTGAGATTCATAACAAATGAATATTCACATTTGACTAGAGTAACACCTATAGTAAAATCACTAAATTTAGAAAGCCTTCAGTACAGAAGACTCAAAAGTAAAGTAGCAATTATACATAAAACACTGAACCATAATCTTCAAATACAAAAACAAAACTTAATAAAATACTCTGAAAGACACAAACATAAAACACATTCCTCGTCCCATATGCTTGGACAAACTTGTACAAATACTCCTTTTTCCCTAGTGCTATTAGAGCATGGAATGGGTTACCTGAGCTAGCCAGGAAAACCAGTGACTTGGTTAATATGCATGACTAAATGCATGACGCGTATGACGTAATCATCTTCTTTTTTGAAGTAACGCCGGTATTATATAAGATAAGATACATACATACATAAATACATAAATACATACATACATACATACATACATACATACATACATACATACGCCTTACTTTCTGCTTCATATTATATATTTAAAATATGAACCTGATGACAGAAAAGATGAATCTGAAATAATGAGTAAGTTAAAGAACAGATGTCTGAGCCCCACTTTGTTTAGGGTTAAAAAGGCTTAAATAGCTTTAGAACACCCCCCTTTCCACATTCATTTGTAATAAAATAGGAGGATGTACAAGTGAATGTAAACATTTTTAAATGTTAGGCAGCTGCACTTTGAGTGTTACATTCATTAAATCATGTTACAAGAAGCATTTGTTTGAGATTTTTTCCCTATTTATAGCAATAAGAAAAAAGATAGAAAAAGTAAAGATAGTGAAAGATTCTGATGAGAGAGAGAGAGATAGAAGGAAATGGTAAAGTGAAAGAGGGAGAGAGATAAATTTAAAAAAAAAAGACAACGAGAAAACAAGCAGAAGAAAAAAAAACTTATTAAAAAAACAAAGCATATCTATTGGGAATAAATCCACATTTTTAGCCATATATCTCAATAATGTACGATCAGCGATAACAAAAAAATTACCACTATTTCATCAACTATTCAATTGGAAAATAAATAAAGTTGTAAGGTTTCAACATCATCCAAGAAAGTGAAGGGGAACAAAATAAAGTGAAGGGGAACAAATTAAAGTGAAGGGGAACAAAAGAAAGTGAAGGGGAACAAAAGAAAGTGAAGGGGAACAAAAGAAAGTGAAGGGGAACAAAAGAAAGTGAAGGGGAACAAAAGAAAGTGAAGGGGAACAAAAGAAAGTGAAGGGGAACAAAAGAAAGTGAAGGGGAACAAAAGAAAGTGAAGTGGAACAAAAGAAAGTGAAGAGGAACAAAAGAAAGTGAAGGGGAACGAAAGAAAGTGAAGGGGAACAAAAGAAAGTGAAGGGGAACAAAAGAAAGTGAAGGGGAACGAAACAAAGTGAAGGGGAACAAAAGAAAGTGAAGGGGAACAAACAAAAGTGAAGGGGAACAAAAGAAAGTGAAGGGGAACAAAAGAAAGTGTGTACAAATTGTGTATTAGACCTAAAGAGTGACTTCATACATCTTTGTGAAAATCGACCGAGAGATGAAGTGTTTAGAAAAACAAAACGTTTTACTTTTGGTAAAAGCTTCTAAACGAAATGCTTCTACATCATTTCTTTGACATTTTTCTTTGCTCTGGCGGCTTTTGTTTGTTTTCAATGAGTTGCACCTTAGACACGGAAGTAAATTGGAAAGAGCAAACGCCCCAAGAACACTGCAACTGACCAGGTAGTGAGCTAACCAACTACGTAGCCGATCTAGGGAAAAAAATCCAAAATTAGTTTTGTGTTGTCTGCCAGTCCGCATGCCCGTTCGTCACATTTATGTCTCAAAAAATAGAAAACTGAAAATAGGATTTAACCATAGTGGGTTAATGTATATAAATAGTATTACTATTTTTCGTGTTTTCTGGACCTTGTACTTGATCTTATTACAGTAAATAAAGTTTAGTAAACATTGGAGATATTCTAAGCGCCTGAAAAGTTTCCGAACTATCCATGAAATGTTTACAGTTTTTTTTTAATATACTATTACGGCACGACATGGCTTAACTCTTTCTCTCCTAATTAACAATGTCATCGTTGATTTGACCCCATTAAATTAAATTAATGTTTGGTTTTATCAACTTTAATTTGTTTCGTATAAAAAGAGCATGCATTCTCTTATAATTCTAGACCAAAAGTAACATTTCCTGATAACAAACTGAAATGTTATTGGAGTTTCATTATAACAGGGTAGAATGTACAAATGTGAAAAAAGGAACAAATCTGTCCGAACGTGAAAATAATTACGGAGATAAAGAGTTAAAGTAATCACACACTAAACAATTTTATTATCTTTCTGCTCAAAGTATCCCTTCACAAATGTCGTGCATCAACAATCTATGTCTTCTTAGCGCTCATATATAGTAGGAAACATGTTTAGTGTTCACTTTTTTTAAAAAGACGTTGGAAATTTGCTTTGGAAGAGGGAAACATCGCCAGGACATCTTTCAAATATATGAAAGGAGATTGTGTAGAATAAAACAAATTTAATTGGAATAAAAAAAAAAAACTACACCTTTCATTCTTAGGTCAGGCAATTTTTAAACATGAATGAATTATTCAGGCCTCCTTCAGTCGTAGAATGACTATGGTACATCTCGAACCTTTTTTTTTTCGTGTGACTCTGTACCCCTATCTTGGAGAGACATTCCCGTTCACATATATTGCAGGTCTAGATGGCTTTCGCTTTGGTGGTAGAGGAGCCGGCAGTTATTCGTATGACACGCTTTTCTTTCAGAGCTGAGGCCCATGTTTTGTCTTGGTCTCCGTGTCTCTCCATCTCGTACTGTCCAGGGCTATGTCTTAATCTATAACACTCTATCAAACGTTGGCTTTCTCATATTTAAAAACATTCTTTCAAACTAAACCTAAAAGCCATGCGCAGGAAGAGAGCCCCAAAAGATGCTAAAAAGCCCATAATGAGTTGAAAGCCCAGGGACACCAAGGAGGTAAACAGCTCGACAACTGATAATATAAGAAAAAAAAATGAGCTATCTTAAAAAAAAAAAACGAAAGACAGCGAATAAGAGAAGTACATATAACAGACATTTTAGTATAAAAAAAATATAACGGTTAAAAAACACCATAAACCTTTTTTTTTTCTAGAAAAAATAATTTTAAAAAATACTTAGAGTGTTAGAAATAAATTTTACAATAAACATTTTGAGTGGGAAGAAATATATATTTTTCCACCGAAAAGTCTAGATCCGCCTTAGGACAGGATGCTGTACAGCTGAACAGAAATATAATACGCAGTAATGTTCTAGTAAAGGTAAATATTTCTAGTAGAAAACTGTCTTGAAGGGAGAGTTTGTTTAGATATAAACACCTCGCCATCTCTACACATCGTGACCAGGCACAGAAGGACACGCCTAGCATTAATATTTGGTTTCTTGATACAGCAGGACAGCTGTGTGCAGGAGCATACAAGTGTTCATTCTTAAATGATGTCTTCCTCTTAGAGATGGGAATCGAACCCATTTTATACCGGTTGGGTTCGGTTCGGTAAGATTTAAGTTCGAGTACGGTTCGGTTCGATAACGAGCATGGTTCGGGTTTGGTTCGATGTTATGAAATTAGTAATAGCAAAAACTAAGTAGATGTAATGTTCAATTCAATATATTCATTTATTAGATAAAACAGTGACGCCCAACGTGTATGTATTAGCAGAGCAAATCTAACAGTGAAACAAAAAATTTAAACAAACCAAACATATTGCAATTCCCAACACGCGGGCCATATCAGCGAAAAGATACATACAAAAACATTGAATCTACAATAAGGAACTTTTATTAGAAACCAATGGATGCAGTGCTTCATCGTCAAAGATAAGCCCCTTTTCTCATTTCCTAGGAACTCGAAGATAAGCCCCTTTCTCATTTCCTAGGAACTCGAAGATAAGCCCCTTTCTCATTTCCTAGGAACTCGAAGATAAGCCCCTTTCTCATTTCCTAGGAACTCGAAGATAAGCCCCTTTCTCATTTCCTAGGAACTCGAAGATAAGCCCCTTTCTCATTTCCTAGGAACTCGAAGATGACTGTGAAGTCCAATCATTACACTAATTAATGAGGTGATGGAAGTTTTAAAGTTCGGGTTCGGTTTGGTTGTAAGTGAGATTTGAGTTCGGTTAGTTCGGTTCAGGTTCGGTTCGTTTCCCATCTCTAATTCCTGTATAACAAAGTCTCCGTTTGAAAGTGTTTAGTTTTGAGTTCATTATCATTGTTTATGCCTATACAGAAGTCAATTACAACACAAATATATCACACAGATTCTTTTCAGAACAAATTTATTAACAATAATTTTTTGGTTCTTTTATGGAATGTTATCTCTTCATCACTATAGCCGAGATCCAATTCTCCATGTTACATCTCAGAGGTAATAACAGCTTGAATAGGCTGTTGTACTAGATGCGAATATCGAAACGGATATCACGTCAAAGTTATTCTAAGCCCACAAGTCGCTATCAGCATTATCACAAAATGTTTGCTGTTGTAGAGCGCTTCCTTTTGTCTAGAGCAATGTTTCTAAACTTTTTCAATACAAAAGCCAAGGCTATGGCCACCATGTCACGGTTGCAGAAAAGAGTCTGGGACAACATATTGCTGACTAGCAGTACTAAAGCCTTAGTCTACCGGACCCGTGTGATGAGCACTTTACTATACGGAAGTGAAACATGGTCAACCTACTCATGGATGGGAAAAAAGCTGAATATCTTCCACCTCCGATGCCTAAGGGGAATCTTTAAGATAAGCTGGCAATATAAGATATCCAATGAGGGAGTGCTACGAAGAGCAGGGTGCAAGGACATCCGCTCTGTTATCAGCGCAGACGCCTTGGCTGGCCTGGCCACGTTTGCAGAATGCCAGTAGGTCGACTTCCACAAGACATCCTGTATGGCGATCTTATTGAAGGCAGGAGAGCCGCTGGTCGCCCACTTTTACGTTATACAAAATGCATGCAAACGCGACATGAAGCTAATTAAAATCGACACTAGCAGCTGGGGAAAAGTAGCACTGGATAGATCCACATGGAGAGAGAGTATAAGAGAAGGGTCTGGGATTGCAGATGTCATACACAACAGAAGCAGAAAGACGGCTGGTGATTTCATATGCCCAATCTGCAACCGCAGCTGTGTATCAAGGATTGGCCTCTTTAGCTACATAAGAAGTTGCAAAGAGAAAAGATCGTCTCTCGAGACATAAAATGCCACAGACAGAGAATGAGTTAATATAAGCTTTATTAAAATAAAAAAAACATGATTTAATAGTACTTAAACCCCCCTCCGTGACCTTCAAATTCTGTCACTGTAACGTAAACAATCCCTATATCTTCTCCGTCTATAGAGAAAAAAAGAGTAGCCTTTGATCTTTTCATGGAATCGTACCATCAGTATTACTATCTTTCTCATTTTCAAAAGTAGATTAAAAGGTAATCAGATCTGTAGTAGCCTAAATCTTCTTACGTCTAAAATAGCGTGATATTGAGGCTCAAAAAGATGATTTTCCTTTACATATAACACTAAGAGACTAGAACAATTCTACACAAGTTTCTTGGCTCTATCTATGAACAGAACTAGAAAACAAACTTGGTTACATAAGAACACAACAGAACAAACACAAATGCTATTAAATGGGATCAGGTATTTATTAGAGTAAATTAAACTGAATCAATAAAATACAACTATAAATTAAACTATATAATTATTTCATAAATAAGATCAACTTAAGTAAATAGAAAAATAAAACAAATCAAAAGTTACACGTCCTATTAAACAGAGTTTCAACTCTCTATAATAAGTATCACTAACCAAGTTAATACAAAAACAAAATGTAACAGTAATTATGAATTTTTATCCATGATAAAAGGATTGTATGAATGACGATTATATACGGTATTTTTTAAAATCTTTCTTAACTTCTTTGCTATACTATTAATTATTAAGACACGCCAAAATAAATGACACCACACCCAAATAGTGTGTTTGTAGTGCCATTCATTCTTTCCTTATTCCGAATTCAGGCTTTCAACTCATGACCTACTCATAGATCAATCTGAAACATTTACGTTAGTAAAACATTAGAATGATAAACTGTGAATTTGACATTCCAGACCTTGCGATCTATTGGGCAGGTAATGTATAGGTCATCTGTTTCTAGGGTGCGGATTGCACAACGACCTTTACTTTCCTCAACTAATGTCCGGTACTTATTAGATTTGGGTAGACTCAATGGCGTCCTAAGAATCCCGAATTTCAAAGTCACAGTCCTCATCGAAATCCATATCCGAGTGCCCCTTACTCGTAAGCCAGTCACCACCACGCCCCCTAAGCAACAATGACATAAGAAATAAACTTGGACCCTTATAATCGACGATTCATAACTTGATCATGT
The DNA here is from genome assembly GCA_036873155.1 of Biomphalaria sudanica. NCBI lineage: Eukaryota > Metazoa > Mollusca > Gastropoda > Planorbidae > Biomphalaria > Biomphalaria sudanica. Next base: position 590,094 of record JAZGLO010006670.1, read on the forward strand.
ATAGACTTCTATAAAAAAAATATCCTTGACATTATAATAACAAAGAACTAGATCCATAAAAAAGTAACACTTTCATAGTGTTGGGCTTTTTTTAAAAGAGTGTTTTGTCGTTTTTTTTTTGTTTTTTTTTTGGGGGGGGGGGTTGGGGGGGTGCTACTTTACATTTGATACTTTTTCAGTTAATATTCAATGAACATTTATGCCAAGTTTTATCAAGATTGGTCAGACGGTTTTGATTTCTATTCGGGACATACATACATACATACATACATACATACATACATACATACATACATACATACATACATACATACATACTTACATACATATATACATACATACAAACATACATACATACATACATACATACATACATAACATACATACATACATACATACATTGATACATGCATACACATATACACACGCCTTACTTTCTGCTTTATATTATATATTTAATATATGAACCTGATGACAGAAGAGATGAATCTGAAATAATGAGTAAGTAAAAGAACAGTTTTTAATACGGACACGCTTTCCAGAGCAGAACAAACAGTTCTGCCACTCAATGGCGTTAAACAAAAACAGGTACAAATACAACTTTTAGAACAACTTGAGAGCCTTGTAGAGACGCACTAAAGCATTAGCTAGTGAATTCAAAGCGAGAGTGTAGCCTAGATATAGATTACCTCCTCAGTGCCTTTTAGAGATATATTTACAGTAGAGGCAATGTTTTTAGTAACGTCTGTTACGAAACTTCTAATCAAACACCAAGCAGACCCATCAATATTAGATAATGATAACATTTATCTTGGTTTACCAAATAGTTAGAAGTCAATAATAATCTCGTTGACACGGCTGCATTGTTCTTATCTCTTTGTCTGTCTTCCTCTTTCAACAGGTCTTCGCACCATTCCACATTCACACTATGCCGCGTATGTAGCATCGCCCCCCGTTCGACAAGCTCAATGTGTATCGAATGTTCATCAGTCCGTTTACCAAATATAACAGATCTAGTAACAATTCGAAATTCTACCTTCTCCATAACAAGTACTAAGAAACACAAGAATCCTATCTAATTATTTATTAATTATCACAACTTTCACATATTCATCGTTATAATGACTGAAACTAGACTCTGAATCAATTAGTCGTCATTTATCGATGATTTAACTTATTCTATTCGTCAGTTAGTTTAATCTTGCGTATGCCTTTGTAGGTCTGTTAAAAAGAACTCAACCATTGTGAGCCTACGCGAACAGAAACATTCAAGCAATCTTCTGATCAACACAGACTCTACAGAACAATATTAAACATATTATATCCTACACAATATTTTTTTTAAAAATATGAACACTAGCTTACAATTTTCGAAGACAATAAACTGAAGTTATTATTAAGTATATATTTTAAGTACACATTTTAAGCAACTATTGGTGGAAATAATTGATGATCATAAAAAAAAATTACAGTCAAGGTTCTAAAGATTGTTTCCAGATGGATCTGTATCTCATGTTTTGCAATAAAGTGGAAGCATATTTTAATATTTTGGAATTAGCAATGTGGGATCCATTTATCCGAAGAGCGAAGCCAATAATGCAAAGCACTCCATTGGTTTTAATCGACATAGTCTGTTTTTTTCGAGACTCGAGCTATACAACGAAAGTTGAGCTGAAAACCTTTTCTACTTACGGTATTGTCTGTTAGAAAATGAAGAAATAAAACATTTTTTGAGGACATGATCTTCGGAGGCACAGACTTGCCACAAAAAACTCCCAAACTTGGAGCAGTGTCACTGTCACCATCGTATACTGCAACAGAGTCATACTGACACTCTCCAGAAGCTTCTAAATGGAAATAATCAAATTCTAGTTCAACTTTAAACCCGTCGGGAGCTTCGAAGAGCCAAGGACAATCTTGCCAAAAACCGTAATTTTGTTTACTGAACTCTGGATGCGAGAGTAAAGTCTGTTTTTCGAATGTTGCTTCCAGAATGGCACCACATATAGTTTCATGTTCCGCCCTGAAACCTTTTCTCTGCCCAGAGTTGTCTGTGTTAAACTGAAGCAACATGGTTGTTCCCGAAGAAATTATTTGTTCCGGGAAAGTCGAACCGCAATATTTGCCAAGGGTTGCAGAATTTTTGCTGTCACCGTCAAAGACGACAACATTGTCATAGTCACACTCGAGGTGGGGCTCAACGTCAAACTCTTTAAAACTCAGCATTATTCTATGCCCCAAAATTGTGGAAAAGTGCCATTCGCATTCCAGTCTTCTCGGATAAGGATTTGGAAAGTTGGGACTCGTAATGTTTCCTTTTGAAGAGCTGATTATTCTATGGCATCCCGCAACGCATGAGTGCTGGTCACTTTGAAGTATATAGCCATCCCTACAGAAACATTGATAGCTGCCAATAGTGTTTTTACAAATATGGCTGCAACCTCCATTTCTTTCTTCGCATTCATTACGATCAATAGAAAACAGAGCCACAAAACCGCTTTTTACATCATAAGCATCAGATTTGAATTCTATTTTCATGGAATTTCCTTTGGATATTAATGGTTTTGGCAAGTTGCTTCCACAAAAATATTGAGTATTCCTAGGATCATTATCACCAATCAGATTTACGGAAACGTAATCAAAATAACATCGATCTTCGTTGCCTTCAATATCAAAATGTGTGAAGATTAAAATAATTTTGTTGTCTTTGGGTGCTGTTATATACCACGTGCAGACCTTGCTCACTGGGTAGTTGTCTGGGAATGAGGGAGAGGTAATGTTGCCTTTCATTTCTGTTATTTGACCACCGCATTCTTTTTTGCAAGTCTTTCCATTAGAGTGAAGCTCGTATCCAATCCTACAATCACACCTAAAACTACCGATTGTATTGATACAAACATGATCGCAGCCATGTTCTTCTGTCTCACACTCATCCGTTTCTGCAATGAAATGAACAGAAAATCCAAACTTCTGTATTTCTGAATCACTGACAAACACAAGTGATACTTTGTTTCCAGACGATACGATCTCTTCGGGGTGATCGTCTCCACAATATCTCCCGATAGGTACAGCAAGGTCACCATGACCATTTCTCACTTCCAGATAATCGTACTTGCATTCAGTGTCATCACTTGCTTCCAAGTCCAGAGTTTCAAACTTGATAATGACTAAGAAGTTCTCTTTCACAGTTATATTCCAGACGCAGTAGCTATTTGGGAGATATCTTTCATTAGGGTAACCCTGACTGTTAATAAAGTGTTCGTCCTTCTTAATATCCCCACCACAGAGTGTAATGTATTCAGCTGAGAACTCATCCAGACCTCCATTACTTTTCAATTCTATCCACATTCTCCTCCCAGAGGATAGAATAACATCAGGGACATTATTTCCACAGTAACGACCAAGACTTTGAGATTTCACGTAGTGTCCGTCTCTAATCTCTAAATAGTTTCTCTCACAGTCGTCTAAAACTGTAATTGAAAAAGAAGTAATGTTTAATTTAATACGTTCCCCGTATGCTGCCTTGATTCGCCACTGACACACTTCAGGCTGTCCAAGTTTGGAGCTAAAATTGAAGCTTCCAGTAGTCGCAACAAGAGTAGAGCCACAGCTTGGACAATTGTACAAAAGGTTTGTTTGTCGAATATCTCCAGGACTAAGTTTGACTCTCTGACCAATGCTGTCAGCGCTAAATGTCATACCTGGAAGTCTCCTTGCCCTAAGTGTATCCTGAAATGTGTTTTTAGCGAACTGAAGTCTTCCATAGTGCATTATACTTTCAAAGTCATAAGGCTCGCCCAAGGAATTAATCACTGAGCTGTTCAGGGCGTTAAAGTTGTTCTTTGAATCAGTTATAACATTGTCTAGAAATATTTCAACATATTGGTCCCTGTCCGGTCTCGTGTGCTCGTGCCAGAAGCCAATAGCATGGCCAAGTTCATGTACAATTATTCCGTGTCTGTCACAGTATTTTCCAATGGAGACAGTCTGTTCACCGCCACCTTTCTTACCAACATAAGAGCAACATCCACACGCTCTAACCGTGAAAACAATATAGTCTTTATCTTCTGGTTCTTTTTCTTTGAAAATTATGCAAGTGTCTTTCTCCCAAGTTTCCATTGCAGATCGCATCATATTTTTCTGCCTTGGAGTAAATCTTGACTCTATGGTATAGGGTATAACACCATAATCCCAAAGTCTTTCTTTCAAAGATGTGGCCGCGCGTTTGTGTCTAACTTTGTCGTGCCTTTTCTTCCAATCTCTAAGGTTATTGACTTTTTTCTCTTGTAAATAATCCACTTGTTCTAAATTATTGTGTATACTATTGGTATACAAGTTTAATTTTCTTTGAACCTCAAGAGACATATTGTAGACAGTGTTTGTGCAAGTTTTTTCTTGACATATTGAATTCAGCAAAGCTAATTCTTCTGTCAACACTTTGTTTAAATAATGAATTTCTTTAAAATGATTAAGTCTGTGACTAAACAGCTCGTTTTCCAGACCGAATGTCAGAATTTTCAAACTGTTGTTTAAAAGGTGAGTCTTTTTAGTATTTTCAAACTGATCATTCGTATAAGATTGTGTCGATGCTAATGGAATGAATGAAGCCGATAGATATATCTTGAAGAAAGATGTTGTTATGTAAATGGTCAAAGTCATTATTTGAGCATGTGTAGAGCTGAGAGGATGTAGTTGGTGCTGCGAGTCCATGGTGGTTTAGATGTTCTTGTATCTGAAAAACAAAATATACATTAAAGTATTTTTGCTGACTAAAATGTTCTAGTTCTAGAATATTTTAAATGTTTAAAAATAAAATCTTAACGTATTGACAAATTAAAAAATCCATAAGATTAAATGAATAGTCTAGAACGGCAATGTGGTGGTACACAGTAGAAATACAACATATATTTCTTGTAGTTAAGGCTCAAGTCTTACAACTAAAGGTCAAGGAGTCGACTCATCAATATGTATATGTGGTCGACGTAACAGAGGCGCCCCACGGAAACATTTCAAAGACCAGCTTAAGCGCCAACTTGCCTTAGCAGACATAGACGAGAGCACCTGGTTGCATGCAGCTTAGAACGAGACAGCTGGAGGTCATTCACAAAGGCCGCGGGCAACATATTTGAGACCAAAAGAAAATCCGCTGCCGAGGACAGACGCAGACGGCGAAAAGAAAATCTAAATCGATCACCTGCTGACAATGGTTATGCTTGCCCTGGACGTGGCAAAATATGTAGGTCGCAGTTGGGGTTGCGCAGCTACGGGAAATAGTGAATTCCTCACTGATTTTCAAACTCAAAGACAAGCTTTATATATATATATATATATATATATATATATATATATATATATATATATATATATATATATATATATATATATATATATATAATCATATATTACCCGAGGCCCGTGTGTCTTAGAAACAATTAAACACTGTATTATACGTCGTTACTATTCCCCCAAACTTTCCCTTCTTTTTATTTCACATTTCCTCTTAGTGGTTAATTTGCCAGTTTGACCATGGGCCATATCCACATTAAGGAGAAGGTTTTCTTTTTTTTTTTTTTTTCAAATCTCACAACGACTTTGTTAACGGCCGATCTCCTCTCTTTATCAATAGAATACTTTCCTTCATAGACGATCTCTCTCTTTGATATCAATCCAATCGGGCTAGCTCAAAGCGGTTTCCGCCCTACTAAATCTAGACACAGTAAAAGTGACAACAAAAGCTTTCAAACTAAGTCCTTTTACACTAAGAGGTGGCTATTTCTACATCCGTGAATTCATTAGACTTTTTCCTTCGACTTGTGTCTAATTGCGGCTAAAGGCACAATTGGGTTCTACGACTTCCCAAATTCCTGATAGTTTATCATCTCTGGAGGTGACAGTTATATCTGGGACTAGATCTCTCGATCGAGGAAATAAAACCTTCCTAACTTCGTGGATGGAGAAGAATCTCTATGACTGTACACCAGAAGAAACAGATTTTAATCACCTCCATCACTACAGAGGTTCAAATTTCTGCCTCTTCACCGCTTAACTGTACCCCACCATTGCACCAAAGAAATGCTTCCTTTTATAATTTTAACATTTATTTCCCAACATGTTTATTAAGGCTGTCGACTTTATGCTGTGGGCACACTCACATTGCAACATAAGGTTTCATGATGTGAAAGATGCTTTAGCCTAAAGAAGGAACGCCGACCGTGCCCATCTTTGACCACCTTAGAGCTGATTGGACTCAGAGGCGCAAAAATTTCACAAACTAAAAATCCCAGTCTTCACCAGGATACGAACCCTGTTCAGAAGTAAAGCGCTTTACAGTACAGCAGCTGCGCCTGAAATTTATTAACGTTTAGATTTAAGACATCATAATCTGCTTATATTTTCAGGGCTCAAGTTATGTGCTTGTCTTGTCTTCTTAGACAATATTAGGGGTGCACCGGATAGTACTTTTTGATATTCAGCCGGAGCCGGATGTGATCGGATAGTAAAATTGGATATTCAACCGGAGCCGAATACCTACATGACTCAAACAGCTACTTTTACTGAAGTTTTCGAAAATCTTCTAAATAACATACCTGTAATCATATTTTTTTTTTCTTTTATTTACTTTCTTGCTTTAAACTCTATTACTGATTGATAAATTAAAATTAACAGCATTTTTAACATATATACTTATCATAAACTAATCTTTGTAACATGAGATGGTGTGTGTGTATGTATGAGGCCACCTATTGTAAAGTAGTATATGGTATAACTCATGTAGATTATATAAACTTATATGTAACTAATGTAAATCTTTCAAAGGTTAAGTGCAATCTTGGTTTTATAGTGTAAATCTCTCTTAAGTACAATCTAAGTTGTATAGTGGGTAGACGTTTGTGCTCATGTATTTGACACCATCAACTTGTCATTAGGCTCGTGTTTTAAAATTCACAAACCGCTTCTGATTTGTGCCTAATACAGATAGTGGCTAAGTATATATCTTAAGTAATACCTGTAATAATGAGGAGTTACTTGACAATCTTAAATTATTATTAAGAATATTATTATTCAATCAAAACACACATAACACAACAGTAAAATTTGCCTGGTTTACCACATGACAGTACTATTTTACAAGCATTGCAAACTGCTTTAGAGTTGTTCATTATTTTAACATTAAAGTAATGCCATATAAGGGATAACTTTTATCAGCCATTATTATTGCTATCTAATTTACAAAAGGCCTTTAGAAGCCAATTTTATACCCGTGGCTTGTGTAGCAAAATACATGTAGGGGTATGTCCTTCAATTGACATTGCTCTCCAAGTAAACAAACTTAGTGTCATCATCTAGTGACCTCTAGAAAGTGTCAATATGTCTTAACAATTAGCGTTAATCCAATCTGCGTTAAGAATGATCATTGTCTACCAATACATTAAGCGTCATCGATTAAACAAATAAGACCTAGAGGGTGTTAAGTCTGTTGAGCCCTCCCTTTAAAGATACCTCTGTATCTACATTTAAAAAATTTTTCTAGCTTAATAAGCTATTAAATAACAATATTATTAAGAATATACTCTTGGTTATAGGGTTGCGAAAAATCACTCTTGTAGGTGTGTGTTTTACGTCCAACCTCATAATAGACATTTACCTCCAAATAAACAAACTCATACCAAGTTAACCTTGTAGATGTTTGGATTGTAGTCCTGCCTCCTAATTGAGACTTAACTCAAAGTAAACAAACTTTTTACCCGGTAAATAGTATAAAAGGTGTGGCTTGTGGTCCAGACCTTTGATTGACAACCTATCTCATAATAAACAAACTCATACCAGGTTAATCTTATAGAGGTATGGCTGGTAGTCCAGCCCCCTAATAAAAATTCTTACTCCAAGTAAACAAACTCAGTTCCCTCATAAGATGTGACCTCTAGCAAGTGTCAACTCGTTGACATCTGACTTAATGTGGTCAGCTGTCTATCTGTAAACTCAATGTTATGGACTAAACAGTGTAAAGTAGTTGCTCATTTCTACCTCTGGAGATATACCCGCACATCTAGACAGATTATCAGGGTAAAGTAGTTAAGGAATATTACATGTTTACTAGACCACTAAAAGGTCAAGATAAACTTTTAAAATGTACGTCTATCCGGTGTACCCCTAATGAAGATCATCGATTGTGACAGAAATAAAAAAGAACAGACTTCGTAGTGCACGTTGCTGCTACCTATGTAATGTGAGATTATAATGTGCAGTTTTATTTCTATTTAGATTAACACGCCTTGTCTTTGGACTAAAAATATTTGGTGCATAGTCAAAGTTTATAGTTTTAAAAACAAATTCTTTATTTGAAACAAAAACGTTAATGTATTTCAGATTTGACATTATTGAATCGTGTCCACTTTATGAGTATTGGTATGTTCTTATTAAAATGGAGATTTAGTTTAAACTTCTTGTTGGACATCCTTTATCAGCGTCGACAACCTTTATACTGTTTGCCGTTCGCCTGTGCTGTTTCGATATTTAAGTGTTACCTCCGTTTTTGCGTATCTGGAAAAGACTTAGCGCGAAGGTGCCTTACAATATTAATAGAAATACAGATGTAGCTTTTTACTATCCGGTTTACTATCCGGTAGTGATATTCGACCGGAGCCGAATACTGCCAAATAGTGAAAAAATGCCGAATATTTGGTTGAAGCCGGAGCCGGAGCTACTATCCGGTGCACCCCTAATATATACATATATATGACTATGTACCAAACCTATTTCATTCCAAAGACATGGCGTTATTAATAGTATTAGATATGTATGGTATTTGTATGTGTATTTTAGAAATAAAATGTTACATTAGGAATGCACATTATGCACTTTACATACAGATCAGCAATTGCGATCACATTTTTAAAAACTTTCTTTTGACCTTTGAGTTGGTTAGTTAACATGGTGGATGTGGATTTTTTTTTTCTAGAGTAGATTTTCCTAATTCTCATAGATCTATATAACTGTAGATCTTAACATAGATCTCAAAAATAGGCCTACAGACTACAATTTATTCTATGCAGCAATCTAAGGTTGAAGCTATAAATAGGTGTACTTGCATGTTCCTGCTTTTATTAAAATATCGTTTGCGGCAAATAAATTATTAATCTAAAGCACTAAATATTGACGTCCAGCACTTCAGTTTCTAGCTGTAAGCTAACAGCCACTAACAAGCCCTAGATGTAAGGACCAGAGACGTTCCAAGATGGCATCTAAAAAGCAAGCTTGATGACCAGTTAATGATTGATAAATCTGTTAATAAATGCTGTTAAACCTTAATTTATCATTCAATAATGCAGTTTAAAAAAATAAGCTAAATAAAAGTAATAAAAATAAATTAATAAGAATATAGGTAAGTTATTTGAATATATGGAAAATGTTCAGTAACAAAAAATATTTGAAAGTCATATAGGTATCTGACTCCGGCTCCGGCCGAATATCATATTTTACTATCCGCCATATCCGGCTCCGACGGATATCAAAAAAACAATATCCGGTGCAACCCTAATTATGGCGTCATCTTTTTTAGCGGCCCCCAAAAGTGGAAAAGACGTTTTTAGTTTTGTATTCAATGTCTCTCCTTCCGTCTGACCGTCCGTCTGTCCCGTTCAGATCTCGTAAACTTAAAAAGATATTGAAAATCCGACATCATAATGTTTTAGACCTTTCAAAGTTCTGATGCAACGGCTACGTATTTCTTTTCTAAAAGTAAAAAAAAAACTTAATTTTTTTAATCATTTATGCAAGCAGTTTTTACATAAAAATGCGACTTTTTTACAACTATTTACTATTAATAGTAACAAACACGAAGGGTATTTAGTAAGGGAGATGACAGTTTACCATACTTTGAAAGTTATGTAAGTTCTGTCATATTAACTACTACAAAAAATAGGTTCTATGTTTTCCAAAGAGAAAAAATCTATTTACTATGCATAAAAGTAGAACATTATTTAAAACAACAATTAATAAGTAGTTTTTTATATTATCGCGTGAACTGCAGGCCGATATAATGCCTATAAGACACTTAAGTAATGATTTATTTTACGAAATGTTTTTGTTTGTTTTTAATGCGACTTTGAATAAGAGATTGACCCTATACAAAACAATTAGATCAATAAGATAATCAGTATATGAAATCAGTTAGGCCAGGTTCACATCTAACTTCACTTTCACCTATCCCTTGGTCTGCTGGACCACACAAGATCTGTCAACCTTCTTTCTCCATTCTTCTCTGTCATTTGCCTTTGATAGAATTTCGTTCCGATATTCTTTCTGAAAATATTGAAACCTGCCTTTTACGTGATGAGTGGACAACTTCGCGGTCCGATTTTGAGTTTGTGTTCCGCACCAAGTGTCTTTGTAACCTTGTTTTTACCTTGATTTCATTTATTTTTTTACTTTAGATAGACATATTATCTTTATCACACAGTAACTGTAATATTTAATTTCTATTGCAAAGGATTACAAGGAACAGAACAAGACCTGAGAAAGAAGGAAGAGAAATAGAGAATATAGAAAGAGAGAGAAAAATATATTAGTAAGAAAATAAAATAAAACAAAAAACAAGTAGGAATCGAACGAAAGGAAATTGATAAAGAGAAATTGATAAAGAGAAATTGATAAAGAGAAATTGACGGAAGTTAAACTGAAACATCAGTCTCGAGGTGCACAAGCTACACCAAGCAATAATACTTGTAGAAAGAAAAGCCAAACGTCTAAGATTTAACCAGCCAAGGAGAACTGTAAGCATTTTCTAAATCATTGGACCTCACTAACCAATCGTAAACAAACAACATAGAGCCACATCATAATATTGATAAAACAATGAAAAAAAAATATATATTACTTGACAGCTCTTATGGATGACGTAAATAGTATAGAAGAGATAGAGAATCACGTGGCTAAATGTTGTTCGTTTATGATTGGTGAATGAGGTCCATTTGAACTTTTTTTTACATGTAATAATATAATACAGCTTGAATAGTTTCGGTTACTTTTTATCAAAAATTTACAGGATCATGTCTCATTATTATATCATGTATGAAAGACTAAAAAAAGGAAAGATTATTCACGAGTCAATTATTAACTATTTAATCCTTTGTAAGTCTGAAGATGGCCAATGCAAGCTTTTCCATTAAATTTTTCTCGTTTATGACAAGGATTTAAATAACACTCTATTCCAAATTGAGAAAGTTTTCTTCGTTTTACGACGCAGCCATGGCGCCTCCGTGATAAGTCAAACATTAACTAAATTTCCCATTTTTCTATTTAATTATTTTAAAATCTAAATTGATTTATTTAGTATATGTTTTGGACATAACCTTTGTAGCATTCAGATATTCTTGTATGCCCTCTGTGCCTTTTCTCATGAATTAAAATTTTTACAAAGATAAAGAAAAAACGTCAAGAAAGAAAATGGTGAATGAATGTTTGAATATTTTAATATTAACACATCGGAATCATCTAATAAGCGAAAAGAAAAACAACAACAAGCAGAATACAATAAAATACACACATTTTTAGTCCATTAACATAGTCTGTTATTTTTTTAAGACTCATCGATACATCGAAATGTTAACTGAAAACCTTTTTCACCGATATTGCTGTCTGATTTAAAGTGAAGAAATAAGACATTTTGTGATGACTCTATATTTGGAGGCACTGAATTGCCACAAAAAACTCCCAAACTTAAAGCAGTTTCTTTGTCACCATCGTATACAGCAACAGAGTCATACTGACACTCTATAGACTTCTCCAATTGGAAATAATCAAATTCTAGTTTAATTTTAAACCCTTGTTGAGCTTGAATGTGCCAGAAACAATTTTGGTCTATATCGTACTTTTTTTTACCGAATTCTGAATGTGAAAGTAAAGTCTGTTTCTCAAGTGTCGCATCAAGAATGGCGCCACAAATAGTTTTATGCTCGGCCGTGAAACCTTTCCTCTGCACAGAATCGTCCGTGGTAAATTGAAGCAGCATGGTGTGGCCCGTAGATTGTATATGTCTTGGGAAAGTAGAGTCGCAAAATCGGCCGAGAGATGCAGAATGTTCGTTGTCACCGTCAAAGACGGCAACAATGTCGTTGTCGCACGCCACGTCCAACTCTTTAATACTCAGCATTATCCTATGTCCCAAAACTGTAGAAAAATGCCACTCGCACTTCAGTCTTTTTGGATAAGGATTTGGGAAATTTGGACTCGTGATGTTTCCTTTTGATGAGGTGATATTTCTGTAGCATCTCTCAAGGCATGAGTGCAAGTCACTTTGGAGAACAAAGCCATCTCTACAGGAGCATTGATAACTGCCAATAGTGTTTTTACAAATATGGCTACAACCTCCTTTCTTTTGATCACATTCATTTCGATCCATAGAAAAAAGTGCGACAAAACCGCTTCTTGAATCAAAAGCGTCAGATTTGAATTCTATTTTCATGGAGTTTCCTTTGGACATTAATGGTTTTGGCAAGTTGGTTCCACAAAAAGATTGGGTTTTCATAGGATCATTATCACCAATCAGATTCACGGAAACTTTATCAAAATAACATATTCCGTCTGTGTCTTCAATATCAAAATGTGTAAAGGTTAAATAAATTGTATAGCCTCTGGGTGCTGTTATATACCACGTGCAGACCTTGCTCACTGGGTAGTTGTCTGGGAATGAGGGAGAGGTAATGTTGCCTTTCATTTCTGTTATTTGACCACCGCATTCTTTTTTACAAGTCTTTCCATTAGATTGAAGCTCGTATCCAATCCTACAATCACACCTAAAACTGCCGATTGTGTTGATGCAAACATGATCGCAGCCATGCTCGTCTGTCTCACACTCATCCGTTTCTGCAATGTAATGAACAGAAAATCCAAACGTCTGTATTTCTGAATCACTGACAAACACAAGTGATACTTTGTTTCCAGACGATACGATCTCTTCGGGGTGATCGTCTCCACAATATCTCCCGATAGGTACAGCAAGGTCACCATGACCATTTCTCACTTCCAGATAATCGTACTTGCATTCAGTGTCATCACTCGCTTCCAAGTCCAGAGTTTCAAACTTAAAACCCACAACGAAGTTCTCTTTCACCGTTATATTCCAGACGCAGTAGCTATTTGGGAGATATCTTTTATTAGGGTAACCCTGACTGTTAATAAAACCGTCGTCCTTCTTAATATCCCCACCACAGAGTGTAATGTATTCAGCTGAGAACTCATCCAGACCTCCATTACTTTTCAATTCTATCCACATTCTCCTCCCAGAGGATAGAATAACATCAGGGACATTATTTCCACAGTAACGACCAAGACTTTGAGATTTCACGTAGTGTCCGTCTCTAATCTCTAAATAGTTTCTCTCACAGTCGTCTGAAACTGTAATTGAAAAAGAAGTAATTTTTAATTTAATACGTTCCCCGTATGCTGCTTTGATTCGCCACTGACACACTTCAGGCTGTCCAAGTTTGGAGCTAAAATTGAAGCTTCCAGTAGTCGCAACAAGGGTAGAGCCACAGCTTGGACAATTGTACAAAAGGTTTGTTTGTCGAATATCTCCAGGACTAAGTTTGACTCCCTGACCCATGCGGTCGGAAATAGAAGCCGTTTCTGGGTTTTCTTTTGCCTTCATTGTATCCTGAAATATGTCTTTAGCCAACTGAAGTTTCCCATAGTGCATTATGCTATCAAAGTCATAGGGCTCGCCCAAAGAATTAATTTCTGAGTTGTTAAGTTTGTCAAAGTTGTGTTTTAAATTAGTTTTAACATTGTCTAGAAATATTTCAACATATTGGTCCCTGTCCGGTCTCGTGTGCTCGTGCCAGAAGCCAATAGCATGGCCAAGTTCATGAGCAATTATTCCGTGTCTGTCACAGTATTTTCCAATGGAGACAGTCTGTTCACCGTCACCTTTCTTTCCGACCCCAGAGCAACATCCACACGCTCTAACTGTGAAAAAAATATAGTCTTTATCTTCTGGTTCTTTTTCTTTGAAAATTATGCAAGTGTCTTTCTCCCAAGTTTCCATTGCAGATTGCATCGTATTTTTCTGCCTCGCAGTAAAATTTGACTCTATGGTATAGGGTATAACACCATAATCCCAAAGCCTTTCTTTCAAAGCTGTGGCCGCGCGTCTGTGTCTAACATTACCGTGCCGTTTCTTCCATTCTTTAAGGTTGCCTATATTTGTTGTCTTTTGACCTTCATTTAGCTCATGTTTTGATAAGGTAAGGTTTCTCAAAGGCAGGTAAGTCATTTCGCCAATTATAAACTCTTTTATAAAACTCTTTAACTTCTGTTTGCTTAGGCGGCGATTCATTTTCTCATTTTCCAAGCTGAACCTGAGACTCTGTATGAAGCTGTTGTTATTTGTATGGGTCTTCTTTTCATTCTTGTTCAGGTTTAAGGCAGTTAGTGGAATAAAATAACTCAACAGAAGCAATAGAAATAATGAAAGAATGAAGCCAATTCCCTTAGTATTTTTCATTTCACGTTTATAATTCAGATGAAGTTGATGCCTGGAGTCCATGTTAGGCTGAACCGCTCTCGTTTCTGAAATAATTAACATTAGTTATCGTTACGTGTCATGTTAGACAAATATTCTCCAAATTAATTTTTTTTTATATTATTGGCATTTATTCTAAGATTGTGTTTTTATACTCGTTAGAATTCGTAAAATGAATTAGTTTAATGAAAATAAAAAAGTGTCAATTTTGTTATTTTTAATGTTTTGCTTTTAAAAAAAAAAAGTATAATTAAATTGTTCAAACAAGGAAAATTGAACAGGGATTAGATTTTAAGAAGTTACTAAAATATGAACTTTTTCGTTATAGTTCCATCTGGGATAAACAGGTTAGTTTAAACTCCCGACTGCTTGACATTGTATTTGATCGCACATATCCAAATGTTGGGACTTCTATTTTATTCTCAGTATTATACAAGGATCTCATTACTTCATGGCGTTTCTTTTTTAAACCTTATTTATATTTTCTTGAAGAAATGATTGTTGAATAGTTTTATAGAATAGAATTTATTTTCATTCTCTGGCACTGCCAGGTTTAAGTTTCGTAAAGAAAAACAAAATTCATTGTAGTCTCCCTTAGCTGCGAAAAATGTGTCAGATGATAGTCATTATTGCATCAGTTGATATAACAACAGGAGATATTGTTATCTAGATAACTTACATAATCGCTTTAGCTCAACGCTTAGGTTCCCATATTTTCTTTGTTATTCCATTTCAGTTTCCCTTATATTATGGAATAGTGGCCCGGCAGTGTCCATGATGGTCGCGTTTTGTTCTTCTCTTTCATCAATGAGCAGCAGAAAAAATCTACCTTTTCGTCGTCGTTCAAAACAGGCCTATTCCAGTGCAGCAGATGTTCAGTAGACTTGCGGCGAGTATTTCTAATATGGAGGTGTATACTTGTTAATCAAATTATGTGTCACAGCAGGTGTTGGTGTATTAATTTTGCAACTTGGTTATGGCGACCTAGGTAGACAGATTCTGATAAAGCAGACTACCCTGCTATTATGTGTTCAATTGACTCACAAGGATTTTCGCACTTTTAGCGTTAGTCAACAACATTGAGTTTAGGCTTCTCATAATTTCTTGTTATATCTAATCTGTCCTGTATTGCTGTAACAAAAGCCTTACGTTTCAGGGTACATATGATCTGCTTTGAGCCATGTTAAGAAATCAGTCTTGTCATCATGTTATAAAGCCGGGACTTATCCTTGGAGTTTTGTTCTTCCGTTTGGCGCATTTTACCCTGTTTATTCTAAACCAATATTAACATCAGTATTGTTTGGGTTCAGAGGAGTTGCTTCAAAGTAGTAATAGCTTAGGAAGGAAACGAGTTTATTGTTGAAGGCGTGCAGTTTTGATCGTATTTTTAAAACGTGCATTCTACACAATTTATAGAAGCTCTGTAGTCCACACCCTTATCCTTCCTGGGCAAAAAAAACCCCTTATATTTGTAGAGAGATGGACAGAATGGACGGGCCAGATATTTATTGCAATAATGATTGTCACAGGCTCTTTTTGAGGTTGCCATATATGTCGCTGTATTATTTCTTCTTCTCTCTGTGACGTGTCGGGCATTCTTATGTAGATATTATCTCTAGACCTAAATATATTTTTAGAGATTCAAATGACAAAGATCCTTCAATTCAAAACTTTAATTCGATAATTATGAATCACTTCAATATACAAAATGTACAAATATAACGGTCTCTAATGAATATATTCTTTCGAGCTCGTTAACAAATGGATCCAAGTATATTCTAAATATTAATTCTACAACGGATAAAATACATGCGACTTGTCTACTCGAGAGCCTCATCTCACTACTGGCGCTAAGAGCCGCTCTAACCAATCACCGCATGTCTCAGGCGATACCCACGCTTCTGTTGCGTGTTCAGATGACGTCTTTGATTTTTCCGTCTTTAGAAAAGCCTGGAAGGAAAGGCGGGGCCAGTTACCAAGACCACATCTGGGAAGAATTAAATCTAGATACAGCTAGACTGCTACGTGGCAATGATGAAATTGTTAGACAGTTTATTGTTGAGGATTTTATTTACTCTTTCCTAATATTTACAAAGAAAATCCTCTTTGAATTTTGTATCGGGTTTATCGTGGCATTCCGGTTTAGTCAAAGAATAGCAGAGTTGAGCTCCTCAATGCCCACAGTGTTAGTGTTGGCTGCTTGCCCTTTTTTAATGCTTATGATACCGCACTTACCCACGCCTAAAGATGTCGTCACTGAAGAGCTCTATCGTTTTAATTGAGGTATGTAATTTTTGCTCGTTTTCAGCATATAGCTTTACATCATTCATGTATAATGGACCTGATTCACCAATCATAAACAAAAAACATTGACCAACTTGCTTAACTATCTCTTTTATACAAATTACGACCTAATTTTAATCAACAATGGTTATCACGTGACAATTTTATCAATTTTATCACGTAACTGTTCATTTTGGGTAATGAGATCCATTTGGGAGACACTTTTTGTATCAACCTTGAAACCGTCCGTAGTGCCATGGAGCAGTTTCAATAATGGGTTAAATGCTAGGCAAAATCAGAGCGTAGTTAGTCACCCTGATCTTAACCCCTTCTTATGTGGACAGAACATAATTATCACCAGTAAGATGCAGGCTTATCTTTCAAATATCACTACAGACGCTAAACAGTTTTCTTTTATTCTTGGGTTGAGTCGATGAATTTCTTGTTTTTAATACCCAATCATATGGTACTGAGTCTAAGGTTTTTCTGCGGAGCATGTGTGATTTTTGTTTCTTCAATTAGCTTGGTGCAAATAATTCCATCAATAGTTAGCTGTTCTTTACAGCCCATAGACTCTTCAATCCAATTTTGTTTTTCCTCTGCTAGTAGCTTAAGGGCAGAACAATATGTATAAATATGTATAAGTTTATATACAACTGACAAGCCAGTGTTAGAACGATAGTTTGATGGTTGATTTGGATCACCTTTTGTTTGGGAGGAGAAATGTTCTCCCTTCAGTGAGATCTGTCAGCATTGAAAACAGTTATAATATTAACTCGTTAAAACTTAATGTTAGAAGTGTATTTATGGCGTTAGGTTTCTTCTGCCACAAGTTGTGTAGATTGGTGGGCCCGGGGCAGTCCAGTGGTGAGTTTATGATATAGCTGCTGTGACTTCCTCTGCTGTGAAATCCTCATCAGTTTGTTGTTTAGACTTGGGTTGATCCAGTCAGCCTACGCGTTGTAATGTAGATGGTAGGACGAAAGCGCTGCCAAGTCGATGAACGCTCAGTATTTTGTGCTATCAATGTTTTGAATTTTGTTGGCATTATTTTTAGATAGTTTAAGAAAGAATCTTTTTCTTTTGTTTTAAACTAGATTATTATGCTATTTAACCTTGGTGGTTTCGTTACTTTGAGTATTATTATCATTTTTTAGGATTAGGTGCTAACCTAGCTTTCAACACACACTAAAATAACGATCGGAAACTGCAAGTAATTGGTGAAATTATATTCAAGTTATATTGAAGTTATATTGAAGTTATATTGACTAGCACAAACAAAGTTGGTGTCAATAAAATTTCGATAAGACTGGTAAGATAAAATTATTGCCACGAAATTCATTGATCCTACAAATCAAATTTTATTAAAATTTCTACGTTGTGGAAGCAAAGCGACGAGTGATTTAGGCGTTAGTTTAATGAAATAGGACAAATGAGGAGAATGGAAAACAATAACTGACCACGCTAGTGTTTCCCTTACGATTTACTCCCAATAAATAATGCTCAAAGTTGACGTTGAACTAACAAAAAGAAGAACGCACGCAATAAAAGGAATATTTTGTTTCCCCTTATAAGTTATTATCTCTTATTTCTTAAACGCAAAATAACATACAAACTACATTGACAGGTGTGGATAATTTGCATCTCCCATGCCGATACGAGAATTGACGAGAACATTAATTTCATTAAACTTACGATGTAAATAACTCAATAAAATAATTTTGCAGTCAAGTAGAAGACATTTTTATTCATTTACCGTAGTAATGGTGTAAACCTACCTATATCTCTTGTATTCTTTATTTGCAAATATTTGGCCAACACCTAGTGAGGTTAATGTTTGCATAGGCAGAGTTAGAAGTTTGTTCTCGTGAGCTCTACGTTAAATTCAAGTCTTTGTGTTCCTTAATCTCACCGCTAATAGACCATTGTCTAGTTCATTTGGTCTTGAATGCATAATGTGTATAGCCCAAACGTTGAATGTTTGCATAGTGTTTTTGTTTCTATAAGGATAGATATACTATGTCGTAACTTGTATATTTTTATTTTGGTGTACAATTTATCTACTTTTTTGCTTAACGTGAAATACATTTAAATAGTAGTAATTATTTTATGATGGCTTTAATGTTTCGTTCAAATTGTGTACATTATAGAAAATATTTAAGTAATCGAGGTATTAAACTTGAAACACTTTTTAATTTGAACAATGTACATGTGTCTATCTCGTCATGCATTTTAATCAATGACAAAAACACTGCTAAGTCTTTGGTTTTCCTATATAATTCAGGCAACCCATTACATTCTCTAATGGTACTAGAGAAGAAAAACTTGTACGAGTTTGTTCTAGAATATGGGATATCATAGTTATCCTTATCTTTTTGTCTTTCTGAGTATTTCATTAGGTTTTGTTTTTTTATTTCTAATTTATGGTTTAGTGTTTTATTTATTATAGCTGCTTTACTTTTCATTCTTCTGTCCTGAAGTGTCTCTAAGTTTAGTGATTTTACTAATGGTGTTACTCTAATCAAATAGAAATATCCGTTTGTTATACGTCTCACTGCTCTATTTTAAATTATTTCTTGATGTTTTCATGAGTTTTATTCTTCTATTCTGTGAAACTAAGGATTAGGAGAAAAAAAAGTAATCCTACTAACCTTTTCAAGTGTTGACCGTCTTGTCTTGCTTTGTTATTGCCAACAAAAATGTTTTTAAAAAAACGTATGTAGAACTACTGTGCTCTTCTCGATACAATCTGATGGTGAGTGTTAGGCGCTTCCGCTGTGCCTAATGCAGATAAACCAAACGGAGGTAACACTCAAATCCAATATCACCGTCGAAAGGTCGAACAATCAATATAAGTTAGTCGAAAATTTCCGTTTAATATTAACGAAGGGAACCGTCGAATGTCAGTTAACTCTCAACATTCATCACAAGCTTCCGATCTCTAAGGCGTCCTAAAGTAGTCTGTTTACATCAGCTGATATTTCGCTATCCTCTCTAAAACTTAGTCTTGTTTTTACTAGTCACATCATTGTCTAGTAGTCAAAACTTTCCCTATTTCCGAAACAAATAACCAATCCCTAATCGTGCCATAACACGAGTAAAGGTTGACCGTCATTGCTTATCGTTTGTGATATAAATTTATTGATGTAATTTCTAAAGCACTAGAAAATCTGAATAATAAAAAAAGATTAGAGAAATGCACATATTATGATCTGAACTTATAGCTTTTAAAAATTCCTATTTTTAGTTTGCTGATTTTTTATGATGTTTGCCAAGGAACGGAATGCCATTTTAAATAACACATTATTCTTCTTTCATTTGTAGACTGCATCACAAGGTCATGGCGGCATGTGAATGATTGATATGCCGTACCATAAATCAATTGGTTTGAAAAATTCTACTCGCGCCAAAGGAGATTGGTTAGTTCCAAAAAGGCGGAAGGCCGGAGATGGTCAAATGTTTTTAAAAGGAGGAATCAATAGTTTGCGGAGTTGAACGACGACAATAAATATGTTTCATTAAATTGTATTGTAAATTGTGTCTATTATTTAAATATTCACAGTTTCGAGATTAAAGCTTTGTATTTATCTGATGGCAACTTAGTTTTTGAATTTATAGTTTACATTTGTATCTCCTGCATCAGGATATAATTTGAGTGTTCAATAATTTGTTTAAAGGAGAGATCTATACAAAATTGAACATACGAAACGCATAGTCTGATCAACACAATCCCATAGTAACATATTGTATCATCAACTAACACATTGTGACAAAAAGCCTTTAACGTATGGTATCGAGTGGTTGGACACTGGACACGAATCTCAAAAACGGCGCTAACGGTTTTCCAAGAAATGTTACAGTTCATGTATAGAAAAAATATATGCTAATTGGCCAAACAAGTAAAATTATGATTTCCTGAAGTATAATTAAAAGAAACATAGTATTAGCCTTTAATTAGGTCTGGTTCTATAGGCTATTATTCCTTTTTTGTATATTCTGAGTAGGTTTATACTTTCCATTAACCCGGATTTGTTTGTTGCAAGGAGGGGGGGAGGCGGTAAATGTTTTTAATTTTTTAACTCTATCATTCACTAATGATAAAAAATAATCGCTTGCGCTAGAATCGGAAGGAATGGTCTTTTAAAAAAAAAACTTTTTTATGTTACTAGTGAAAAACAAAAATTAGCTAGGCACAATCTGTACCAAATCCGAAAACCAGAAAACATGGAAAGGTGTCTAAGAGACAAAAATGTTAACAACTAAACTGTATGATCATTAAATCGTATCCCATTTTAGGGATTCTTTGAGCCGTTGCTCAGTTCACCCTTTCGTGGTGAGGCCGGAGGCCGATTTCGATGGGAGAGTTTTCGTACCTCTACAAATGATGGCTGCTAGCATTAAGAGCGCTAATGCAACAGCGTGCAATGCAGTGAGAAATGGACTCGTGGATGGAAAAAGATCCAGTGAGCTTTTTAAAAAAAATTTTTGTAAGGTGCAATAGTGATACTAATGGGATACATATACCATGTAATGTTTAGATTCGATGTCGCCCAACTCAACCCAAGGCGGCTCAATAAAAAGTCAGAAAGATCCTAAAATGTTTGGAATAGACCAGGTATCACCACAAACACAAAGCTAGGTATTCATCATCCTCCTTACATTGCTTTAAACCTCAGAAACGTGGATAGTATTTAGAAAACATGAAATGAACTAAACCACCTCCACATGATCTGTCTAGGAAAATACTGAATGTTAAATGGCAAGGAAAATAGCTGATATTGAAGTCCTTCGAGTCCATCCACACAATCCTGATGCAGTCCCAGCTACGATGGGCAGGGCACATCAGCAGAATGGAAGACCACCGCATCCTTAAACGACTCCTGTATGGCAAATAGCCACCTAGGAGACAGAAGCATCATTGCGTCGTACTGGGAAAAGTGTCGCACAAATTGCAGAGGACCAGATAACAGCACTGTCTTAAGTAAAGGGTCAGAGAAAAAATATTTTCTGGGGAAGACTGGGATTTTTTGGGGGAGCTTTGGTCGCCTCTTAGTGACATTAGTTTTGGTAAAAGTAAACGCGGTTGGTCGTTGCGTTGGTCATATGATACCCTCGTTAACCGTAGGTCACAGAAAACAGATGATCTTTACATCATCTGTAAAGAGAACGCTTATAATAAAACCCACATCTCTGTAGTTTCAAGAAGATCGGACTTTTTTGTTCAGTCCTGACCTGTCGGTTTGCATCCGAGGTCAAACACAATGAAGTAATTAAGTGATTTAATTAAATTTAGATTATCCTCAAATTAATACAAAAAAAAATAATGTGTTTTGTTTTGTTTTGTTTTTATAAATGTAGATCTAGATCCATATTTTAAACCTAAAGTTTAGGTCTAGATTTAGATTTAAATTTTGAATAATTTATTGACAATTTTAGTTATTTACAAGTAAAATAAAACCATTTCAAGACTATTACTTGTATTCCATAGTAGTTTAAAAACAATCAAAAAATGTAGTACATCGATTTTATTAGCTACACATTCAGATCTATCAAGTCTACAACAAGTCCAAGGTCCAAACCAATTTTGTGATATTTGGCTCTTTTTTGGGGACACATAACATGGTAAGATAATATTCTTTTTTCTTCTAGAATAAGCATGATCAGGTCCCATGCACTGAAATCTGGATTTGAATAACCTTCTTTGGTAAATAGAGCTATGTTAAACGTCTAATCAAGACTAAAACAGGGTTATTCCTACTTATATTTCAATAATTATTGTGTACCAGTATATACTAATATTTGTATCTTTCAAAAAAAAACAAAAATACGGAATAGCACACTATGAAATACCCAAATCATATATTCATAATGTCGTCTGCTAGAGGAGTTTAACATCTAGTGGTGGGCGAACCTTTTAAAAACGTGGGCAAAAACTCAAAGAGAAAACTTTGGTGGGCGGGCCTAAATAATTTTTTCTTACCTACAAAAATAGAAAAAAATGTAGTATTAGATTTCATGGTACCAAAATTAGAATAAAGTGTTTTGTTACAATAATTTAATTCAAACTGAAACCTAATTAATTAGGCTTCATCTAGTACATCTTTTTCTGAATATCATCACTGAACAAGAAAAATCTTTTTTATAATGTATGAAGCTGCAAACATGGCAAAAGTTCTTCAAAAATTTCATTATAATTTTGGAAAATTTGAATTTCGCTTACATATTTCTTCAAATTATCTTCCGAATTCCTAACATAGTCCTTCTTCACATCAATCATTATTTTTTTCCTCGTGAAATGCAATGTCACTTTTAGCTTGTTGATTGTTGGTTAAAATTTTTAGTGGAATATCGACAACAAACTTTTTTTCGTTTATTCGACAGAAGATCTGTGAGAAATGGGAAATTCGAGACCATACCAAATTTTGCAAATATTTTATATTCAGCAGACCCATTAAAGAAATATACTTTTGACTTCGAGTTCTGGTTTGCACATTCTTCCAAAAATGTCTAGTAAAGAGAATTAGCGTAATCAAATTGCATGGAATCTTGATATCGTCTGCAAGTAAGCCCACTGAAACAAATAGTATTTACAAGCATTACGTATATATATATATATATATATATATATATATATATATATATATATATATATATATATATATATATATATATATATATATATATATATTAAAGACTGGTTCTATATTTCGGACAGTAGTTTTTGAAAACAATAAACACCAAAACAAAAGTCACTTGAGGTGCATTTTACGTGCACCCAAGTTTTGTGCGAAACAAGTCTGAATCATTAAATGTAAATTAATATCAGTAATTTGTTTCAATCTGTATTAAAAGGTTGAATTTTTGTTTTTATTATGAGAAACATTTTTTAAATCATCTTTACAAAACGTGATAACCTGTTGGGAGTTTCGCCTTTTTGTTGGACACACTCTTTTTGTAATCTTGTTTAATTGATTAATTTATTTTACATTTTAAAATACAATTCTATTTAGAAGGGGTTTGTGTGGGAAAGAACTCACAAGAGATGCTGGAACATTAGGAAGGTCGTAACTAAGTCTGCATATTCATGTGAATCACTGCATGCCTTCTTCAATCTTAGAAATCGAAGACATTGCAATTGACTATATATCGTAATGACATCATTTTGTTCTAAAACACTAGTTATATATTTTTTTAAAAAGTGCTCATATATATATATATATATATATATACATATATATATTAGCTGTGGTTAAAGTTCACACGTATTTGTAAATGCGATTGAAACTTGAGTAATTGCGTAACATGATGAGTAACTACACCAAATGTAAGTACATGATTTCCTTTTTGTCTTATGTTAACACATAAGACTGTGTAGAGTATGTACTATGTAATAGCAAAAAAAAAAAGAAAAAACAACTTAAGGCCTGATCAATAATTACTAAAAAGTTGAATGTTTCTGTTACTGTGCAATTTAATCAACTTTTTGTGTCTGCCTGCATATGACATATTCAACTAAAAAAACGAACTTTGGACTTGCAAGATTCATCTCAACAAAGGAAATGTTTAAAACATAACATTCGAAAAGAAGGAACATCGCGAAGACTTACGATGAAAACTATAAGTACATAGCACTACTTTAATGTGCACCAACAAGGTATTTTATGCGCTGTTACATTCTGTAAACCTCATTGTTTATTGTGCTTGGCTTGGATCGCTCGGCCTCTGTAGACTGTTTCTTGTTGTTCCCCAGTATTGGGTATGTCAAGTGTTCTATTACTTTCATCTTTATTTCGTTGTTCTAAATCAGTTCGTCATTAGAGTTATGTTGAGTGACCATCACAAGGAATTCATTTTTTTTTTCTTGTTTAAGGACTCAGGCTTGGACTCTGTGGTAGTAAAGTTTGATCTGAGCGTAGACTGTTTGTCTTTGTATAGACCATACTTGCTCGCTGTGTATGGGTTGAATTTGATTGTGTCCATTGCAGTGGCGTAGTTAGGGATTTGGGGGTGCGGGTGGCTCGACCTCTTAAGGCCCCTGCATTTTGACATACGACATCATGACATGAGAAGATAATGTCGTAATAATTAATATTTAATGTAAAAAAAATTAACACACAATTGGGGCCCCCTCAAGTGGGGGACAGAGGGGATTTTCAAATTCTCCGCCCACCTTAGCTACGCCACTAGTCCAGTGTGAGCCCGGATTGTATCTCTGACATTGTGACTATGGTGTGCTTTTATGTTAAGTGTTTGTACATACATGTTCACTGAAATAGTACTTAATATGTAATATTGACTATTTGTTTTCCTCTGAATGCTATGTAGGAACTAACAAAACATACAATTAAACTTTTAAATTCTGTTATTGGGATTACTTGGTTACTTGTTTGACTTAACTAACTTACTGAAGATATTTTCGAGGTGACCGGACAGACACACAAAGGCACAAATACAACCTCGACAACTATTTAAGCTATACATATGCCTACATAACACTAGTTTAATGTGATGCCCCCTTCACTGACCGCCACTTGTTAATTTAGATGTTACAAAGTTTAAACGTCCTTGTCTCATGACTCAATGTTCCACTGCCCGCCACTAGTCTTTCTATATGTTACAAAGTAATTGAATGGTTAAAACGTCCATGTCTCATGACTCAATGTTCCACTGCCCGCCACTAGTCTTTCTATATGTTACAAAGTAATTGAATGGCTCGTGTCTCATGAACTCAGATGGTCCAATGTATGCCTGGGATCCTTGTTTAGGCGTAGTAACAATACAATATCTAGTAACCAATTTAAATAGTGTAATTCCATATGTGTGTCTGAGTGGTCTAAGCCAAGTTGCTACCTATCATAGGGGCAAGAGTTTGAATCCAGACGCTTGCTGAAATGCGTATAAAGAAAAGTAAAGTTACCCTTTCAAACCTTGCGGTGTATTAGGCAGATGATGTAAAGATCATCTGTTACTGTGGTCCACGGTTAACGAGGGTGTCATGTGACCAGGACAACGACCAACCGATTTTACTTTTCCCCAAGTCAAGTCTGACACCCACTAGAGCTGGGTGAACTCAGAGGCGCCCGATGATCCCGAAGTTAAAAATCCCAGTCTGCACCGAGATTCAAAACATGGACAGTGTACAGAAAACACGTAAAAAAACTAAACCACTTCCACATGACAAGTCTGAGAAAAATACTGAATGTCAAATGGCAAGTCCTTCGAAGAGCGTGTCTGAAAAGCATCCACACAATCCAGATGCAGTCCCAGATACGATGGGCAGGACACGTCTGTTGAATGGAAGACCACTGCATTCCTAAACGACTCTTGTATGGCTAACTAAGGGAAGGAAAGCACTCGCAAGGTGGTCAAAGAAAGCGCTTCAGGGACACCTTCAAAGCTTCTCCGAAGGCGCTTAGCATAGACCCAGCCACCTAGGAGACAGAGGCACGCTGTGAAAACTGGCGCACAGGTTGCTGAGGAAAAGACAACAAAGCTGGCAGAAGAAAAACGCCAGAGAAGAAAAGCAAGGCAAACGACACTAGCTGCATCTTGAATAACCTGCCCAGTGTGCAGCCGAACATTCCGGGCATACGTAGGTCTCACCAGCCACATGAGGAGGCATAGAACCCCAGTGCAAAGATAGAAACCCAGTGCAAAGCCCTCAGCCCCCTGGATGACAAAGTGGTCATCATCGAACCACGATGGACGAACTATAAATATATTATTATATGTGTATAAACCCACGAAAGCCCCATCCCCACAGACAGACACCTTACAATTTGACAATATCTTTGTGATTGACATGATTTACTTTTGTTATGTAAATACGTAAGTGCACAGATCCGTGAAGGTGTATTCTGTCTCCCCAACACAACCTAACTGAATGTAAATTTTGCCCCATTGAGCTTTACAATTCGAATGACAAAAAGCTTTTATTACTATTTAAATAAACGAACCATGATGACATGAGACGACTTTAAAGAAAAAGACTCCACACATTCAATATGTCAAGACCGACATAACGGAAATAGATTTACAATAAAATATTACAAGTAGGGAATAGACCTCAGCGACAGACATGCAGGAAACTACACCTGGATTCTAAGGTAGCAGAAGTTCATTTACTGTATAGTAAGAGGTCATAAGACATCTCAATAACAAGCACTAACTACAACAGCTTTCAACAAATTCTTTGTTTGGAAGCCTATTCCTAAATGAATAATTCTAGACAGTCCAGCTTTTGAACCCCTCAAGTCAGGCCTTTTATTTGTTAGAATTGCAGCATGTCAATCAATACATTATACGGTTCGTTTGCCTATGGTGATTTTTGCAAGTGATTTTTCCTTTTATTTTAAGACATGCGATACGCAATAACTGTTTCAGATATAAGGTGTTTTATGTCGGTTATACTCCTGAATTTGATCTCGGATAAGTTCCAAAATACACTATAATATTTCTCTCTATATATATATCTGGTAAGTATGTATATGTATATACATAAATATAGAATTTATGTTAAAAAATTGTCGCAAACCTATCTCCCCCTGCTTCAATAAAAAAATAAATGACTTCATAATAATAACGTTAGATTGAAAATTCGATGTAACAATTTCTTTTATAAAACCACAATGCTTACCTTTGTAGTATCTATGTCAGCAGAAAAGTAAAATCCCTTGATAATAAGACTTGGAACACTTGAAGAACACAGCTTGACGTACTTGACTTTTGAACCCGCTCTATTCTCCTGACACACTAAGACAGCTGATTCAAATGATCAGATATATTTCTTTTTTTTTTTTTTTTGTTATGAATGACACGAGTGCGAGACCCAGATCTAGATGCTAAGAAGTCGCAGCGGCAACAATTTGTAAACACTGTCTGTGTTGGGGGGAAAAAGTCTCGTTTGGCGGGAGTGAAAAGCTAGCAGCGCACAGGTAAAGGAAAAAGAAAAAAACAACTGGCCTCGGTTCAGTTCCAACTATTGGCACCAGATTAGTTTGTGGCTAGACATTGGTGAGGTAGTCTGTGTTGTTTATATTTTCGATGATGCTAAATGAACATAGGGCTGGCTAATCTCGTTTTCAAATCGTCTTATTTTATTTCAATTATGCATTCCCATAGATTGACGGTATGTTTGAATTAAAGGTCATTGCAATGGAGAATGTGTTAGACAGTAAGAAAGTGTGCATACAGTGACCCACACGCAAGACATATTTTATTTTAATTGCATCTAACACTTACACTAAAATAATGAATAAGACCACTGGCGGATCCAGGAAGGGGGCGGTAGGGGCGATCGCGCCACCCCACTCGGTCGACGAATTTTAGTATAAATTTAATACAATTTTGAATACGAATTTATTACTTATGTTAATAATATATGCTAATTATTTATATGTCAACCTCTTTTTAGATTATTTCGCCCCCCCCCCCTCTAGTATGTTGGCCGATTTCATGGGATCGGGAAGGGGCCATGGCATCAATCCCCCTCCTACAAACTTAAAAAATTAAAAGAAGAATTTGTCACTAATATAATTTATATATGATATAAATTAAATTCTTATATCGAGTCGCCCCACCATTATTCTTTAATGCCAAATGCAATCATTAGCAGAAATTATAAAAAAGAGCGAGGATGAATCGTTTTCACTCTACCGCCCCTCCCCTTTCCAGACGAAAACGACGTTTTAAAGCAGAATAGTCAAAGATGGCGACAAAGTTTAATTAATTTCACATAAATTTATCATAATTTTTTAAAGCAAGACTTTGCTTTGGAAAATTTAGAATTCATATGAAATTTTTTAAAATAAGAGTAACGATTGAGATGAGTTCTAAACCCAAATATTCTTTTCCTTGTCGCCTTTTTACAACCGTTACTCAATGTGCTATTTTGCTAGTTAAATAAATTTGGGCTTATTGCTGATAATTAATCTATGCTGCAATCCTAAAAATGCAAACAAATTTAGAGTAGAATCTAATTGGTCCACTTAATTTCTCCTCCCACTTTCGAAATTTTTGTTAGAGCCTTGAGTTACAAACATGCCTAATGAACCAAATATATCACTTACAAATGATCATTTTTAGCGGCTCCCGAAATGGGAAAAGATTCTATTAGTTTTGTGCAAAATGTCTGTCCGTCTGTCCGTCCGTCCCGTTAAGATCTCGTAAACTAGAAAAGATATTGAAAATCCGACATCACAATATTTTTAGACCATTCAAAGTTCTGATGCAACGGCTACTTTTTTTTTCTGAAAGCGAAAAATCTAATTTTTAAAATCAGTTATGCAAGCAGTTTTTAAAGAGAAAAAGCTAATTAGTATGCGTTATAAGTTATACCTAAATTAAAAAGAATAGTAATCTTGTAAACGTCATTTTCGTGAACAATTCTTTTTTGAGCATTGGAATAAGAGATTGATCCTTTTCAAAACAATTACATCTATTATAAGGCCAGGAGAGGCGCAGTAGCTGAGCGGTAAAGCGCTTGGCTTCCGAAGCGGGGGCCCCGGGTTCGAATCCTGGTGAAGACTGGGATTTTCAACTTCGGAATCCTTAGGTGCCTCTGAGTCCACCCAGCTCCAATGGGTACCTGATATTAGTTGGGGAAAAGTAAAGGCGGTTGGACGTTGTGCTGGCTACATGACACCCTCGTTAACCGTAGGCCACAAAAACAGATGAACTTTACATCATCTGCCCTATAGACCACAAGTTCTGAAAGGGGAACTAGTTAGGCCAGGTTCATATCTAACTTTGCATTCACTTGCACCTATCCTTTGATCTGCTGTACCGTTGGGGCACTACACAAGATCTATCAGCCTTCTTTCTCCATTCTTATCTATCATTTGTCTTTGATATAATTTCATTTGGATTGTCTTTCTGAAAACATTGAAGCCTGTCTGGGTGGACTACTTCGGGGGCCGATTTCGAGTTTGTGTTTCCACACAAACTGTCTTTGTAGTCTTGTTTTTTTAAATATTATTTTCGAAGCCTTAGTCTAAATATGTGGAGTATTTTCAAATCGTTTTATTTGCAATGTAGTAAGGGCCTATCTTATTCATATTAGAATATTTTTTACAAATAAAACATTATTGAAAAGGTCATTTTAATAGGATAAATAATGAGCTGTAAATGTCAGGAGAATGCGTCTCTGCAGTGAAGAATGCAAGAAAACGATTTTGCTGTCTGAGCTTCGCCCCGAACCTCACTGAGGAGGCTTACAGCGCTCCCCCAGACCCCCAAGCTTTCTCATATATATATATATATTTATATATATATATATATATATATATATATATATATATATATATATATATATATATATATATATATACATATATATATATATATATATATATATATATATATATATATATATATGCTGTGCTCACGTTTATGCATAAGGTTAGGGTTAATTGGGCGTTAGGGTTTGGAAAAAAAATCGCCTCCCCCCACTCCAAAGTTCTGGATCCCCTAGTGACTAAGACTCAGACTAAAAACTAGGACGGAGACTAAAACTAAGAAGAAGAAGACCTAAACGAAAACTATGATTTTAACTAAGATTAAGACAACTTTATTAATCCCTAGAGGAAATTTATGGTGACTACAATGACACATTTTAGTTTTCCTATGAATAGAACAGACAGAATCCACAGAGAAATTCATTGAGTAACTTCACACAGACTTCTGGATATTTTGCATATTTTCTGGTGAACAAAAAGTGCAGTAATGTCTGTGTGTTTCTATTCTAGCCACTGCTTCCCCTTTTCTTTCACTCTCGCTTCACCTCTCGTTCGTTGCAGAAGTCACGCTCTAATTTCAGCTTAGTTTTACTTGGCGTTATATAATACCTGGGGCTAGCCAACAGTGACGTCATCTCTGACATCAGCTCTTACTACTTGATACGTTTCTGTATACGTTTCTGTATTGACTCTTCACATCTGTGGGATCTGAGTGCAATAAACCGCTTGGCTACCAATCTTGGGCTCCTTGGTTTAAATCTCGGTAAAGACTGGGATTTCTTAGTGTGCCCCTAAGTCGACCCAACTCTAATGGGCACTTGACTTTACTTGGGAGAAGTAAAGGCGCTAGCACGTTGTGCTGACCACAAGGCACCCTGCTCGTTAACCGATGGCCAAAGACACAAATGACTTTAACGTCATCTGCCCTATATACCGTATGGTCTAAAATGGTAACTGTTTACTTACTTTCTTCTTGAAGCAGTTTTTTCGAAATTTGTTTCTCTTTCAGTCCAACCATTCTCTATCCAGAGTTCTATGTTTCTTTCCCTTTGACACTTTTAGCAATATTATTATTCTTAGAAATAAGGAAAAAAAAACAATAGTCAAAGAAATAATCAATCATTTTAACATAATTAGATGGCATGATAAGTCTCAAGATCCTAAAACACATAGATAATGTTTCACCCCACAAAACATCGAAGTAAATTATTAAGATGTCATGAAACTCAGAAAACTCATTTTGAAGATTTAAAAAACAAATGTAATGCTCAGAAAATCATTTACTGTGTTAAAGGCCAAGTGGTACTACGCTTACATCTTGACCAGGGAGGACTTGAGTTGGAATCAAGTGAAAATTTTAAACTTAAGGATTTTTAGTCCATCCAACTCTAATGAATACTTGACATTTGTTGAGGAAATAAAGGCAGCTTGTCGTTTGGTATTTGACATTTGTTGGGGAAATAAAGACAGCTTGACATTGGATACATTTTTGGGAAATAAATGCAACTTCTCGTTGGATACTTGACATTTGTTGAGAAAATAAAGGCAGCTTGTCGTTGTGCTGGCCTTTGAGTTCCTCGACAACTGAAGCCAAAAGAAATAGATTATCTGCCCCTTCAACTCCCTCACCCATAGGTTGCATTTACGTTTAAAGTACAAAGAAAATCTAAAAAAAATATGTTGGGAATTATGTAAGTAGACTACATCGACAATTGTAACTTACTTTTGTTTATAATTCTTTTACAGCGAAGTAACGGTAGATATCAATACACTTGCACAAGTATTGTTGTTCCAAATACTTGATTAGTGCCTAAACTCAGTACAGGCTCGAAGACTCAGCATTCTGTTTAACTAACTTGTCCCCACCCTGTCAGGTGGTGGTTTGGGTGGGGTGTGGGGTGGCGGGGGCTGGGTCCTGGTGAAGACTAAAATTTTTCATTTCGGGATCTTAATGGCACCCTGAGCCCTCCCAGGTCTAATTGGAGCCTGGTAGTTAGGGAAAAGAGTAAAGGCTGATGGTCGTTGTGTTGGCTACATTGCACCCTGTTTAACCGTAGGCCACCTAAACTAATGACCTTTACATCATCCGCCCTATAGATGTCTGAAGGGTAACTTAACTTTTACTCTGACAGGAAGTAAAGAAAAAAAAAAGCTCTCTTACTGTTCGCTATTTTTATTTGCATTTAAAAATATAGTTTTATTCATGTCTCTTCTCAGGTAAACTAATGTTTTCATTAGTTTTTATGTGATAAACGCTTGTGCCTTCATTAAGTGCGTAAGTTTCCTGTGTTCAATATGATAACCTAGCATTTTTACGAGTTCGGCTACCCTTTGATCCACATTAAATACAAAGGAGAAGCTAAATTCTAAAAGAATAAAGATGTCTACATATTGTACATCAAATGGGGGCATAAAGTACACAACTTTAAAGTGATAGAAAAAAAGAACGAAGTTAGGCACAGTTCTAATCACTATCAGATGCCCTTTGTTTGGGGGGGGGGGAGGAGGAAACTCGATGGTCAAGTGGTCAGCTCGCTTGGTCCTTTTTTTGCAGTTAGGCGGTGTTGTTGAGTTGAAGGGCGCATGGTTATTGTCAGGACTGTACACAGGGGCGTTGTTAGTGTGGGTGGAGTAAGGGGAAGAATTTGGAAATGTACCCCCAAAGTGGTAAAGCTCCCCCCCCCCGGGGGCGAATGATGGTGAATTCCTAGCTATGCTACTGATTGTACATAATTTGGCTATTGGCAATCCACAATTTTCTCTCATTAAAAATAGTGAATCTAGTGCTGCCATTTTATACGTATTGATAATGTGATATATGTCTATTCATTTATCTTTTATGAATTTATAGTACTTTACATGTACTTAAATATTGTAATTATCATATAGTTGACATCGCGTTATATTTTTTTTTATAATTACCAAGCCAAGTCAGCTTCGAAAACTCTGGTGCTAGCATAACAGATAGGCCATTAGCTCTTCTGTTAGTATACACACTCTTTTCAGAAAGCTAGAGTTAAAAAACACCTGATAAAAACTCCACCCATCCCAATCGTAGTTTCAAGTGAAAATATAGATTTAGTAACATATTGCATTACATTCATAAACATTGATTATTGCAATACTTTTTATCGAAAATTTTAATAGATTAGAAAATGTATTGACTAACACATTTATAAGTACGATGTGTTTCATCTTTTTTATGCTCCAAAAATGAACCATCTATAGCTTTTATGGTATACTGTAGTAGCTGAGCGACTATATATTATCTCAGAAATTATATGAATGATTGAACATAGCTAAGGTCAGAACTATGTCGCCTAGACAGCAATGCCTCTTCTTCTCTACGCAGTTGGTGTATCCTGTTAGGTACTTACGCGGTGTCTAGTGCAGATAAACCAAATGGAGGTAACACTCAACGATATCCAATAACACCGGCGAAAGGCTGGACAATCAATAGAAGCTAGTCGACGCTGATACTGAACAAGAAGTTTAATATTAACGAAGGTAACCGTCGAATGTTAGCTAAGTCTCTACGTTCATAACAAGCTTCCTATCCCCAAGCCATCCCGAAAGTAGTCTGTTGACATCGGCCATCTCCCCAACTTAACCAAGTCTTGTTTTTACTAGTCACGTCAATGTCTCTAGGTCAAAACTTCCTCTATTTCCGAAACTAATAACC
Organism: Biomphalaria sudanica; assembly: GCA_036873155.1. Lineage (NCBI taxonomy): Eukaryota > Metazoa > Mollusca > Gastropoda > Planorbidae > Biomphalaria > Biomphalaria sudanica. The sequence continues at coordinate 623,815 of JAZGLO010006670.1, forward strand.
AATCCCTAGTCGTGCCATAACAATCTAGAAGATCAGCGGCGTTGTAGGGTCTGCCAGGGTGTAGGACTGTGTGCTGCACGCTAAGGGCCGCTGGTTTCTAAGTTTTCCATTCTACTTCCGAAGCCTCTCCCATTTTTAGTGTATCTGCAAGTTAATTCTGCTCCAGTTAGATATATAGATAGATAGATAGATAGATAGATAAATAGATAGATAGATAGAGATAGATAGATAAATAGATAGATAGATAAATAGATAGATAGATAGATAGATAGATACATAGATAGATAGATAGATAGATAGATAGATAGATAGATAAATAGATAGATAGATAGATAGATAAATAGATAGAAAGATAGATAGATAGATAGATAGATAAATAGATAGATAGATAGATAGATAGATAGATAGATAAATAGATAGATAGATAGATAGATAGATAGATAGATAGATAAATAGATAAATAGATAGAAAGATAGATAGATAGATAGATAAATAGATAGATAGATAGATTGACAGATAGATAGATAGATAGATAGATAGATAGATAGATAACAGAGAGAGAGAGAGATTTGATAAGTAGATGTAAGACAAAACACTACTTCACCGTCAAATGAAGTTATTTTTTCAATCAGCTTGAACTGAATAAGATCTGACGTTGTCTTTCTCTCCCCTAACTTCGACTGTACACCAGCCGGTGCTTTGTAAATATAAACTACATCTTTATTACACATAGATCATATATCCTTGATCCTATCCTTCCAGACAAAGGTCACACCAGAGGGTCATGTAGTCCTTGGGCACTAAGTCGCTCCCAGAGATCAAAGTGTTCGCTTGTTTCTAGACACGAACAAAACACACCCCTTGCTTGCCGTCTGCTACCCGCTACTACGTCATTCAGTTGTGTCTGTGTAATACTGCTCCATGCTCAGAAAACATGTACAAGAGTTGTCGTTCTTTCTACCCAAAACACTGTTACACTACTTCCTTCAGAGTAAAACAAAAAAAAAAAAAAGTAGATTCCATTTTTTTATACTATTCAATGTTAAAAACAGCTGATACGATGGAAGGAAATGAGAAATAGTTTTTTAAATTCACGATTGTGTAGTAGACTGTCTTTATACTGTCTTTATATATATGAAGAAGTTTCAAAAATTGAGATGTGGTGTAATCCGTGTATAAAATACTGATAGATTGATCGGCCATGTAGCAATTGCTTAGCTTTTATTATCAACACGGAACATTTTCTTTGTTTATTCTTTTTCTCTCTTTTATTTCATAATAAACGAAACCAGAAGTTAACTTTGAAAATGTAAACAATGAGCTGACAACTTTCAAGTACTAATAGGCAGAACAGTGCATTTATAGTAAAACTTGTTATTCTTTTAATGAAACGTACAAATAAAAAATAGGATTCATGTAATAAATTGTATGACATGTAGAAATAGTTCCGCCCTAAGCTATATTTATAATTTGTCAATTGCACAGGTCCATAGGTCTTAAGGCATACAGCTTAGCATCACTTTAACTTTTAAAAACTTTTTTTATATATTAACCAATGACTTAAATTCTGCCAATTCTGCTGGCTAAGGCAACCCATTCCATGCTCTAATAATCTAATAGCACTAGGGAAGAAGGAGCATTTGTTTCCAAGACAATACTTAGTATTTAATTACACACTGCATATAATAATACTACTAAGAATTATTTTATTTTTTTAAGATGCATGACTAGATGCATGACGCGTAGGACGTAATCATCTGCTTTTTTTGAAGTAGCGTATGTATTTTATTAGATAAGATAAAATAATATGTTGAATAAAGAGAACTTACTAGAAATGAACGCCTTTAAAATATTCCTAACACAAACATTTAAAAAAATATATTAAAACATTCCAAACACACACATTAAAAAAACATATATCATATTAAATGGCAAAGATTTAGGTTACTGATTATATATAATTTGTAAAATAAAAGATTTAAAAAAATAACAAGAACTAGTAAAAGATTAATATTAAACAAAAAAAGAATGTATACCATAAGAAAAAAGTATGTTAAATAACAGTTATTGGCATGTGTGTGTGTTTGTGTGTGTGTGTGTGTGAAAGATGACTAAAATGGTTTAAGTTGGTCTACTTTCAAGAACAGGCGAATGTCGTCCTACCATACGAGCATGTGCATAGATTGACGAATCAACAAAGAATTATTAAGAATAACGTTTAATTACCAATGTAGAAAGATCAATAGTCTTTGGATCTAGAGAAGAACTAACCAGAGAAGGCTTTAACTCTTACAACAGTGATAGCTAGCCAAAAAAACTAAACGACAATAAATAGCAAGCCTGACGAATAGTCCAACAATGTCATTTCTTTCATTCAGAAATGTTGTGTTATCTGTGTAATCTGTGTAATCTATCTCATTCTTCATTACATCACCTCATCGAGCACAAGTGCGCATTGCTATTGAACTTTGTCACTATCAACAATTTACCTTTTAACAAGCATTCTTTATTTTGTACACCGGATACAGCAGGAAAACCAGTTGTTGTTGTTTTTCTTTTTGTAGAGTTTTTTCCGCCATCTCATATATTTACCATATTACCTTAAGAATTTGGTTCTTACTTTCCGAACTCTGACAGTATCTGAATTTTTCATGTAATTGCTTGCAAAACGTTGTTAATAAAACTGGACTCAACCAAAACACTAATGCTTCCCAGGCGAACTAATCAAACCCATTTAACTTTGTCTATCTAGTTCAATGCAGCCAATGGATTTTGACTTTTTTTCTCCATCCCCCATGATTACCGCCATTCAAAATAAAGGCTCTCTCAGATTCCCGATTATCTAAGTTTTTGTGTGTTGACACTTATTTTTTTCGGAATAAAAGAAAATACCGTAAGATACACCATTCAACACCAGTTTCACCAATCTCCATTTGAGTGAAGGCTTATGGCTCAAATCCTCTCTTGCAAAAGCCCTGGGCAGAAAGCCTGCTGTTTTGCGTAGTGCATACAGGTCGAGATTTTTTGTTTTCCCAGACCTGTCAAGACAGAGATCAGCAAGTCTGGGACATTCCTAAAGAATATGAGACTCGGTTCCCTCTTCTTCCCCTCATTGACATTTTTGTAGAGTGGTTGCTGCGTGTAGCGTTTTAGCTGAGCCGGTAGGTCATTTACGGAGACCGTGAAAAGGACGCATGACGGGACCGAGCACTGGGGGGAGGCCGTGCTCGAGGGTATTTCCCCTGAAACCAGCTGCGACCTACTTATTTTGCAATATTCAGAACAGACATAATTATTGTTCTCCGATGGTCGACTTTGAATTTTTTTTTCGCAGTCTGTGTCTGTCCTCGTCAGTGGATTTTCTTTTAGTGTCATATGTGTAACCTGCGGGCTTTGTAAGGGATCTTCAGCTTTCTCGTTCTGAAGTCGACTGCAGCAAGAAGCTGCATTCTATGTCAGTTAAAGCACGTTGGCGCCTAATACGGTCCTTGTAGCGTTTCCGTGGGGCTCCTTTTTTTTTTTACATCGAACACCTTTCATCTCACCCATAAGTTAGTCCCCAATACGGGATACGTGACCTCCCAATCGTTACTGTCGGATCATAAAGCATAAAAAAGAAATATCACATAAATTTCGTATTTCTAAAAATTCGCATACATATAAGTATGTGGCCGTGACCAGGGAGCGCATTAGTCTGATTTTAGTGTCGTGGGCTATGTTTTTTTCTGTCCAGATTATTTTGAGTTTCGCAAGTGCTACTGGAAAGTAGTTCAGGTTTGCTTCCTTCATCTGATACACAAGCTCCACTACTGACACCTGATTGATATTTTCTTTTATCTGTTGGACACGATGCACAAATAAATGTAGCATGCAAAACTAAAGTAGGTGAAAGTGGAATGGGACATTCATGGGGGGGGGGGGGGGGGGGTGTCTTCGGGAAAAAAGAGAGTTGGGGAGACAACTGGCTGGCATAATAATTCACGCGCTAAAAGGTATGTTCGTGTGATCGTTCAATTGAAGGGATGATATGGCTTTAATAAGGTATAAATAAACAAATCAACGGGCGTAGCCGGTGTGTACGCTAGTTTTTATATATAGCTACATTTACTTTTTAATTTAAAATGATTTAAAAAGAGAATATTTAATGATATTTTTTTTTGAACGATGAAATTTTGTCCAAGGGATAAAACACACTTTAAATTATTTTGAACTATGTTATAAATGTTAACCTCCCTTTAGTAGGAATTACACACACATACACATTCTTGCTTTGTGTGTATGTTTTATATATATATATATATATATATATATATATATATATATATATAATATATATATATATATATATATATATATATATATATATTAAGTTCCGAGTCAGTTGTATAGAGTAACATTGCAATGGATTGGAACTTTCTTTACTCATAAAGTTTTTAATTATGCTAAGGATATACGCTATAATTGGATTTTACTAAAATGTGTGTGAAAAGCTTGTTGAAACACTTGATACCAGGGGTCCTCATCCTGTGGTTCGCCTTTTTCGTTTTTAACGTGATGTAACAAACACATTATTGTTCCATGCTTGGTATGTATCTACATGTCTACTAATGAAATCAATGAAACATTACTTAGAGTACATTATTACCACAGAAATTATGAAACAAACTTCGAGCAATCAATCAATGAAACTAAATAAATAAATGTAATTGAAGCGTACATTTATTGTACACTATATAGTGCTTTTGCTATGTTCGGTCTCTAACAATGGAATTAACATCAGTAATGTACATTCTGATAACGATTTTATAACATTACCTAAATCACATTTACATAGACTTATGAACGAAACTTTATGGTTGGGGGTCGCCGCCAAGTGAAAATTTGTATTAGGGGGTCGCGGAGCTAAAAAAGTTGAGAAACGCTGCTTTATACTCTTATCAAACCTTCTCACATACATAGAAGGTACTTAGAGATATTCCCAGGAACAGTTATTCTTCCTTTGAGTCCGAAAGCCCGCCATAAGCCGGGCAGCTTAATACTATGAAAACGTACTTTCGAAATTCCACTACGCTTATTGAGCGAAATTTTGCGTACTGCCATGTTCAGTTCTCTTGACTGCATAGACACTTGACCGACAACCACTCGTTGAATTGGACTTCTTGGTCTTTAAGAGCCTCACTAGCTTGACAAGAGACGTTTGCAGCGTTTCCAGAGTCCGCCTTGAGCAGGTAGAGACCTAATATTATGAAAGCGGGTAACACCATGAGGGCCCCCCTCTTGAGCAAACCACGTGCTAATAAAACAGTCAGATAGTGAACAGACAGACATTTCACAAATCCTCGGTTTTGCACTATCGTATGTTTGCGGCTCCTCTGGTGGGTCTAGAAGCGTTCCTAGCTCCACAAACTGTCGGCTCTCTCGTTTCCTCTTACTTCACAGTATGAAGGAAACCACTGAATCACTATACGTACCGTTTTTGTTTTCTTTCAAGGCGCTCCAAGCAAGTGTCCCTAGGTCAATCTAATATGTATGTCATTCAATGACTTGAAACCAGCCGAGTCGTTGATTTTCCCGGCTGATTCAGGCAAACAAATTCAATATATAATAGCACTAAAGAAAAAGGAACATTCATACAAATTCGTCCTAGCATAAAGAACAAGATATTTACCTATATCTTAAGTGTCTTTCTGGGTATTTATTAGGTTTTTGTTTTTTGTATTTAAAGATTTAATGTGTTTTATATATAACTAGTCGACCTGCGATGTAGCATACGCGACCGCAGTGGGCCCCGCACTTTCATAGGTCCCGCTATAATTCAAGGTGTATTAAGTATTAAATTAAACCCTTTTAAAACTTACAACAGATTACTCGCGCCTTCTTGTCGATTTACCAGGAGCTCCTCGAAATCTCCCGAAATCGCAAATTATACCAAAAAAGTCCTTAAAATATACGGAAATATATACACAAAAATTGTCATTTTGAGGTGTCATTCAACATGGAAAACGTCAATCTTACGCACGCCATTATGCATCAGCCGTAGTTGTGTATTCTGGTGAAAAAAGCTTCTCGCGCCTCAAACAGAATTTTTATGATATACTACACGCAAGGTTCGTAAAGTAATTCTGTACGTAGTAAAGAATGAATGAAATGCATAGACGAATTTATTTTCTAATACAAATTCTTAAATTTCACTTATTATCCACTTACCTACCCAAACTTGGGTCGCGAAATCCGTTTCGCATACGGCAACTCAATGATTAAGTTCGGCCCTGCTATTTACATATATATATATAACCTTTCGCAAGACAAAGGGGGATGGGAGCGGGCAGGGTTTGATACATTTAAACGACAGTCAAGCACGCAGCCAGTCATGCGTAGTGTGAATACTACTCTTGTTTTCTCGTGGACTAGCCGCAGAAATAATAAAGTTTCATAAAAAAAAATGTTGTTTATCTAGATTTATTAAACATTTAATTACATGACAGATTCAAACCTTATTGATACAACTTTTGTTTTGTTTTTAAAGCTTTTTATATTTTCTTCTTTATAATTTCATCAATATATGGAATCCAAAATGAGAGGTTCCCGGTCATTTCATCCCCAGTCACTTAATCCCCGGTCATTTCATCCCCTGGTCATTTCATCCCCCGGTTATTTCATCCTCTGTTATTTTCATCCCCTATTATTTTCATCATCTGATCATTTTATCTAACAAATAGTAATTGTAAAAATCATGAAATGAGCAATATTTAATACATCCATTTTTTAATTAAATGACAAAAAGTGTAATACACTAGATAAGAATACAATAAAGATAAAATGCAAATTTAAACTATAACAATTTAACATGTATACATATAAAGGTAATGTAAAAAAAAGTGTTATCGTGATATGGGTCGTCAAGCTTTATTAGAAAATAAAAACTTATTTCAAGGCTAAAAATGACGCGCCTAATTTCAAGAAAGAGCGATTGAAAAATAAAATAAAGTGAAACATGGTCGTACTTTCACCACAGCTTGACCTTTGATGATACGTTATCAGCAGCACGGTCATAATTATTCTAATCGCACTTCTATCTATCAAATAATTTTCACAACTTGGCCTTTGATCATTACGTCATGCGCAGAATAATATTATAATAATACATCCCACTCATCCAAGAGAAGCGCAATAGCTAAGTACACACCCAGATTTACAATATATTATAAGAGTTCTCATCAAGAATGCAAAGTGGAAGAGGAAACACTATAAACGCATTAGTAACATGTCAAAATATATCAAAAAGCATTCTAAATAATCATATTTATGCATTAGATAAAACGAGGGCTTAAAGTCAAAGCCTTAACAGCATGAACAGGGGAAGATATGACCGGGGGCTGAAGTGACTGGGGGATGAAATGACCGGGGATGAAGTTACCGGTCACCTATTTTTCATTTATTATAGCTATTTTGGGATTTTAGTCTCGTGTAACAGGTTACCATGAATAAGGTAGTTGGTATTTATTATTCTCTTTTTTAGCGTCCCCCGAAAGGGGAAAAGACGCTATTAGTTTTGTGTGAAATGTCTGTACATCTGTTCGTCCCGTTTAGATCTCGTAAACTAGAAAAGATAGTGAAAATCCAACTTCATAATAAATAAGTCCATTCAAAGTTCTGATGCAACGGCTACTTTGTTCTATTCTAAAAGCAAAAAAAAAATATATAATGTTTTAAATCACTTATGCAAGCAGTTTTTTCATAAAAATACACCACTTTTAGAACTATTCTTTATTAATAGTAACAAACGCAGGAGGCTCTTTCTTTACTAAGGGAATCGACCGTTTACCATATTTTTAACACATTTAAATAAATGGTTTTAGATTTTTTGTAAAAAAAAAATTTTTACATTTGTAATGCTAAGTTATGTAAGATCTGTCATACTAACTACTACATTTAACCAAAAATAATGTTAATTTATTAAAAGAAAAATATCTATTTAGTTGCATATAAGTTGGACATAATTTAAAACAATACTTAATAAGTAGGTTTTCATATTATCGCGAGAACTGCAGTGCTGCTTTGGAACCATAGAACACTGAACTAAAGGATTTTTTTTTTCACGAGTTTTTTTTTCTTTTTTTTTAGAATTTGAATAAGCGATTGACCCTTTACAAAACAATTAGATCAATTATATATTCATTATAAAACATCAGTTGTCCAGACTCGCATATAACTTCACATTTACTTTCACCTATCATTTGGTCTGCTGGACCGCTGGGGCACCACACAAGATCTGTCAACCTTCTTTCTCCATTCTTCTTTGTCATTTGTTTTTGATAGAATTTAATTCTGATGTTCTTTTGAAAATATTGATACCTGCCTTTTTACCTGCATGGGTGGACCACTTCGGGGGCCGATTTTGAGTTTGTTTTTCTACACAAACTGTTTTTGTAACCTTTTTTTTTTTTGGATTAATAATAATTGACCTTTTTTGGTGCATGCTCCTATTTCATTCCTTGTATTGTTTTTATTTTTGTATGTATTATGGAAATGTTAATACATAATCTGACTTTTATTTCTGGACTAACGGAATTCGGCAAATCATTTATGTAAATTAGAAAAAGTGGTTTACCTAAGACTATCCCTTACGGTCACCTGAGTTTATTGTTAATGTTTGTTTTTATTTAGAGACATTTATTATTACAGTTTATTATCTCCTTATCAGAAAATAACCCAAAAAAATTTTTTTTAAGACATGCTATAGTGATGATCTTTGTCTAATGCCTTAGAGAAAAAAAATAGCTACTATTTTACTATTCCTCATTATTATCTGAGCCATTTGAAAAATCATCAATTAATCCTATTAGTTGTGTTTCACATGATCTATATTTCCTAAAGTCTTGTTCTTATAGGGAAGGACATTATGTTTATAAAAGTGGTTTATAATGTGTGGGAAGCGTGGTCAAGAGCGCTTGAACTTGGCTTGGCTTGGCTACCTAGAAGAGGTTCGACAACGGACTCGGCAGAGTTGTGTTTACTGAGCGCCTAAAGGCCTTAAGGCAGCATCTCCTAGATACCCCCTCCCCGCTCTCCCACTGGTCCACAATTGAGATTGGATCAAAAGCGCTCTGAGCAGGCGATAAGTATGAAAGTAATGCTACATATGAACTACAAAATAATAATTTTAGGATTTTACATGTAATGCTAGTTAGTGATACTGGTCAGTAGTTTCCTGGGTCACATTTTGCTCACGGGGGGATGACGTTAGCTTCTTTACACTGCTTCGGTACTCTACCTGAAAAAGTATTTTGAACCTAGTGCTAGCTGGAATACCATCAAATTCAGATGCTCAATAATAAATGACTAATAGTCATTTTTGGCTTTTTAAGCCATAACTATAGAACAGAATGATGTTCTTCAGACAGACGGCACAATACTTAATTAGGATTTCTAAAAAGAGAAAACAAAAACACTTTCAAATTTTAATATTAAATGCTCTTTATATTTCATGTTTTCATTAAGCCAAATTATTTGCAAAGTAAGAAAATATTTAAATATTAAATGCTTTATATTTCATGTTCTCATTAAGCCAAATTATTTGCAAAGTAAGAAAATATTTTAATATTAAATGCTTTATATTTCATGTTCTCATTAAGCCAAATTATTTGCAAAGTAAGAAAATATTTTTCTAACTCGTAACATTGAATTGGCCTGACTTTGTTATACCTAACTTTTTCTATTCTTGTAAAGGAACGCACGTCTGTTGGTCATCATCAAGTGTATAGCCCTCATCACAGAGGCAAATATAGCTTCCAATAGTTTCTTGACAATAATGGCTACAGCCTCCATTATGAACACACTTATTGCAATTTTTAGAAAAATATGCTTCAAAGTCTTGGCTGACATCATGTTTGACAGACATATATTTGATTTTTATAACATTACCATTTGATATCATTCTGTTAGGCTTGTTGAAACCACAAAAGTGTTTAATTTTGTTCGGGTCATTGTCAGCATATAGATCCACGCTCACTACACTAGGACATTGCATATTAAATTTTCTGAAGTTTAAACTAATGTTAAACTCTTTAGGCACTGTTATGAACCAGATGCACTCTTTGGGCAGCTGGTAGTTTTGTAAATATTCGGGCGAGAAAATATATCCACTGTTTGCAGTTATATTTCCACCACATTTCCTTGTGCAAGTCTTGCCATTGGGGTGAAGCTCATAACCTTTCCTGCATGTACACTTATAGCTGCCAATAGTGTTAATGCAAACATGGTGGCAGTTGTGCTCTTTGCTCTCACACTCATTTCTTTCTGCTTGGAAATGAATTGAAAATGTAGGTGGTAATTCACTACTTATAAATTGTATGAAGACTTCATTTCTAGGGATTAGAATATCTTTAGGTTTTTCTCTGTCACAGTATTTCCCAGTTTCCTTCCTAGTATTTCCGGATTCTTCATATATAAGAACGTAATCATTACAGTTATTTTTATAGTCCATACTTATTAGTACCATTTTCCACACTATAAACTGAAGACTCACAAAGAAATTTTCTTTTACTGTAATTTTCCAGAGACATGAACACCTTAGGGGAGAGTTTGGGTAACCTGGACTATTTATCAAGCCCTCGTCCATTTTAATATCCCCACCGCAGAGTATTTTGTAATTTACTCTGAGCATGCTTAAACCTCCATCGCTCTTGACTTCTATCCACATTCTATTGCCAGTGGTTGTTGTAACATTAGGTACCACACTTCTTTGTTTTCCACAGTAACGATCGCCAGTACTTGGGGGTGTGTGGTGAAACCCGTGTCTAATATATAAGTAGTTATTCTCACATGTGGAAAAAACATTTATTGAAAACATTGTGATATTTAATTGAATACGTTCGTGGTCCCCAGCTATAATTTGCCACTGACATACTCCGGCGTTTTGAATTTGAAAATCAAAAAATAACATTCCTGGGCGGTAACCAAACGTTTTATTACAGTTTGTGAAACTATTCCTCTTCTTCCTGTCTAAATCTCTCTTTGTACCCATGTGTCTCCCCTCTGCTAAAAAAATCTTTCTTTTAGAGTTTCTTTGAATCCTCAGTAAATCAAACTTTGTTTTGTTAAATGTTTTTAAAGATAGAAACATATTTTCTGTAATGTTTGTTACGTTGCAGGGCTGTTGTTGGCATTCTTTAATTGACGACTTCTCCAAATCTTTCGCGCTCATTTCATACAGATCGCTTGGTTTTTCCTGTTTAATTAGGCTGTGATTTGAATGCTCATTTTCCAGGCTAATTGTATGGGTTTTTACAACGCTATCGTTATATATGTCTGCACCTTGGTCATGTTTAATCATGTTATTCACAGAGGAATGTGTACTTGTTATAAGAATGAAGGCAAACAGGAGAACAATCTTTACTAGAGATACAGCCATGCTTATCGTCAGAGTATTTCTTTGAACAACTTTGTTAATGAAATGACTGGAATCCATATTCAATTGTATTGTTCTGTATGGGTATCTGAAAAGAAAATATTTTAATTACTTAATTCTTTCACAAATGTTTGAGGGTAGCGTGGTCGAGAGGCTTGGCTTGACTATTCAGGGGGGAGGGGGGCTCGAGACATCGGACTTGAGCAGATATCCACTCCTTCAGTGGTCCACATAGTGCTCTGAGCAGGCTATAAGCAAGAAAGTAGCTCTATATGCAAGCTATAATTACTATAATTATAATTAAATTATGAAATTTAATTTCAGTGAAATGATTTGGGCTCTATAGTTTGTAGTTCTACTATTTTGTGTTTGTGACGAGCAATTGACTTTCTAATGCCTCCCCCTTATTACAATCTTTTGTTTTTTAATTATACATCAGCGCTAAATGATAAGTCAGGATTGTTCATACCGTGGAAACATAAATTATTGGAAATTTGGATCAAAATATACTCTTTTATTTATTTATCGCTGATGACTTAAGACTTGACATTCAGGCTTTATTCTGAGACTTGACATTCAGACTTTATTCTGAGACTTGACATTCAGGCTTTATTCTAAGACTTGACATTCATGCTTTATTCTGAGACTTGACATTCAGGCTTTATTCTGAGACTTGACATCCAGGCTTTATTCTGAGACTTGACATTCATGCTTTATTCTGAGACTTGACATTTATGCTTTATTCTGAGACTTGACATTTATGCTTTATTCTGAGACTTGACATTCAGGCTTTATTCTGAGACTTGAGTGACATTCATGCTTTATTCTGAGACTTGACATTCATGCTTTATTCTGAGACTTGACACCCAGGCTTTATTCTGAGACTTGACATTCATGCTTTATTTTGAGACTTGACATTCATGCTTTATTCTGAGACTTGACATTCATGCTTTATTCTGAGACTTGACATTCTGGCTTTATTCTAGGACTTGACATTCATGCTTTATTCCGAGACTTGATATTCAGGCTTTATTCTGAGACTTGACATTCATGCTTTATTCTGAGATTTGACAATCAGGCTTTATTCTGAGATTTGACATTCAGGCTTTATTCTGAGATTTGATATTCAGGCTTTATTCTGAGACTTGACATTCATGCTTTATTCTGAGACTTGACATTTAGGCTTTATTCTGAGTTTTGACATCTAGGCTTTATTCTTAGACTTGAATGACATTCATGCTTTATTCTGGGACATGACATTCATGCTTTATTCCGAGACTTGACATTCAGGCTTTATTCTGAGACTTGACATTCATGCTTTATTTTGAGATTTGACATTCATGCTTTATTCTGAGACTTGACATTTATGCTTTATTCTGAGACTTGACATTTATGCTTTATTCTGAGACTTGACATTCAGGCTTTATTCTGAGACTTGAGTGACATTCATGCTTTATTCTGAGACTTGACATTCATGCTTTATTCTGAGCCTTGACACCCAGGCTTTATTTTGAGACTTGACATTTATGCTTTATTCTGAGACTTGACATTCAGGCTTTATTCTGAGACTTGAGTAACATTCATGCATTATTCTGAGACTTGACATTCATGCTTTATTCTGAGACTTGACACCCAGGCTTTATTCTGAGACTTGACATTCATGCTTTATTCTAAGACTTGACATTCATGCTTTATTCTGAGACTTGACATTCATGCTTTATTCTGAGACTTGGCATTCATGCTTTATTCTGAGACTTGACATTCATGCTTTATTCCGAGACTTGACATTCAGGCTTTTTTTCTGAAACTTGACATTCAGGCTTTATTCTGAGATTTCACATTCAGGCTTTATTCTGAGACTTCATATTCAGGCTTTATTCTGAGACTTGACATTCATGCTTTATTCTGAGACTTGACATTTAGGCTTTATCCTGAGACTTCACATTCATGCTTTATTCTGAGACTTGACATCTAGGCTTTATTCTGAGACTTGAGTGACATTCATGCTTTATTCTGGGACATGACATTCATGCTTTCTTCCGAGACTTGACATTCAGGCTTTATTCTGACATTTGACATTCATGCTTTATTCTGAGAATTGACATTCATGCTTTATTCTGAGACTTGACATTTATGCTTTATTCTGAGACTTGACATTCATGCTTTATTCTGAGCCTTGACACCCAGGCTTTATTCTGAGACTTGACATTCATGCTTTATTCTGAAACTTGACATTCATGCTTTATTCTGAGACTTGACACCCAGGCTTTTTTCTAAGACCTGACATTCATGCTTTATTTTGAGACTTGACATTCATGCTTTTTCTGAGACTTGACATTCATGCTTTATTCTGAGACTTGGAATTCTGGCTTTAATCTGGGATTTGACATTCATGCTTTATTCTGAGACTTGACATTCTGGCTTTATTCTGAGATTTGAGTGACATTCATGCTTTATTCTGAGACTTGACATTCATGCTTTATTCTGAGACTTGACACCCAGGCTTTATTCTGAGACTTGACATTCATGCTTTATTTTGAGACTTGACATTCATGCTTTATTCTGAGACTTGACATTCATGCTTTATTCTGAGACTTGACATTCTGGCTTTATTCTAGGACTTGACATTCATGCTTTATTCCGAGACTTGATATTCAGGCTTTATTCTGAGACTTGACATTCATATTTTATTCTGAGATTTGACAATCAGGCTTTATTCTGAGATTTGACATTCAGGCTTTATTCTGAGATTTGATATTCAGGCTTTATTCTGAGACTTGACATTCATGCTTTATTCTGAGACTTGACATTTAGGCTTTATTCTGAGTTTTGACATCTAGGCTTTATTCTTAGACTTGAATGACATTCATGCTTTATTCTGGGACATGACATTCATGCTTTATTCCGAGACTTGACATTCAGGCTTTATTCTGAGACTTGACATTCATGCTTTATTTTGAGATTTGACATTCATGCTTTATTCTGAGACTTGACATTTATGCTTTATTCTGAGACTTGACATTTATGCTTTATTCTGAGACTTGACATTCAGGCTTTATTCTGAGACTTGAGTGACATTCATGCTTTATTCTGGGACATGACATTCATGCTTTATTCCGAGACTTGACATTCAGGCTTTATTCTGAGACTTGACATTTATGCTTTATTCTGAGATTTGACATTCATGCTTTAATCTGAGACTTGACATTTATGCTTTAATCTGAGACTTGACATTTATGCTTTATTCTGAGACTTGACATTCAGGCTTTATTCTGAGACTTGAGTGACATTAATGCTTTATTCTAAGACTTGACATTCATGCTTTATTATGAGCCTTGACACCCAGGCTTTATTCTGAGACTTGACATTTATGCTTTATTCTGAGACTTGACATTCAGGCTTTATTCTGAGACTTGGCATTCATGCTTTATTCTGAGACTTGACATTCATGCTTTATTCTGAGACTTGGCATTCATGCTTTATTCTGAGACTTGACATTCATGCTTTATTCCGAGACTTGACATTCAGGCTTTTTTCTGAGACTTGACATTCATGCTTTATTCTGAGACTAGACATTCAGGCTTTATTCTGAGATTTGACATTCAGGCTTTATTCTGAGACTTCATATTCAGGCTTTATTCTGAGACTTGACATTCATGCTTTATTCTGAGACTTGACATTTAGGCTTTATCCTGAGACTTCACATTCATGCTTTATTCTGAGACTTGACATCTAGGCTTTATTCTGAGACTTGAGAGACATTCATGCTTTATTCTGGGACATGACCTTCATGCTTTATTCCGAGACTTGACATTCAGGCTTTATTCTCAGATTTGACATTCATGCTTTATTCTGGGATTTGACATTCATGCTTAATTCTGAGACTTGACATTTATGCTTTATTCTGAGACTTGACATTTATGCTTTATTCTGAGACTTGACATTCAGGCTTTATTCTGAGACTTGAGTGACATTTATGCTTTATTCTGAGACTTGACATTCATGCTTTATTCTGAGACTTGACATTCATTCTTTATTCTGAGACTTGGAATTCTGGCTTTATTCTGGGACTTGACATTCATGCTTTGTTCCGAGACTTGATATTCAGGCTTTATTTTGAGACTTGACATTCATGATTTATTCTGAGATTTGACATTCAGGCTTTATTCTGAGATTTGACATTCAGGCTTTATTCTGGGACATGACATTCATGCTTTATTCCGAGACTTGACATTCAGGCTCTATTCTGAGACTTGACATTCATGCTTTATTCTGAGATTTGACATTCATGCTTTATTCTGAGACTTGACATTTATGCTTTATTCTGAGACTTGACATTTATGCTTTATTCTGAGACTTTACATTCAGGCTTTATTCTGAGACTTAAGTGACATTCATGCTTTATTCTGAGACTTGACACCCAGGCTTTATTTAGAGACTTGAAATTTATGCTTTATTCTGAGACTTGACATTTAGGCTTTATTCTGAGACTTGAGTGACATTCATGCTTTATTCTGAGACTTGACATTCATGCTTTATTCTGAGCCTTGACACCCAGGCTTTATTCTAAGACTTGACATTCATGCTTTATTCTGAGACTTGACATTCATGCTTTATTCTGAGACTTGGTATTTATGCTTTATTCTGAGACTTGACATTGATGCTTTATTCTGAGACTTGACATTCATGCTTTATTCTGAGACTTGACATTCATGCTTTATTCTGGGACATGACATTCATGCTTTATTCCGAGACTTGACATTCAGGCTTTATTCTGAGACTTGACATCTAGGCTTTATTCTGAGACTCGAGTGACATTCCTGCTTTATTCTGGGACATGACATTCATGCTTTATTCCGAGACTTGACATTAATGCTTTATTCTGAGATTTGACATTCATGCTTTATTCTGAGACTTGACATTTATGCTTTATTCTGAGATTTGACATTAATGCTTTTTTCTGAGACTTGACGTTCAGGCTTTATTCTGAGAGTTGTGTGACATTCATGCTTTATTCTGAGACTTGACATTTATGCTTTATTCTGAGACTTGACACCCAGGCTTTATTCTTAGACTTGACATTCATGCTTTATTCTGAGACTTGACATTCATGCTTTATTCTGAGACTTGGCATTCATGCTTATTTTGAGACTTGACATTCATGCTTTATTCTGAGACTTGGCATTCATGCTTTATTCTGAGACTTGACATTCATGCTTTATTTCGAGACTTGACATTCAGGCTTTTTTCTGAGACTTGACATTCATGCTTTATTCTGAGATTAGACATTCAGGCTTTATTCTGAGATTTGACATTCAGGCTTTATTCTGAGACTTCATATTCAGGCTTTATTCTGAGACTTGACATTCATGCTTTATTCTGAGACTTGACATTTAGGCTTTATCCTGAGACTTCACATTCATGCTTTATTCTTAGACTTGACATATAGGCTTTATTCTGAGACTTGGAATTCTGGCTTTATTCTGAGATTTGACATTCATGCTTTATTCTGAGATTTGACATTTATGCTTTATTCTGAGATTTGATATTCAGGCTTTATTCTGAGACTTGACATTCATGCTTTATTCTTAGATTTGACATTCATGCTTTATTCTGAGATTTGACATTCATGCTTTATTCTGAGACTTGACATTTCTGCTTTATTCTGAGACTTGACATTCATGCTTTATTCTGAGACTTGACACCCAGGCTTTTTTCTAAGACCTGACATTCATGCTTTATTTTGAGACTTGACATTCATGCTTTTTTCTGAGACTTGACATTCATGCTTTATTCTGAGACTTGGAATTCTGGCTTTAATCTGGGACTTGACATTCATGCTTTATTCCGAGACTTTATATTTAGGCGTTATTCTGAGACTTGACATTCATGCTTTATTCTGAGATTTGACATTCAGGCTTTATTCTGAGATTTGACATTCAGGCTTTATTCTGAGACTTGATATTCATGCTTTATTCTGAGACTTGACATTTAGGCTTTATCCTTAGACTTGACATTCATGCTTTATTCTGAGACTTGACATCTAGCCTTTATTCTGAGACTTGAGTGACATTCATGCTTTGTTCTGGGACATGACATTCATGCTTTATTCTGAGACTTGACATTCAGGCTTTATTCTGAGACTTGACATTCATGCTTTATTCTGAGATTTGACATTCATGCTTTATTCTGAGACTTGACATTTATGCTTTATTCTGAGACTTGACATTTATGCTTTATTCTGAGACTTGACATTCAGGCTTTATTCTGAGACTTGAGTGACATTCATGCTTTATTCTAAGACTTGACATTCATGCTTTATTATTAGCCTTGACACCCAGGCTTTATTTTGAGACTTGACATTTATGCTTTATTCAGAGACTTGACATTCAGGCTTTATTCTGAGACTTGAGTAACATTCATGCTTTATTCTAAGACTTGACATTTATGCTTTATTCTGAGCCTTGACACCCAGGCTTTATTCTGAGACTTGACATTTATGCTTTATTCTGAGACTTGACATTTATGCTTTATTCTGAGAATTGACATTCAGACTTTATTCTGAGACTTGAGTGACATTCATGCTTTATTCTAAGACTTGACATTCATGCTTTATTATGAGCCTTGACACCCAGGCTTCATTCTGAGACTTGACATTTATGCTTTATTCAGAGACTTGACATTCATGCTTATTTTGAGACTTGACATTCATGCTTTATTCTGAGACTTGGCATTCATGCTTTATTCTAAGACTTGACATTCATGCTTTATTTTGAGACGACATTCAGGCTTTTTTCTGAGACTTGACATTCATGCTTTATTCTGAGATTAGACATTCAGGCTTTATTCTGAGATTTGACATTCAGGCTTTATTCTGAGACTTCATATTCAGGCTTTATTCTGAGACTTGACATTCATGCTTTATTCTGAGACTTGACATTTAGGCTTTATCCTGAGACTTCACATTCATGCTTTATTCTGAGACTTGACATATAGGCTTTATTCTGAGACTTGGAATTCTGGCTTTATTCTGAGATTTGACATTCATGCTTTATTCTGAGATTTGACATTCATGCTTTATTCTGAGATTTAATATTCAGGCTTTATTCTGAGACTTGACATTCATGCTTTATTCTGAGATTTGACATTCATGCTTTATTCTGAGATTTGACATTCATGCTTTATTCTGAGACTTGACATTTTTGCTTTATTCTGAGACTTGACATTCATGCTTTATTCTGAGACTTGACACCCAGGCTTTTTTCTAAGACCTGACATTCATGATTTATTTTGAGACTTGACATTCATGCTTTTTTCTGAGACTTGACATTCATGCTTTATTCTGAGACTTGGAATTCTGGCTTTAATCTGGGACTTGACATTCATTCTTTATTCCGAGACTTGATATTCAGGCGTTATTCTGAGACTTGACATTCATGCTTTATTCTGAGATTTGACATTCAGGCTTTATTCTGAGATTTGACATTCAGGCTTTATTCTGAGACTTGATATTCATGCTTTATTCTGGGACATGACATTCATGCTTTATTCCGAGACTTGACATTCAGGCTTTATTCTGAGACTTGACATTCATGCTTTATTCTGAGATTTGACATTCATGCTTTATTCTGAGACTTGACATTTATGCTTTATTCTGAGACTTGACATTTATGCTTTATTCTGAGACTTGACATTCAGGCTTTATTCTGAGACTTGAGTGACATTCATGCTTTATTCTAAGACTTGACATTCATGCTTTATTATGAGCCTTGACACCCAGGCTTTATTCTGAGACTTGACATTTATGCTTTATTCAGAGACTTGACATTCAGGCTTTATTCTGAGACTTGAGTAACATTCATGCTTTATTCTAAGACTTGACATTCATGCTTTATTTTGAGCCTTGACACCCAGGCTTTATTCTGAGACTTGACATTTATGCTTTATTCTGAGACTTGACATTTATGCTTTATTCTGAGACTTGACATTCAGGCTTTATTCTGAGACTTGAGTGACATTCATGCTTTATTCTAAGACTTGACATTCATGCTTTATTATGAGCCTTGACACCCAGGCTTCATTCTGAGACTTGACATTTATGCTTTATTCAGAGACTTGACATTCAGGCTTTATTCTGAGACTTGAGTAACATTCATGCTTTATTCTAAGACTTGACATTCATGCTTTATTCTGAGCCTTGACACCCAGGCTTTATTCTGAGACTTGACATTCATGCTTTATTCTGAGACTTGACATTCATGCTTTATTCTGAGACTTGGCATTCATGCTTTATTCTGAGACTTGACATTCATGCTTTATTCTGAGACTTGGCATTCATGCTTTATTCTGAGACTTGACATTCATGCTTTATTCCGAGACTTGATATTCAGGCTTTTTTCTGAGACTTGACATTCATGCTTTA
This sequence comes from Biomphalaria sudanica, assembly GCA_036873155.1. Lineage (NCBI taxonomy): Eukaryota > Metazoa > Mollusca > Gastropoda > Planorbidae > Biomphalaria > Biomphalaria sudanica. The sequence goes on from JAZGLO010006670.1 coordinate 643,647, forward strand.
TTCTGAGATTAGACATTCAGGCTTTATTCTGAGATTTGACATTCAGGCTTTATTCTGAGACTTCATATTCAGGCTTTATTCTGAGACTTGACATTCATGCTTTATTCTGAGACTTGACATTTAGGCTTTATCCTGAGACTTCACATTCATGCTTTATTCTGAGACTTGACACCCAGGCTTTATTCTGAGACTTGACATTTATGCTTTATTCTGAGACTTGACATTCAGGCTTTATTCTGAGACTTGAGTGACATTCATGCTTTATTCTGAGACTTGACATTTATGCTTTATTCTGAGCCTTGACTCGCAGGCTTTATTCTGAGACTTGACATTCATGCTTTATTCTGAGACTTGACATTCATGCTTTATTCTGAGACTTGGCATTCATGCTTTATTCTGAGACTTGACATTCATGCTTTATTCTGAGACTTGGCATTTATGCTTTATTCTGAGACTTGACATTCATGCTTTATTCCGAGACTTGACATTCAGGCTTTTTTCTGAGACTTGACATTCATGCTTTATTCTGAGACTTGACATTCTGGCTTTATTCTGGGACATGACATTCATGCTTTATTCCGAGACTTGACTTTCAGGCTTTATTCTGAGACTTGACATCTAGGCTTTATTCTGAGACTTGAGTGACATTCATGCTTTATTCTGGGACATGACATTCATGCTTTATTCTAAGACTTGACATTCATGCTTTATTCTGAGATTTGACATTCATGCTTTATTCTGAGACTTGACATTTATGCTTTTTTCTGAGACTTGACATTCAGGCTTTATTCTGAGAGTTGAGTGACATTCATGCTTTATTCTGAGACTTGACATTTATGCTTTAATCTGAGACTTGACACCCAGGCTTTATTCTGAGACTTGACATTCATGCTATATTTTGAGACTTGACATTCATGCTTTATTCTGAGACTTGGCATTCATGCTTTATTCTGAGACTTGACATACAGACTTTATTCTGAGACTTGATATTCAGGCTTTATTCTGAGACTTGACATTCATGCTTTTTTTTTGAGACTTGACATTTAGGCTTTATCCTTAGACTTGACATTCATGCTTTATTCTGAGACTTGACATCTAGGCTTTATTCTGAGACTTGAGTGACATTCATGCTTTATTCTGGGACATGACATTCATGCTTTATTCCGAGACTTGACATTCAGGCTTTATTCTGAGACTTGACATTCATGCTTTATTCTGAGATTTGACATTCATGCTTTATTCTGAGACTTGACATTTATGCTTTATTCTGAGACTTGACATTTATGCTTTATTCTGAGACTTGACATTCAGGCTTTTTTCTGGGACTTGACATTCATGCTTTATTCCGAGACTTGATATTCAGGCTTTATTCTGAGACTTGACATTCATGCTTTATTCTGAGATTTGACATTCAGGCTTTATTCTGAGATTTGACATTCAGGCTTTATTCTGAGACTTGATATTCAGGCTTTATTCTGAGACTTGACATTCATGCTTTATTCTGAGACTTGATATTTAGGCTTTATCCTGAGACTTGACATTCATGCTTTATTCTGAGACTTGACATCTAGCCTTTATTCTGAGACTTGAGTGACATTCATGCTTTATTCTGGGAAATGACATTCATGCTTTATTCCGAGACTTGACATTCAGGCTTTATTCTGAGCCTTGACACCCAGGCTTTATTCTGAGACTTGACATTTATGCTTTATTCTGAGACTTGACATTTATGCTTTATTCTGAGACTTGACATTCAGGCTTTATTCTGAGACTTGAGTGACATTCATGCTTTATTCTAAGACTTGACATTCATGCTTTATTATGAGCCTTGACACCCAGGCTTCATTCTGAGACTTGACATTTATGCTTTATTCAGAGACTTAACATTCAGGCTTTATTCTGAGACTTGAGTAACATTCATGCTTTATTCTAAGACTTGACATTCATGCTTTATTCTGAGCCTTGACACCCAGGCTTTATTCTGAGACTTGACATTCATGCTTTATTCTGAGACTTGACATTCATGCTTTATTCTGAGACTTGGCATTCATGCTTTATTCTGAGACTTGACATTCATGCTTTATTCTGAGACTTGGCATTCATGCTTTATTCTGAGACTTGACATTCATGCTTTATTCCGAGACTTGATATTCAGGCTTTTTTCTGAGACTTGACATTCATGCTTTATTCTGAGATTAGACATTCAGGCTTTATTCTGAGATTTGACATTCAGGCTTTATTCTGAGACTTCATATTCAGGCTTTATTCTGAGACTTGACATTCATGCTTTATTCTGAGACTTGACATTTAGGCTTTATCCTGAGACTTCACATTCATGCTTTATTCTGAGACTTGACACCCAGGCTTTATTCTGAGACTTGACATTTATGCTTTATTCTGAGACTTGACATTCAGGCTTTATTCTGAGACTTGAGCGACATTCATGCTTTATTCTGAGACTTGACATTTATGCTTTATTCTGAGCCTTGACTCGCAGGCTTTATTCTGAGACTTGACATTCATGCTTTATTCTGAGACTTGACATTCATGCTTTATTCTGAGACTTGGCATTCATGCTTTATTCTGAGACTTGACATTCATGCTTTATTCTGAGACTTGGCATTTATGCTTTATTCTGAGACTTGACATTCATGCTTTATTCCGAGACTTGACATTCAGGCTTTTTTCTGAGACTTGACATTCATGCTTTATTCTGAGACTTGACATTCTGGCTTTATTCTGGGACTTGACATTCATGCTTTATTCCGAAACTTGATATTCAGGCTTTATTCTGAGATTTGACATTCATGCTTTATTCTGAGACTTGACATTTATGCTTTATTCTGAGACTTGACATTTATGCTTTATTCTGAGACTTGACATTCAGGCTTTTTTCTGAGACTTGAGTGACATTCATGCTTTTTTCTGAGACTTGACATTCATGCTTTATTCTGAGCCTTGACACCCAGGCTTTATTCTGAGACTTGACATTTATGCTTTATTCTGAGACTTGACATTCAGGCTTTATTCTGAGCCTTGACACCCAGGCTTTATTCTGAGACTTGACATTTATGCTTTATTCTGAGACTTGACATTCATGCTTTATTCTGAGACTTGGCATTGATGCTTTATTCTGAGACTTGACATTCATGCTTTATTCTGAGACTTGGCATTCATGCTTTATTCTGAGACTTGACATTCATGCTTTTTTCCGAGACTTGAGTGACATTCATGCTTTATTCTGAGACTTGACATTCATGCTTTATTCTGAGATTTGACAATCATGCTTTATTCTGAGATTTGACATTCAGGCTTTATTCTGAGACTTCATATTCAGGCTTTATTCTGAGACTTGACATTCATGCTTTATTCTGAGACTTGACATTTAGGCTTTATCCTGAGACTTGACATTCATGTTTTATTTTGAGACTTGACATTTATGCTTTTTTCTGAGACTTGAGTGACATTCATGCTTTATTCTGGGACATGACATTCATGCTTTATTCTGAGATTTGACATTCAGGCTTTATTCTGAGATTTGACATTCAGGCTTTATTCTGAGACTTGATATTCAGGCTTTATTCTGAGACTTGACATTCATGCTTTATTCTGAGACTTTACATTTAGGCTTTATCCTGAGACTTGACATTCATGCTTTATTCTGAGACTTGAGTGACATTCATTCTTTATTCCGAGACTTGACATTAAGGCTTTAATCTGAGACTTGACATTCATGCTTTATTTTGAGACTTGACATTCATGCTTTATTCTGGGACATGACATTCATGCTTTATTCTGAGATTTGACATTCAGGCTTTATTCTGAGATTTGACATTCAGGCTTTATTCTGAGACTTGATATTCAGGCTTTATTCTGAGACTTGACATTTATGCTTTATTCTGAGACTTTACATTTAGGCTTTATCCTGAGACTTGACATTCATGCTTTATTCTGAGACTTGAGTGACATTCATGCTTTATTCCGAGACTTGACATTAAGGCTTTAATCTGAGACTTGACATTCATGCTTTATTTTGAGACTTGACATTCATGCTTTATTCTGAGACTTGGTATTCATGCTTTATTTTGAGACTTGATATTCATGCTTTATTCTGAGACTTGGCATTCATGCTTTATTTTGAGACTTGACATTCATGCTTTATTCTGAGACTTGACATTTTTACTTTTTTCTCCTCGTTAGACCTCGTTAGTTAAAGTTCCCCCTTTCAGTCCTTGCGATATAAAGGGCAGATAATGTAATTGTCATTTGTTTGTAGCCCACGGTTAACGAGGTTGTCATGTGGCTAGCACAACGACCACCAGCCTTTACTTTTTCCCACCTAATGCCAGTTACCCACTAGAGCCAGGTGGACTCAGAGGCGCCCAAAGATCCCGAAATTAAACATCTTAGTCTTCACAAAGTTTCTAACCCGGGACCCTCGGTCCGGAAGCCAAGAAGTTTACCATTAAGCCACCGCATTTTCCGACAGTTATAGCCGAATGTAAAGAAATAAAAAAGGAAAAAAAAATAAAGCATAGTATATATATATAATGTAGAGTAATGTAGATATATATATATATATATATATATATATATATATATATATATATATATATATATATATATATATATATATATATATATATATATATATATATATATATAATGTAGAGTAATGTAGATATATATATATAATGTAGAGTAATATATATATATATATATATATAATGTAGAGTAATGTAGATATATATATATAAATATAATGTAGAGTAATGTAAATATATATATATATATATATAATGTAGAGTAATGTAGATATATATATATATATATAATGTAGAGTAATGTAGATAAAGTTGTTGTCCGTCATGAGTCTGTTTAATTTTTCTTCCTGTGCCTGTCCTTACTTTCCTCTTGGACTGAACGCGGCCTTCAGGAAAGCTTCTAAACGGATATCAATAGAACTTGACAAGTGAAATGGAAAACTCTTGGAACTAATAAACAATAAATGTGTCTAAAAGTAGCTCAACAGTTACATCTAAAAATAGTCTGATTTATAGTTGTATTTAGGGGAGGTAACTAGAAGAAGGAATTCCGATAAGATAAAGGATGTTTATTTACAATGGAGCATACATTTTATGTTATATAGAAGATAATTAACACGAAGGCTGTCGCTAGTTCTAGTTTTTTCTTACGCCACAAACGCGCACACAGTTTCCAGTGCTGTTTATTTACCGTTTCTCGTACAGCGCCCATACGTACAGCGCCCAAAAAACAGCTTGAACTATTTTCATCGCGACAGACGCCTGACTCACCAGGCAGTGCAAAAAATGCATCATTGACTAGTACTATGTATAACAGAACACTTTTTTCTTCCACTGATGCAAATTGATGATAACTTATCACAACTCTAGATAGTGTTTTCACGTACAATAATAGTAATGTGCAGAAGAATGGAATGGAAGAAGAATGCAGGGAATAAATATTTATCAATTTGATATTTATTTAAGAAAATAAATGAGAAAGAAACAAACCTTTCTTTACATGACACAATTTTATCACAATATAATTATATTTACTTCAATATGATAATTATCCATCTTTTTTGTATCTTATTGTTACTTCAAAAAGAAGATGATTACGTCTTACGCGTGTTCCTAGTCAATCTAGTCATGCTTGTTAACCAACGACTTAAATTCTGCCAAGTCACCGGTTTTACTGGCTAGCTCAGGAAACCGATTCCGTCCTCTAATAGCACTTGGGAAGAATGTGCATTTTAGAAAGTTGTTCTAGCAGATGGAACAAGGAATGAAACATACGGCTTCAGTAAAAACATGACTCCATCCATGGTCTTTTGCTAGTCTTTTAATTACTTCCCAGCACTTTCCTGCAGTCTCAGATTCATCTACTACACCGGCATGCTCGTTTTGTCTAGCTGTGATATTGGCATCGCTTCTAAGTGTGTGACCAGTCCATGTCTACTTGTTAAGATATGTTGCTTTGTGTTTCTCTATCCTTACATCGTTTGTTACTAACTACTCTTCTAACCCACCATGTCGAAGATATGTCTTTTACATTTATTGATGTAGGTCTGTACGTTTAGGATATAATTTTAAATAAGCATTTCAAAAAAAATAAATAAATAAAAGCGTAAAGCGTAACACCTATTATTTTTAAATAACACTGAAATATGAAACTTTAGTTAACTAATTATTTCTAGAATTAATTGTCATATTAAAGGTAAATCTGTTTGGGTTGCACTTACCTTGATATCAAAATATTTAATTTCTTATCAATGTTCAGGTACACTTTGGATTGCGTTAAATATACAAACAAGTTACAGCAATTTGTATTGCAGCATTTTTCACCGACGGGCTCCAAAGATAAATAGAGAATAGAAATACTTGAGACTAGAATGATAGTTCATTGTGTCTACTGACTACTGACAATGACTTTTCTCTAATTGAAACTCGCAATACAACATTGATTCAAGGCTTAATCCGTTATCTCTTAAACTAATTGAGTTGGTGTGAACATATTACAGTATGAATCCCAATGTCTGTTGCTGTGTATTGCTTTTGGGTGTTAACGCTTCTTTCTCATTTATTTTTTGGGTTGACGCTATTGACATATTTAATGACCTTGTGTTTTAAATAAAACAAATTGGACTCTTATTTAATAAGGATACATCATTTAAAGACGACACACACTAATGTAACGAGGATTGGAGATTTTCATGAATTTCTCAATAATCTCAGAAGTTGTTAAGGACTCTTAATTGTAATTCTTTGTTACCAACGAAACAAAATACTATTTTACAATATCACAATGCGAAGCAATTCTTCTTCGTATCCTTTTAGTTGTCTAATTGCTGATAAGTTTAAATGATGAGTAAGTTCAATACTTTTCTTTATTTAAATTATTTTGCATTACTTAAGAAATAACTTAAAAATAAAAGTAATCTACAAAGCTAGAATGTCATAGACCTTTAAAAAATCTAACTTTTTATAATTATTTAATCTACACACCGGATTTGCAAGAAGTACAAGCCTTCATGAAATTGACTTTTTAACACATTCTATATATTAGTATTAGTATTATCACATACGCTTTTCCTCACGAGTTTCTTACGTCAGAACCGCAAACTTTCTCCCGACTATCCACCGACTGTGCTAACGAACACTGTAACTTAGATACATGTTTGCAGTGTATCAAATCCATATACTGAGAAAAAATATAGAGTATACAATTTTATCATTGGCAGTATATTAAAACAACATTGAATCTGATATGTAGGTATGGCCTAAACTTGTTTTGGACTATTGAACAGTACTGTTTATAGTTTGATCTAGAATGTAACATCCATAAATCTAAAGATAAATATATCGTCTGCAGTTGCATCTGAGATTGAGCTACATTGGCCAAAGATGTTAAACAAGAGAAGTGCTATTAAGATGAATGGGGCTAAATATTTTTAAAAATTCGGGATAAAACGTCTCAGCAAGAATATAAAGTAATGAAACATTACGAAGTTTATAGACGTAGACTAGTTCGATATACATCCAACACTTTCTCGCACTGATAGGTCTTGTTTTCTCGATTAAGATTAACGGGGCGTAAACAATACCAGAGACTCTGACTTGTCCCATACTTAAACTTTAATAACGTTTGCGCTATTCTTGCTACGAAACATTACGCTATAAAAATAGTTAGTGTAACTTAAAGTAAATTAAAGTTCCCCTTTCAGACCTTGTTGTCTATAGGGCAGATGATGTAAAGGTCATGTTGTGGCCTACGGTTAACGAGGGTGCCATGCGGCCAGCACAACAACCAACCGGCTTTACGTTTCCCCAACTAGTGTCAGGTACCCATTAGAGCTGGACTCAGAGGCGCCCAATAATCTCCAAATTGGGATTTTAAAATCCTAGTCTTCACAAGGATTCGAACTATTGACCCCTGGTTCAGTAGCTAAGCGCATTACCGCTAAGCCACCGCGCCTCCCGTGTATCTTGGTACGTTTAAAAACGCTTGGCGCCGGGTTTTCGCTGAGGAAGATTTCAAATGTGAAACTGTCTACGATACTAAAAGGACTACTATTGTTTAGAATTCTACTTGTGTATATAAATTCTTAGAATTGTGTTAGAACTAAATGCTAATATTTTAAATCTTATTTATAGTAATCTGCTCTTGTTTATGTTCAAAATATCTCATTTGTATCTACAGTTTAAACAAGTCATTAAAAGCTTATATGGGATTTTACAAATGTAGAGTTGTTCATTACGTTCGTATTGTGTACACCAGATACATGATTTACTTTTGGCTTTGTCTACTTTTGATGAAAATGTGCACACACACACACACACACACACACACACGCCAAATCGGACCTGTGTGTTTAAAATTATAGCTCATTAAGTTTTGTTTTTCGTTCATTTGTCAAATTCCTTGAAACCTCGTTATGAGACCCTTGAGTAACCAGCTTATTGGCTAAATTAAATACTAACAAAAGTGTTTGTATCTATGGGTGTCAAAAGTTGAAAATTGAGAAACACTGCTATCAGCTTTAAGAGATTGTGTTTTTAGTTTTTTGTTAACCTTCTTATTCTCAAAGTAAATACTCAGGCTAATAGCACATTAATTTATTGCACAGCTTAAGGTTAACGTTAGCTGTGGCTTACAACCATGTCATTTTATTTCTAACAAAGTTGATATCATCTCTCTTCGTCTGTTTGTATGTCGGTCTGGTACAAATGCTGTAAACTTTTTTTTTCAAAATCACATTTCTCGTATATTTACAGTTATTCATTATCCCTAATAAAACATTAATATATTTTTTTTTAAATAACCAATTTAAAAAATTGATTAAGGATAATTAATTAATTTTGTTTTATGTTATTTAATGGAAATAAATTTTACAGTATTAATAGATATGACTATCAATGTACAGTTCTTTTGTGTATTAAAGGTTTGTTTGAAAGTTGTTGTTTTTTTGTGTGTGTTTTTCTATTAAATCTGTGACTGTTTTGTCTACGTTCAACGTAGCCACATCTGGACTCGCACGTGATGAAATGTTCATGTATGTTTCTTTTTAACAGTCCTTGAAACGTATTCAGTCTTCATTGCCGAATGTTGTTAAACTAGCATCACAGATGTCTACACAGTATTACTCTTCTGGGATTGTTCTCATTTATTAGTCTTTTGTCCCGGTAATTGAAAGGTTGACTATTGTATGCATCACTCCTGCTAAGAGCTACGTAATCTCTACCAAAACCACTTAAAAATGGACCAAATGCCTATTGACAATTTAAACCTTGTCAACTAAGTTGTGTTACAACATTTGCAACTGAAGACTAGAAGAAAAGACAATTAACTAAAATATAAAAATAATGAGCTGATACCCGTGCTGCGCTCTGGGTGTAAATTAAAGTATACACTGACACTACTGAGGCGCATCCGTTGTAGTGTTTTCAGTCTGTCTACGTTATAATGCACACACACACACACACACACACACACAATACACACACTGCTTTTAAATGAAACGCCTTTTTCCCCCCAAAATAATCGTTTTGATTCTTGAATATTCAGTGGAACAGCTAGCATCACAATAACATTGCCTATTTTCTGTCATCCTCAAAGAGAAACCCTTCATTCCCGACCATGAATTTTTAGGCCATTTCACTTTGTGTGTGTGTGTGAGAGAGAGAGAGAGAGAGAGAGAGAGAGAGAGAGAGAGAGAAAGGAAAAGCCAGTAAGCCTAGTTTGAAACAAAAGATACACTTCTTAGAATCCTCCGTTGCATCCTGGTATATGTAAATGTTCCTGCAATGCTCACATTTTGTCTATCCATGAATTACAGAATGACTGATAGCTTTGCTCTTACCACAGAGCAGTTTTAAAGACGAAACAAATCACCATTCGCAACCCAAATTTACTTTTAACAATGTTTAGAATTTATTCTATCAGTTATAGATCTAGAAGCGCACTGTACTCAGAATAACTTATCTCCACAAACAGTATTAGACATCTGACCCCCCACTTAAAACACAAACACACACACACACACCCTTAATATTCACTTTGATAATTTTAAGGATTTTTAGCTTTTAGTTTTCTGTGGTCTATTTGTCCGTCCATTCGTCTGTCTCGTTTAGATTGCAGAAACTAGAGAGTTTTTCACGTTTATTTAAAGTTCTACATTTAAGATTTAAAGATACGTCAACTTTAGTTGTACTAGCGTCTTGAAGCTAGATACCATCGAAGTCTATCCGTAGAAATCATTTAAAAGCTGCGAATATTTGTATTTAATTTGATCGACACTTGTATAGGAAACCCGTGAGCATTTTATAAAAAGCTCTAAGCTAATCGCAACTCCTAGAAGAAAATAGAAGAGTGTAATGAAATAGCTCTGCAACCTAAGACCAAGAATGAACAGACCCAATTATAAGGTCTAACATTGCATTCATAATGGTCTACTTCATATTTATATGCATAATGTGACATTTAGCAACTGATCATTTGATACTAGGCCTATATAACTTTGTTGTTTATGGTTATATAATGCCCTTTCAATAGAGCAATACTGAAAGTATTCTGTAAGGATAGTTACGTCTTCTTAGGAATCCATCGTGGTACATTTACGATCATTTACATGCTCCTCTTGTTACTTTTAGGCGGGGTGATTGTATTGTAACTGAAGTTATTTGTGTGTGTGTGTGTCCAGCGTGTCAGAAGGTCAAGTCCATGTGTGTGTGTGTTTATACTACTCCAACAGTGTGGTGTGTTACTCGTTCACGTATAAACCTTGTTGAATAACGCCATGATATTGGTAGTTGAGTGATTTCATTACAATTTATTCAACATGATTATGTGTCTGGATTAGTGTTCAAATTCTTAATCAACAATGGATAAATTACTCTGACCAAAAGATTTGGACATTGATCTAAATACTCATCTGGCCTCAGAAAAATGGACTCACGGGTATGACACATTTCAGAATTGTCTGTCGTCCACTGAGGATATTAACGAAGACTTTAAACTAAAAAAGTTTATGATAATTATCCGTCTTCTATCTATATATATATAATTCTTTTCGTCGCTCAAGAGTTTGGACGAGAAGAAGAAGTAAAGGAAAGATCACTCTTCTATTTCTGCTGATAGTCACCACACGAAAAAACAAGTATTCACTGGTCACTTGTTATGACATGATTAGGAATTAGTTATTTGTTTCGGGAATAAGGGTAAAGTTTTACTTAGCGACAAATGACGTGACAGATCTTTAAAAAACAAGAACGCTCTTAGTGACGCTAGAAACCCTGCCCGCTCCCATTTACCTTTGTACTTCAACTCTGAAGGAACATCCGAAACATGTCAAAATATTTTAAAACAAACACTAAATAGTAGCGGTGTATGCTACGCCGCCGGTCGACAATGTGTTTCTTAAGCTAAGACCTCAGTAAATACTTGACTCTATCCACAGTCTCTTGCTAGTCTTTCATTCCCAAACTCTTTCCTGCATCCTCAGATTTATCTAATACACTGTGTCTGGTCTCCATGATTTGTCTTTACCACTCTAGCTCTGATATTGGCATCGTTTCTGAGGGTGTGATCAATGTCCATGCCTACTTTAGAGGGATGTAACTCTCTATCCTCTCATCTCTCTGAGGTTGTTTGTCACTGCATTGTCGTTCATCTAATATCACACATAGATCTGGTTCGTCCAGTGGTAATATATTGGTCCCTACTTACATTTCCAAGATTATAAAATATATCCTCTAGGTATATAATTACATTAACGTATGCAAAGCATAAGACTTAACTAGATCTATGTCTCAGGTAAACTTATATAATAATAAGGCTTGTCTTCGAGTCCGAGGTTTAGTGAGGAGTGCAGTATTTCCCGTGGCTGAGCACCCCCAGCTGTGACCTACATATTTTGCCACATGCAGGGCAAGAATAACCATTGTCCACAGGTGGTGGATTTAGATTTTCATTTCGTCGTCTGCGTTTGTCCTCGGCAGCGGATTTTCTTTTGGTCTCAAATGTGTATCCCCGTCCTTTGTGAGTGACCTCCAGCAGTCTCGTTCTGAGACCGCATGCAACCAGGTACTCTCTTCTATGTCAGCTAAGGCAAGTTGGCGCCTAAACTGGTCTTTGAAGCGATTCCGTGGGGCGCATCTGTTATGTCGACCACCTTTTAGCTCATAAAAAAGACTGCCTTTGGCATACGTTCGTCTACAATACGGGATACGTGCCCTGCCCAGCGTAAATGTCGGACTATAAGTCCCTCTATACTGTCCATACCGGCGTTCGCAAGGACATCGCTGTTTGTAGCGCGGTCTTGACGCCGTATGTCCATGATGGTGAAAGCGCTCAAGTAGTCTTAATTGCTTTCTGTATAGTTTCCATGTCTCAGATCCATATAGAAGGGTTGAGAGAACCACTGCCTGGTAGACAGGGGCGGACTGGCTATATGGGCAAACGGGCTAATGCCTGGTGGGCCGGTACCAAATGGGCCGGTCTGGTTGCGACCAAAGAAAAAATTATTTTTTTCAATGCAGACAACTTTTTAAAAATGTGACAGCAGCAAGACACAGATACCAGAACACGTTTTTTTTTAAAATTATTATTCCACTTTATTTATGTTTGAAATTCAACAAGAATATCAAAAACTTTACACTATACACTGTAGCCTACGTATTATCATTTGCAAAACGTTTGGCCGTACTTTTTGCTATGCACGAGCGGCATTAACTTCAACACTGCTTTGATGTCTTCGAGGTTGTGTTTGGCCTAATCATTTTGCTGGTCGGCATGGACGTTTGATAGCACTCCCTTTTATTTTTCCTCCTTCCCTTCCCGTCTTTTGATGGTTCCATTGTCAATTAACGAAAAAGAAGGATGAGAGAGGTTAAGCTAGAAAACATTGATATAACGCAGAAAAGAAAATAGGGGCGACAATTATTTCTTTAACGGATACAATGGATACCAGCACATATAGAACTAGAAGGAAATGAGAAGGCTGACACACTCGCCAAGAATCTGAGAACAAACACACAATTAAACATTGCAATCTATCTTGTAGAAATGAAGAAACAAATAATAAATAAAATAAATGAGATATGGAAAAGCTCTCATCCAAATCATAAGAAAGATGATGCCTATTATAAGCTATCCTGACAAAATCAACGTATAATCTTACGACATAAGACCGGACACAACATGTGCTTCAAAACTTTTCTTTTGTTCTATGAGGCCGTACAAGACACTGGACCCAAAACACCCCAATAGAAAGAAAACTATATGGAGACCTCCCTGATTTTAAAACCACTAGCAGTTCATCTCATATATTGGTCTTGTTCCGGGGTCGGCAACCTGCGGCTCGCGAACCACATGCGGCTCTTTGGGTGTAAAGCTGCGGCTCTTTAGTTCCATACACAAATATTATTTATTGTATCGAAACATTTTTAAAAATAGTTTTGAATCTTTTTTTTAACGAAGATTAGGCACCGATTCTTTCTCTCAGCCACTTGTACTCGCTTGTCACCACACCCCTCTCCCATTACACGCGTCGTCACTGTTGTCAGTCCGCCGGAAGCTCTCGACTGACGTCGTCTTCGAATGTTTCTATGTAGGTTTTATTTCGCTTTAACGCAAGATGAATTGGCATCTTAACCACGTGCTTTGACCGTGACGTATAGTTTGTTGTTATAGTACCATGTAGTTTGTTTGTAAACGAGTTACAAGCGAATTATCTTCTCAAAGTTAGAAGCGATTTACAAGTAATGTTATTCTGGCAAGCTGTGCGGCACCACTAGAAATGGCACAAAAAGGAAAAACATTCACGAAGATGAGTGTGTCAAAAACTGCTTCCTTCATGCATCTGAAGGAACTGTTTCATGTTTAAAAAAAAACAAAAAAAAACAGAAATATTGAAAAAAAATCAAGATTTGCCACTATCCGCTGAAACAGTACAAGACAGTATAGCTAAAATGTCTTCAAATGTAACATATTAGCAGGTGGAAGATATTTTTTTTTCTTCCTATCACTTGCTAAAGATTAGTCTTTCGACTTAAAGATACGGCACAAGTTGCCCATTTTGTCAGATATATGTCTTTCCAAAGTCTAAAAGAAGAACTTCTAGGATTGCTACCGCTTTCGTGACAAACTAGAGAGGCGATAGGGCAAATGCTTTGCAAAAATACCTTGAATACAATAAGATCAATTGAAATAAAATCATTTTAAAAGCAACTGACAAAATATGACAGGAAAAAATAAAAGAGCGACAACGATTTGTCGGAGCGAAATAAACCAAGAAATTCTTACGTTTCACTGAATAATGCACCAAGAAATTCTTTGGGCCCAAAACAATTCCAACCTAAATAGATGAGGTCATGAATTTGGTAATCAAGACTGTTAACAGCATCTGTCAAAAGCCATCTACCACTTAAACGAAATGAAGACTCAATAATCTGACCTCCTTTTTCCCAAACAAATGCTATGACTTTCCAAAGGTAAGGGGATGAAACGTTTTGCTTTGTGCTTGTATGAAAAAAATACATATCTAAATGAAAAAAGACATTAATCACACCGAATTAGAGAACGACAAATAGTCGCACACATTTTACTTTATGATTGATATAACAGCGTAATTCAATGAGCCTAATCTAAAACTGCAAGTAAAGGAAAACCCATCCTATGTTTTAGTAGAAGAATTGGTTTGTTTTGAAGATAAATTTATTCCTTTTGCAGCGGTCAATTACTTCATTTTGAATGTCTGTCTAAAGCAGTATCGCGATAAAATCAGTGAAACTTTTAAGATAAGATAATTTTATTGATCCAATCAAATGGAAATTCGGTTTGACTACAATTGACAACAACAGCGTAACTACTGTACAATAACAGTATAGATGACAAAATCGAACAACATTCAGACACGAAACCAGTGCTTTATAATAAGACTTCTATGTACTTCTTGATGACGACAGCTGATCTTGTAAAACCCTGCCCGAAAGTGGGATAAAGGAATTTTTAGATCTTTCTGTTTAGTCCTAATGGAAAGGAGACGACCACTTCTTTCACATCTTATGACACGAATTACTTCAACACAGTTATAAACAAATCAAAGAAGAATTTCTTGACAGATTTGAGCAGTTCGAAACCAACAAAACTATTCGAGCATTCCTAGTACACCTTCTCAACCGTTGGAGGTCCAGAAATGTAAGTACGTTACGCAACAAAGTGGACAACTGTAAGGAATGCCGCGAGTTGATTCGGCGCATGGAATAAACTTCCAGATTGCTACAGTTAGGTGAAGAAGTTGGCATTTTGAATGCTGACTATATATCGATTGACATAGTCGTGCGAGCAAGCGTTCTCTTGCATGAATATAATTAAAAGTAATGTAAGAAGCCAACTTAAAATTGAGCATTTGGAGTCGGGTTTGAAACAAAAAAAAACAACATGTTACCGTATGAGCCACAAATGTATCCAAAATTTCTAAAACCATGCAAAGCTAACGTACCCATTGAATTCGTTTGCTTAATTGTTTGTTATTGAAGTACAAGTTAATGTAAATAAACGTTTAACTTCTTTAGTTGTTAACCGAAATAAAAAAAAAATTATCTAATAATGCCATATTATGTTATATATTTTTTAAAAAAAATCATTGGTGAGAACTATTTATAGTTGGCAAAAAAAAAAAACAACGTTGCGGCTCTTTTAAAACTTCGAAATTTTGTAAATTATAATTTGTGGCTCTTTCAACTCAAAAGGTTGCCGACCCCTGCTCTAGTCACCTGAACGCTCCAACATAAAAATGAGAACGAGGAAGTAGAAGCTCTTTAACAATACAAAATTAACTTTAACACACACAGCCGCCAAATTGCAAACCACCCAACTTATTCACAGCTCGATATGGGTATAGAGTTCTTCTTTCTGAGATTTGTACAGAAAAGTAAATTTTCTTTTTATTTATTTTTAACTAGCCATATGTTACCCGCGGCCCGCGGGTCACAATATGCGTGTCACTGATATAGTACGTTACTATAGTTTGTGGGAAGCGTGGTCAAGAGGATGAGTACGCTTGAACTTGGCTTGGCTTGGCTACCTATGAAGGGGGCTCGAGGCTCGACACCCGACTCGAGTTGAGCTGAGCACCTAAAGGCAGCATGGAAACAAATGTGAATGGACCATAATGTTCTGAGCATTCTATACGCATGAGAGAGTAGCGCTATATAAACGTGATAAATAAAATCAATTCAACACAATAATCATGTTCGAAGTAAAGCTGAATTGCTTGCATATATATTGAGATATATAGATCTAGAGTCTAATATAGTTTTTTGCCTAGATTAAACTTAGATTCATTTGTTTAAATTTAGTAAAATAATATACTTTCACTTAACATTCATGATCTATCATTTTAAGATTGAATTTAAGGTTCAATAAGCTTATTAATTATTTTACGTTAGTATATTTAGATCTAAAAACGCGCGAATGTAACTGTTTATATAACATTGTTAGTTTAATTTTATCTAGCTCTAGATTTAGAATTTAAACAATCTGAATGCTACAGTAGTCTAGTCATAAATAAAAACTTTGAGCCTATTATAGTAAAAGACTAAAAACACTGTGATATGAGCTTTTGTCGACCTAGTGTTGACCTAGATACATTAGACGTGTTTCATTCAACATTTCGTAGCTAAATTGCTAAGAGGTCTAAATGCGCATAATTAAATCTTAAAGAAAAAGTAAATTGAAAATAAAGACTTAAAATTAAACCGGTAACTGTAGGCTTAAATGCTAAAAAAAAAAACCACATTGGAAAGTAAATTGTATTATTTAAGTAGCTTATTAGTTTTATAATATGCCTTTATAACGACTTCATTTCATTCGTATCACTACGCGATATAATGGTGCCGCAAGTTACGGAAAAGTATGTCAAGATGTTTAAAGCTATTAACATTTAGAGCAAACAATTTTATGTAAAAATGTTTTGTAAACTCAAATTTGAAGGTTAATTTTCATTAAATAATGAAATAAATAGACACTAATTTGTATGTTCATGTGTAAAATTACAAAGTTATGTTTTCTTAAATGAGAGCAAATTTAGATCTACCATCTCTGCGCATGCGTGACCTCTCCGTCTTTCATCATTTAGACACAGCATGTTAACATGGCCTAGATCTGAAAAAAAAACTATGGCTGTAATAGAGTTGGTTTTTTTTTTTTTATTTTGAGAGTCGTAAGTTTGTTTTAGGGCTATAATAGATACACTACGGTCTAACTTGGTACCCATGGAACATTTCTGACAAGTTTTATCAAAATCGGTGAAAAGGTTTTGATTTCTATACGGGGACATACATACATACGCTTCACATTCTGCTTTATATCTTAGATAACATAGATCTAAAAATACTACACTTAAAGCTTACAAAAACAAATTGTTTAATTAAGAAAAACAACCTAGATTTAAATAATTTTTTTTACTATTATAATTAATGGCAAACTTATGCTTAGTATGAAGTCAATAATGATGAAAATTCTTTTAATAATTATAGCAATTTATAGGCATTTAGCGCTGTCACATCCAATATTTAATGAAAGGAGATTTTTATTTTAAATAATTGGCCATGATCTATTAATATACAATTCGCCCTTTTGAGAATGTACTTGTAAGTGCCACTCAAACCGCTCTGCATTCTCTTCTCTTTTAATACAATGGGTTGCCTGAGTCAGCCAGGAAAACCAATGACTTAGCATATTTTAAGTTACAGATCAACATGCATGACTAGATTGACACATGAAATGTGCAGGACGTGACTATCTTATTTTTTAAGAAACGTCTGTAATATATACGAGAAGAAGATTTGTAATCTATAAGTAATACCAAAAAGTTTCAAACAATAGGCTGCTATTGTATTCTTTATAATTAACAGACTACATACTCGTATAAATAAAATACATTATGTAATCTCACGCAAGCATACATCCAGTTTTCGATGCGTTGTCACAGCCACATGAGAAAGTGTTCGAGATAAACTACAGTCGTTCTACGACTGAAGAAGGCCAACAAAATAATCAAACTGTATATATTTTGAAGAGAATAAGACTTACATCTATAATATGACACATGGGCGTAGCCGGGAGGAGGGTAGTTCAAATCATTACTTGCCCCAGACCTATTTGTCTGAAAAGGAAACTTTACTTAATGTCACAGTGCAGCCAACTTAAGCAAACTACAGTCACCGAATTTCCTAAGCTTAGCTAAAAGTAGTTTTGTGGTTATCCTCCCCCTCCAATACAAAAACTAAAGCAAACATTTTCTACCAGTCGCTGGACTCCATTAATTAAGTGCATTGAATAGTAGATTTGGTTTTTGAATTTTTTAGCGGAAGAATAGCAAGCTAATTGCACTGTAGATACCTCAGAATATGCATTTTTTAAAGCTTAAAAAAACGGAAATAATACTTGGATTCGGGGCTTCGCCCCGGACCCAGCTGGGGAAGCTCACAGCGCTCCCCCTCGCTCCTTAAGGACCTGTCCTTGGTGGTGAGTACTGTCTTCCCACTAATTAAAAGAAGAACCTATTCTAGGCTAAAAAGAAAACGTCCGAAAGAATGAAAGGTCAGAATGTAATGAAGATTAATTACATACATATACATTGCAGAGAGGGGTAGAATTTAAAAAAATCCTCCCCACCGAAAAAATCCTTGCTACGCCCAAGATACGACATGCCATTTATTTGTGGGCCGGTTTATATGGTAATGCCCGGGCCGATTTTGATACCCAGTCCGCCCCTGCTGGTAGACATTGATTTTTTTCGCCCATGCTGACAATACTTTAATAGTGTCCAATGTGTCCAATTCTACAGAGTTTAGTAATACACACATGCCAGAAGATTTATTACATCTATAGACAATACTTAAATAGTGTTAAATTTTACAGAGTCTAGCAAAACACACACGCCAGAAGATGCATTATATATATAGACAATACTTAACTAGTGTTTAATTCTACAGAGTCTAGCAAAACACACACGCCAGAAGATGTATTATATATATAGACAATGCTTAAATAGTGTTAAATGCTAGAGAGTCTAGCAAAACACACACGCCAGAAGATGAATTATATGTATAGACAATACTTAAATAGTGTTAAATGCTACAGAGTCTAGCAAAACACACACGCCAGAAGATGTATTATATATAGAGACAATACTTAAATAGTGTTAAATGCTACAGAGTCTAGCAAAACACACACGCCAGAAGATGTATTATATATATATATAGAGAGACAATACTTAAATAGTGTTAAATGCTACAGAGTCTAGGAAAACACACTCGCCAGAAGATGTATTATATATATATATATATATAGACAATACTTAAATAGTGTTAAATGCTACAGAGTCTAGCAAAACACACTCGCCAGAAGATGTATTATATATATAGACAATACTTAAATAGTTTTAAATGCTACAGAGTCTAGCAAAACACACACGCGCGTATTGTTCATTGTCTTTATTTCTTTCTACCTTGTCTAAATGTATATCTACACTGTAAAAAGAGTTCATATGTAGAAATAAACATTTTAAAAGATAGGTTGAAAAAGCTTACGCAGTGAGTAAAGAGATAATGGTCTCATAACAAAAAAAGAAATACAATTGTGCGTTCTAAAGCATAACTATGTTGGCATTCTAAAAACGTATTAGCGACGTAACAAAGAGAATTAAATCGTTTTAGGGAACACATTAACCATTGCCAATTCTATCGCGAAAATAATGCATGGAAAGCATCGGCGTCACTAGGGTAGCTGTCACCCGTGGCGGTCCACTAAGGGTGTCAGAAACCTTCGCCCCCCCCCACACACACACACAGAAAAAAATCTTTTTTTTTTGTTTGTTTATCCATAAAAAAAAATACACAGACCTTTATAATCAACTACATTCATTGAGTGTTAAGCAACTATAAAAAGTCAATTAAGTAAAAAAATTCAGTTGTTACAATTTATTTATTGTTAAATTTTGCAACAAAGCAACCTTAAGTAAATTACAGTGTTTTTTTTTTCTTTTCTGGATTTCAAATTTAAAAACGTATCAATAACTAAATATTAATGTCTTGAATGATTTCATTTTTAATAAATTTACCCTTTATGAAAGTGTCGTCTGTTCCTTTGTCGAACGTGTTATGCTTTTGGTAAAGTAAAAAAAAAAATTAGTCACCACTTTGTCAATAGTTTAGATACACCCATAGTTGAAAGGTAGACCTACTCTTGTGTATCTTTGACCTACTAGTACATCTACCCCGCAAAAAAAATAAAGCAAAGATAGTTAAAATAAAAGACATCTGGCAATAGATATTAAGCTGTATCTCAAAGGCAAAAATTTTTGAACGACAAAATAAAAAAAATTCCATTGCACTAAAATTTTAGGCAAAAAGCATTTTCTGAAAAAGAATGACCACATAGATTAAGTGAATGTTATACAAATCATTCTGTCCTTCTATACGGTTCAGAAACTTGGAGAGTCACTAAAACAAATATGGAAAAGCTCCAGAATTTTGTTAACAGATGCCTACTCCGGATATTAGGAATTAGGTGGCCAGAAAAAGATAACTACTATCGATTAGTGGGAGAGAACTAGACACAAGTTCATAGCCCAAGCCATCACAAAACGAAAATGAAGCTGGATAGGACACACCCTGCGAAAACCAGCTACCAATGTTGCAAGGCAGGCACTTGGCTGGAACCCACAAGGAAAGAGGAAAGCGGGCAGACCCAAGCAAACCTGGAAGTGGTCAGTCATCAATGAAGCTGAGGGTACTGGAATGACATGGGAGCAGATGAAGAAAGCGGCTCAGAACCGAGTTCGGTGGAGAGGTATGGTTGCGCCCTATGCTTCCCTGAGAGTATACAGTGATACACATCTATAGGAGGAAACAGATTAAGTGAATAATTGTACACATATATTGGTGGAGCGGTGGTTGAGAGATAAAGCGCTTGGCTTTCGAACCCTGGGTGGCAGGTTCGAATCCTGGTAAAGACTGAGATTTTTAATTTAAGGAACTTTGGGCGCCTCTGAATCCACACAACTCTAATGGATGCCCGAGATTAGTTGTATTAAATAGCTTTTCTGTTGTTTCTTAAAATTTTAAGTACTTTATACCATATACTGAAGCTGCATTGTATATATTCTCAATATATCAGAAATTCAAGCTCACTCCTTTTTAGACATTTTAATAAATTAAGTAGATCTCATCAGCTTTGTTCTCCAATAAAATCGTCTTTTATATGGTCACAACATGTCAAATATTCTGATTTTATAGAAACAGTCAATGCAATATATCCTTCCATTATTTTTCTTGTTTACATCAATCATAGCAACGACTTCCTTGTTAATTGTATTTGTAGCCAGATGTCATTGTTTTCCAATTTTCCAATCCTGATGACTATTCTTGAGACGTCTTTTGATATTCTAATTTCAGACTTGTATGTCCACCATTTATTAAATAAACTAATTTGTATTGCATTTCTATAGAATTATTTGAAAATAGTTGACAACACAAAACATACAATTTCTTACTTTTAAGTAACTAAATCATCCTCAACAGGAAGCATTAGAACCATTTATTTTAACAACTCGCTAACTTTTCCTTTTCCTTGGGATAATTTTCTGCGCAATTTATGGACAAAATTGGCCCACAACAAATAGAAACTTAGAAACTAAACTATTGAAATCTCTATCATTCCACTGATTCTTTGTAACATTTCCTTCTTCTTGGCTAGAGTTTCCTTTACATTTAAAATCTGAAAGTACATCATCTTCTTCAGAATTGTTGCCTAATAATTGTCCTATTCTACAAAATGTACATATGCCTGGAGAATGCCGTCATTTTTTAAACAGCGACTAAAAATCAAAGCAGTGTTTATATACATGCAGCTATAATACTGGTGAAAGTAAGGTTAAGTATGATGTAACGTTTTGGATTATTTGTAGAATTTTATTTAAAAATTAAGATATGCTGAAATATTTTTTAAAATCTATTTATCAATTGTGAATAACGTGTTCCAATATTTATCCAATGACATATACATTTTTAAAAAATTGTCAGTTATTCCAAAAGTGCATTTTTTTTCACTTGGGTGTCACCCCACTAGCGGGTGTCACCCTGTGCTGACCGCACCCTCGTACCCTCTAGTGACGCCACTGATGGTAAGTAAAGCTTGTTTCAATATTCTTATTTTCTCGCCTACCGTTAAGTGGTAGAAACATTTAGTTCACCTAAGTTATTTATAATGAGGGGGAGCTAATTGGAGAAAACATTGTGATTATCTGTCTGTGACATCTTTAAAAAAACTTACTTCCCCTGAATTTTTTATTTAAAGATTGTGTTCTTTAATGAAAATTCTGATTGCATAATTAATTTTTTTTTAAATGTAATGGTTCACATTTCGGAAAAAAAATTAGACATTGCATTAGAAATTTGAAAGGTCTAAATATCATGATGTCCCATTTTCATTTTCTTTTCCAGTTTATAAGATCTTAACGTGGCGGACGGACAGACAGACAGATCATACAAAACTAATAGTGGCTAATCACCTTTCGGGGGCCGCTAAAATGGAATAATAATACACCGTAATATTATAGCTTTTACATATTTTTGTTGATAGTAAAATACATTGTTCTATTTGAGCAGGGCGGAGAGCATCAATAAACAGCAGGAGTGTCAAAATCCAATCACAAACATTTTAAATATTTGATTGTATATTAATTATTGTTTTTAAGGCCTATAAACATTTCACTACATGATGATGTTACAACGCAATAGTTTGCGTTGTTGTTTTACTGTATATATGTTTCTACCAACATGGCTCATACGTTTTGTTGTTTTAATGAACAGAAACAGCATTCAACAGGTTTGTTTATATAAACAGAAATATACACTAGTGCAGTGCACTGCAGCATTAACATTGAGCCCTGGTTTAAAATGTAGCTGGAGTTAGACCAAAGTAGCTACTTTCGCCAACACCCTTCAATATATTCCTTGAACTGTTACGAAGGTTCTGTAAGCATTGGAGGAAGGAGAATGACTAACTTACGCTTTGAGTATAACATAGTTTTGCAAGGACAAAAGAAGTACTAGCAGACTTGGTGGTGCGCATAGGCAAGATTTCCGCAGCATGTAGAAAGCAGATCAAACGCCGATAAAACCCCTTAGTATGATCAATAGCTAGCATGTTTCAAAATAGGGCTGTTGCAATGGAATTTAGATACCAATGAAGGATCCTAGGTTTTACCTACAAAGACAAACAAGCGAGAAGATTAAAAACATCAGGACAATGGCCATTGGGCTCTACCATTACATGCTGACCACTGTTGGAAAACGTCAACAAAAAATTGTATGGGTACATCACAAGATGCTCAGGGCTCGCAATGACCTTCCTTCAAGGAACTGTACAAATAAAAAAAGAAGAGACAACGAACTAAAAATATATAAGAATGAACGGGCCTGTTTTTGAACGAGATTTTAGTCAAGGAAAAAGAGAAATGGAGATGTTGTGTTGGGCACCACAGATAAAGAGGTGAAAGAGAAAGAAATTTACCGGGCAGCTATTAAAGTTGTAGATATTCGAGAGTAGAAATGATTGAACTAGTGATAGGACAGAACATTATTCATTTTAATATCATCGGGTCAGAACTAACAAGTTATTATTTAACACAGCGGCACAATAATTTAAACGTTTCTGTACAGCAGCAAGAGTTTTTGTTTGGGTTTCCCATGTACTCTAAGTGTTTTGCTAAGTGTGCGATTGCTCTTTCCCACACTAGCATTCACTAATACAATCGTTAAGGCCAACGTAGTCTCCATCACTAATGTCTACTTTTGAAAATGTATCACAGAGAGAAGAACTTAGTAAATTAGTTTTTTCTTGAATGCAGTTACTTTTAAAGCAAGTAAGCTTATTCGTCTCACAGTTGTCAAGAGTCGGCAAATCTTCTTTGTAACCATCCGCCTCCCAGTAGTCCTCTTGATCTGGCTCTGTGAGCTCTTCCATTAGCGAGGACTTTCCCTTCTCATAAGACATGATCTCGTTGATAGAGTGATGTTCAGAGAACTCTCTACTTTGGTTGGTACACGAACTCTGGCCTTCAACGTCTGATGCTGTTGTTGTAAAGAAGAAATCAGGTTCCACGTAAATGGGCGATGAACAACACTGAGAGGAACGTGACGAGGAACGGAACGGCTCGTAGTTATACTCTATGGACGAATTAGCTAACGCATCGTAAACTGAGTCTCTCGCTTCACTGGAACAGTTGCCACAGGCAGACACGCCATTTAATAAGCCAAGTTGAACTTTTTCCAATGTTTGATCTTGTTGAGAGAAGCTACAATTCTCAAGCGACTGGATCACTTCTTCCCTCAAAGAATTATTTTCTAATGAATGTTCTTGAGTTCGCTTGATGTTCATTGCCAGTGGTATTTCACTATAAATATGACTATCACTGACATTGGAACGACGGTTATTACAGTGCAATGATATTGTTGGTATGCAAGGATTCGACCAGCACTGAGCATTCAGCTTACGTTGGAAACTTTTGATCTGACACTTTGGCAAGGTGCCAGAGATTCCCTGTGGTTTCACAGAATCAAGCATCGTGCCTATACTGACAAAAGAGTCTCCAATTTCACTATACACTTCGCTATTTCGTTGATCTTCACATGATTTGGGAATTTCCTGCTGATTGTTGCAATGGGCTTCTGCTGGGATATACTTGAGATGTTTGTTAGCACTGTGAATCAAGTTATGGCCTCTTAAGCTAGAGATAGTGCAGTAGATGCTGTTTGGTTCTGCTAACAATGAGCTGACAACTGCTGTATTTTCGGCATCCGTATAAATTGAATCAGCACCAGAGCTTAAACAGGAACCAGCTTTTATGCTGATACATTCGTCTGACTCATCCTTATCAGTTATTGTGTAAGCTGGGGAATCAACAAAGTGTATCACTGGCAAAGTTGTTTCATTGGTAGGAATATCCCCCTCTACATTGGTCTCATTATTACTCTCTTTATGCGATGATGATTCGCTATTGATGATATTTTCTGTTGATGATTGCAGTGTATTCGGGTTTTCTATAATGTTACGCCTGACACCAAATGTTACCAATGTTTTACGATTAGGAAAGATGTATGAATGAAGTGCTGAAAATGAAGTATAAGAAACTATTAAAAAATAATTTAACACAGACAGAAGAAAAAATTTAGTTGTTTTGTAAAAATATTATTATGCTTACTTTAAAAGTCAATATTCACAGTAGACTATAATGATAAAAAGTTAAATTCAGAAAATTGTTATTTTAAATCAATAAAAAAAAAAAAAAATGTAATGTACCTGTCCTTGGTCTTAGTGTCAGCCTAAAGGGAGGGAAGATAAAAAATAACCTTTTTAATAAATACAATTTTAATTTCATTAGGATTGAAAATATTTGGACTTCATTACACTTTTAATTTTATTCTGATTGAAAATATTTGGACTTCATTATAGATTCCCCAATTTAAACATCGTAGACCAAATAAGCAGAGCGAAAAGCAGAATGCCTTCTCTTCTAAAACTGATTTTTTTTTCTTGTTAGTAATTATCATTAGTCACTATTCTTGGCAGCAGAAGTATTACAGTAAACCAGTAAACCTTAAAGCTCACAGTTATAGTGAACACTCGCGGACATTTAGCGGGCTTAGGAAATTAAAAAGATGGGATTCACACCAGAGTTATTACACAGCAGTAACATTTCAAACTAAGAGACAATCTTTTCATGATGCGCTGTTAACGGTATGAACAAAAAAATTAAAGAAAGTTTGTGAAAATGATATTTTTGGTTTCTAAACATTTTGAAGTCATTTAAGCTCAGAGTCTTGCTAGACATTAGAATTAAAAGTTTAAATATGAAAGCTTTGAGCTTTTAAAGGCTTCTCTGATCAAGTGTTTTTAAAGTGTAAATAATGTTAACAAGAGAAACTACGGCTAGAACAACATTACCTGTCAAGTATAGACTTTTTCTTAGCAGGTCGTAGTATAGCTCGTGATTCTGTTCATAAAGATACATTTATATACTTGTCAGTGAATACGTTCTAGAACTACATGATAATAAAACATTAAGGCTTCTATGTTCAAAACGTTGTAAGATTATTTTGTCATTGAAACTCTGGTGTTTATGTCTGTCATGTTGTCATGGCTTCTTAATCCTAATTATGTTTGTAAGCAACACTATATTAATTAAAGTAAAAGTAGTACAGTTATTATAACACAAACACTCACATACATTGATAGTATGGATATATTGATATAGTCTCATTCATGATCGAAGATAAGATCATTAAATATTTCCAATCTTCGCTTTAAATGCCTGCCACCTACATGGCGTGGGTAAGTTGGTTCTACTACAGATCTGCCTGTTTTTGTTAGCTCTGCATTCTTTTATGCAGGCGCTCTCATTGTCTCCTATCTTTAGACTCGACACTCACGGCTTCACGGCACGAGAGCTGTGTTTCCCAGCCGTGAATGTCAATATCACATTCCTTGAGGGAGCTTTAAGGGTGTCTTTGTAATTCTGACTCTGAAGACAATGGATGCGTCCAGATGAGTCACTAGTCTAGGTTTAGTCTTGAGACGGAGCAGAATCTGGAGTGACTGATCAACTGATTAAGCCAATTCTAGAGCGGCTAATTTTACCATTGTTTTCGCATACAAATGCATCTGTTTTAGGGCTGGCTGATAAGGCAGCTTTTTTTTTCTTTCTGCTGACTAAGGCAGCTTCGTTTTTTTTTTCGTTTTTTGTTGTTGTTTTTTTAGTACCAGCAGTCAGTCTGTCTCCATGCTGTCCGGTCTTGGGCTATCTTCTCCAACATTTTTCCGTTGATGCCTGTGGTTCTCATGTCTCGCTTGCAGACATCTCTATAGACTAGTCTTGGGCGGTCCTTGGGTCTGACTCCCTCCGTAAGCTCATCCTTTAAGATGTCTTTAGGGATTCCTTCCATCTGGTGAGCGGGTGACATGTCCGAGCCAGCGTAGTTAGTAGAGCATATATGCTGTGCATATTGGCCTAATTAAAAACTTCCTGATTGGTGGCATGATCCCTCCAGGAGATGTGCATTGTGCGCGGGGAAGGAAAGTAATAGCTAGTGGGGTGTAATGGCTGAGTGATAAGACAATAGGCTTCTGAATTGATCTAAATAAATCTGAATTTTTAGTTTTTAGTTACTTAAGATCTTCACCTGAGACTTTTGTGGTCGTTCAATAAAGAAGTGAGACACGCAAATCTTGAGACTTTTGTGGTCGTTCAATAAAGAAGTGAGACACGCAAATCTTGAGACTTTTGTGGTCGTTCTTGATTAGAACGAAGGTTTTTAGACCTTACCTCTGTACCGACCCCAGTGTACTACTAAATATAGCCCTGATCTAGACTCTGAGTCAAGTTAACAATGATGATTATCCGTTTATTAAATAGGGAAGCTAAGAAGGTTGTCGTTGTGCTGGCCGTATGATAGTATGATACTAAATTATTACAAAACAAATCCAAACTTTAGATACATTTTACATTTATATTTAAACTCTAGTGTAAGGATTTATATGTCCCAAAATGGATTTAACGTAACATTCTTTAGAACACTATGGAAATAACTTCAAGTCGAACAAGGAAAGGGCTACATTTTAGTTACAAAATCTATGCTTTATCCTGTTAGAAATTTTGAATCATAAGATGCTAATAAAATCCATAATGAATATGGATCCCAACAAGAGTTTTGCTTAAATGTTTCTAGATATGCACTAACTTAGCAAATCGTCTGAACTTAACTATTTGAGAAGTTACACTGCAAAGACTTTCTTCAAAGCCGATTTTTTACGCTAAAGCTGCAATGTAAAATGGGGCACTTAAGAGACCTTCTATTCAAATCGTTATCTGCAAAGACATTTAGAACTAACAGAACATAAGAGCAATCCTTAAGATTGGAAGTCGCTTCCCGATCGATCGTTCTCGAATAAATATCAAACTTTCCTTCCACCTGGCGAGGCTTGGTCACCAGTGTATTGACTACATAACAAACTAAAATGAATGTCTATGAGTTACCTTTTTTCGTCCTGCAAGCCAACAGAACTATCAAGATGAACTCCACTAGTACCACTACAAAGATGATGATTGGAATGTAGACAAAGGATTTCGAGGCTAAACAAAAATTTAAAACGTATAAAAACATTTTTGTTGGAATTTTTCTTTGTAAAAGATGAAAAGAAATATTTCAATTTGTTATCTAAGGAAGTTTGTAAAATACAAATTCCTTGCAGCTTAGATGAAATCTTTGTTATATATTTTTCTAGATGTAGAAGTCTGTCCTTCACGGTTTCAAAATTTTAAAAAAATGAAAAAAAAAGCTTGTTCTATATTAAAACAATTTTGTTTTGAACATTGTCATACAAAATGTACAAGAAATTTTTTGTTTCTGTATTTCAAGAGTAAATATTAGCCACGGGAAATACTGCATTCATCATTAATCTTCAGACTCGAAGACAAACCTTATTATTATTATTAAATTAAGCCTTAAATGTTTTACAAAGAAAATGTTTCTTTTATTGAAAGCACATACCAATAAAAATGGAGTCACTGAGGTGTCCTGGGGAAGACTGATTGTTCATACTAGCAATGTGCTTGAGTCAGCCTGACTTTTAAATGGAGACAATACAAGACTGGAGTCACTGGAGTGTCCTGGGGTAGACTGATTGTTCATACTAGCGATGTGTTAGAGTCAGCCTGACTTTTAAATGGAGACAATACAAGACTGGAGTCACTGGAGTGTCCTGGGGAAGACTGATTGTTCATACTAGCGATGTGCTTGAGTCAGCCTGACCTTTAAATTGAGACAAAACAAGACTGGAGTCACTGAGTGTCCTGGGGAAGACTGATTGTTCATACTAGCAATGTGCTAGAGTCAACCTGACTTGAAATGGAGACAAAATAAGACTTGTGCTACATGAAAACCTAGTCCTCTGCATTTATGTGTGAAGAGACTAAAATACACCACCTAACATTATTTATGAAACAAAATTATTTAAATTATTTATCACTTATTTATACACTTATTTACTTAACATACTAGAAAAAAAAAAACGCAAACATTACTACGCGTATGTAAAAGAAAAGGAATATTTATTTTCCCATAGGCTGAGAGCGGTCAGTCTAAGGGCGTTACTATACTACACTACTACACAGTTGTTGCCATAATGTAGGAGCGTCCACATCTCGGACAGTTCCCTAAAAATTAAATATACATACCAACTTCATTTTTATTTTTATCTTGCAAATTATCAAATGTCGTCCTCAAGGCAAAGAAAAGTTCTGGATCTAGCTTTTGATCAATAGAAGTGCGATCTTTGTACATTGACATAATATTTAGTTGCAAAGAGAACAGGTCTAGCTTCGATCAACATAATGAGCAGTTCAGAAATAATACTTTCACTTTAAGGTACATGGACATCTACTTTTTGGTAATAATATATATAACATTGGGCCTCCCTCCAGTCGTAGAATGACAATAGTTCATCTGAAACACTTTTTTATATGGCTGTGGAGCCCTATTATGGAGAGACTCTCCCGTACACATATATTGCATGTCAAGGTGGCGATATATCATTTTAATGTAAAGAAAAAAGTTTCCCTTTCAGACCTTGCGATCGAGAGGTCATCTGTTGGGCCACTGTTAATGAGGTTTTCATGTGGCCAGCCCAACGACCAACCGCCTATACTTTTTTTCCCAACTTATGTAAGGTACCTATTAGAGCTGTATGGACTTGAAGGCGCCGAAAGGACCCCGAAATTAAAAATCCCAGTCTTCACCAGGATTCAAGCCCGGGTCCCCGATTCGGAAGCCAAAAGCTTCACCGCTCGGCCACCGCGCCTCCCCAAAATATCGTAATATAATTTAATATATCATTTACATCTTCTCTCCTCTTTCCTGATGGCATGTAATATAGATAAAGAAATGCAAGGACTGCTCTGCTGCATTAGTAGACACAAATGTACCACTCTGCACTTAGTTGTCCTACCAGTGCATTTTAAGTGTCATTTACACACACACAAATCTCAATGTTTATTACTAAGTTTTAAACTTACATTAAACTGTAAAATCAATATTGCAGTACATGTCAGTTGATCTCATAGAGGCAAGACTCTAAACGCATCTTCCTTTATCAGTTTATCCCTCTCAGAAAATAAAGTACATCACAATATGATACATCCTTGTCTAATGTTTATTGCAATGTTAAACTCTTCTGACTATAGTAGGAAGAAACAGGAACTTAGAACCACTTCAGTTTAGAAAGTAAAACAAAATTTATTTCAATTTGACATCACCATTTGGATCGGTGAGTTTGATTATGTGCTTGTTATTAATCAACACCTTACCTCTTGCACAAAATGTTCATTTGACTTTACACACAAAGAAATAGAATTGTATTTGTATAATTTACACCTTGAGATTTCGACTTAAATAAGACTGATATTAATATATTCATCCTATAATTTGTGTTTTTAACAGTTGAGAGTATATTTTGTTTAAAAAAATGAAAGGTTTCCAACTAAGACATAATAGAAAGCACACACACACACTTGTCATGACCATGACTGAGTGTCTGCACTAGCTTGACTATAGAATGGACGCACTTCGGACGTGTGTGCTCGACTGAAGTAACAGGAAACACTGACTTCTACTTCCGTGTTGTATCTAACAAACAAACAATCAACAACTTTACTCGCAACTGTCTGTGGGTTTGAAACAAAGACGTTTGTGAGACTTTACTATCATCACAAGAATTCACTCAAATAACTACATTGAGAATACCGGGTAATTCTTTAGACAAGGACTTCGATAAGGTCTGGGAACAAGGTTTATAAGTGAATCGACCACCACATTGCCACATTGGCGCTGAATGGTTAAGCGTTTGGCCTCCCGGGTTCTAATCTCGATGAAGACTGAATTTTAAATTTCCTATTTTGAGGGCGCCCCTGTGTCCACCCAACTCTAATGGGTATTTTACTTTAGTCGGGGGAAAGTAAAAGCGGTTGGTCGTTGTGCTGGCCACATGACACCCTGCTCGTTAACCATTGGCCAAATGAACAGATGAGCTTAACATCATATGCCCTTATAGATCGCAAGGTCTAAACAGGGAACTTTTACATAACCCACAGAAAGTACAACTGGATCAAACTATATTTGAACAATCGAAAAGCTTTGGTCTGCTTGCAAGAGAAAAGAAGTCACCACTTTTTTTGCGGCCCCCGACAAGGGAATAACCGCTTTTAGTTTTGTGTGGTCTATCAGTCGGTCATCCCGTCCGATTTGTTTAGATCTCAAAAACTAGAAAAGATCTTTAAAAATCCAATATCATGATACTTAAGAACTTTCAAAGTTCTGATGCAAAGGCTACTTTTTAGCGGCCCCCGAAAGGGGAAAAGACGCTATTAGTTTTGTGTGGAATGTCTGTTCGACCGTCCCGTTTAGATCTCATAAACTAGAAAAGATAGTGAAAATCTGACACCATAAAATTTAGGACCATTCAAAGTTCTGATGCAACGGCTACTTTTTTCTTGTCTAAAAGCAAAAAATCTAATTATTTAAATCACTTATGCAAGCAGTTTTTTCATAAAAATACACACCACTTTTACAACTATTCACTAGTAATAGTAACAAACACGGAAGGCCTGTTAGAATGAGAGGTACATAGTTATCACATTTGTAACTTATTTATGCCAATGGTTTCCAATTTTTTGTCAAAAAAGTTTTATTTTATTACATTTTTATTGCTAAGTTATGTAAGTTCTGTCATACTAACTACTATATTTACACATAAAAAAGTTTTCTTTTTTTCTTAAATAGAAAATAATCTATTTAGTAGCATTATAAGTTGGACATAATTTGAAACAACAATTAATAATTAATCTTTAATGATATCGCGTGAACTGCAGTGCTACAATGTGAAGCTCGTACACTTAACTATTTTTATATATATATATTTTTTTACGGAAATTTTTTCTTGAGGATTTGAATAAGAGATTGACCCTTACAAAAATTATTAGATCAATTAGATATTTATTATAAGACATCAGTTAGGCCACATCTAACTTCACATTCACTTTCATCTATCCTTTCGTCTTCCGAACTCCATTGATGAATAATGTGCTGTAGATGTCGAGAATGCGTCTCTCAATTGAAAAATGCAAGAAAACGTTTTTACAGCGCTCCCCTAGATCCCCAAGATTGTAAGACAAAGGCCTCAGCATGACTGTTTTTTTTTTCGACAAAGATTGAGAAATACTGCTTTAAAAAAAAATTCATATATATATATATATATATATATATATATATATATATATATATATATATATATATATATATATATATATATATATATATATATATATATTGTTACGAATCTCACTATCCAGGCTCTCTGCAAACTTCACCATACACCACCAACTTAAAGAACTTGACAACTCAGGGTTCCAAAGTAACGTAAAACTTTAATAGTTGAATAAATAACAGCCAATACTGTACAATTGGCAGCACGTAACACAAGACTGTACAAATATCTCTCCGTCGTATCAACTCTTACACTGGCCTCTCCGTCTCGTTCATTCCATGTTTTATGGAATATGCAAATGTCATCTATGTAAGATACTGTGTTTTTTCTTTGGTTCAGTATTCTATGTATAGCTCTGTCAAAAGTGCTGCTGGCGTTGACCAATCCGAATGGCAAGTAGTTGAACTGAAATAGTCCGAAAGCTGTTGTGAAGGCTGTAAATTGTTTTGATTCTTCCTTCATAGGAATCCGGTAATAACCTCTAGATAAATCTAGTTTGGTGAAAAATCTTGCCTCTGAAAATTGTGTCATAAGATCTTCAAGGTTAGGCATGGGATATGAATCGAGGTGAGTTATTTTGTTTAATTGTCTGAAATCGACACACATTCTTGGAGTTGATGCTTGTTTACGTTTGACAAGTACAATTGGTGCAGCATATGGTGAATTAGAATGTTCTATGATGCTTTGTTCTAAAAGTTGATTAATTTCTTGTTGAAGAAAATCTCTGTAGTGTATTGGTAAAGGATAAGGTCTTGATTTTGTAGGCTTGGAATCTGTAAGTATGATTTCTTGTTCAACAATAGAAGTTTTTCCTGGAACATCTGTGAATATTTCTGAATGTTCTTTAAGAATGTTTGTCAATTCTTGTCTTCTCTGAGGTGATAATTTATCAATTTTGATATCATGCCAAAATTCAGTTTGCTTCGGTGGTGAATCTGGCATTATGAAATCATTGCAATCATCCATATCATTTTCTTCTTCTTCAGGTATGATAAACAATAAACATACTTTGTCTCCTGGTTCTATTGTCTGAGTTTTCTGGTTTTGTTGACTCTAGCTTGAGTATTTCTGTTTGCTTTTGATGTGGCTTCTTTAGCTTGCTCACATGCTGATATGACAAAGTTCTTGGTATTTGAGACGTGTTAACATGCTGATTCTGTCTCTGATGAGTTTGAATCTGGTTGTATTGTGGATTCATTGATATTTGCATTGTTACATAGGCTATATTGTTTGTCTTAAAAATTGCCTCTGTATGGTGCAGCACTAACGGAAAGTGTTCTTGAATTCTTGTATAAGATATGAGATATAGAGTCTTTGTTGCCAATGGTTAAGGATGGACATGTGGGAGATGGGGATGGACTTGTGATAGGTAGGGATGGGCATACAGTGAGTAGGGATGTCCATGTTGGCTTGCTCATCAACTTCGTGGCTTGACTTGATTGTATTGTATTTGCGACGTTTCATTCGGCAAGCATGGCAAGTGCTGACATACTTCTTGACATCTTTGTTGCTGCTTGGCCAATAGAATTCTTGAAGGATTCTTTTCTTTGTTCTGGTTACACCCATATGACCTGCATGTGGAAGATTATGTCTTGTTGCCAATATTTCTCTTCTGTATTTTTGAGGTACAAGTACTTGTTGTATTGTTTCGTTCTTATTGTGACTGTTCTTCATAAGAATGCCATTCTGAAAATATGGTTCATCTGTGAATTTTGATTGTTTGTTTGCTTGCGCCTTTTTGTAAAGTCTTTGCAATGATGAATCGATCTTCTGTTCATATTTTAATTCATCTTGTTGGAATTGTGGCAGTACATCGTCATTTTCAGGTAATGTTCTGATTACTGGTTCTGTCTCATTTTGAATGTTTTTTACTTGAGTCTTAGGTATTGATTCATTTTGGCTTGCTCGTTCGGATAAAAAAATATTCTTTTGGTTTGGTCATTGATCTGGTTACTACTGCATAACATTCTTGATTTCGTTCAATGTTGTTTGCCCACTCTAAAAGTTCTTGTGATGTGCAGTCTCTGACTCCTTCAATGTTGCCTATGATTAAGTTAACAGGTAATTCGCGGACAACCAAGGCTTCGGTTGGACCACTAAAGAATAGCGTCTTAATGTGTATTATGGCTTCTGGTAGACTGCTGACAGTGCCATTGAATGCTGTGGCTTGAACTGATTTGCCTGTTAGTTGGTTTGATTGACAAAACGTTTCTTGATTATTATAGATGTGCTTCCGATGTCACGTAGCACCTGTACTTTTTGATTTTCTACAAAACCTGGATAGAATTTAAGACCATTTGTTTTCGCTATGACAGTCATAGTTGAATGTTCCGCGCTATCATTTCTGGTAGAAAAGTTCTTATATACATGTCGTGGTCTAGAGTCTTGAGAATAGCTTCTGTAACGAGGTCTTTCATTATATCTTTGATTTCTTGTAGGTTGCTTGCCATGGTATGGATTGCTGGTGTTGAACTGTTTTCTTCTGCATTCCTGAACTTGATGATCTTTCATATGACAATGTGAACATTCAATAATCTTGGTGCGGCATTGAGAAGCAAAATGTCCTATGTTGTTGCATCTGTTGCAAATTATTTTGTCATATTTTGTATTCTGTGAATTTCTTTTGTCTTGTGAAAAACAGACAAAGTTTTCATCTGCTGCTGGTTTGACTGGCTTGTTTGGATAAGCAGCATTATATTGTCTGATAATTTTGGTTAACGTTGGAATATCAGAAGGACTTCTTTCAATAATATAAGATTGAAATTCTTCTGAATGAGCATGAGTGATATTGTCAATTATGATATGTTGTCTGATAGTTCGATAAGGGTTTTCCACTTTAGCAAGAGATATCCATCTGTCGAACCACATGGCCATGTTGGACACGAACATTTGAGGATCGTCTTCTTGTTTTGGTCTTGAGCTATAGAATTTCTTTCTGTAGTTGTCTGAAGTTGCACCGTACTGGCGTAATAAAGCTTCCTTGATATCATGATAGTCACTGCGCTCGTTGACTGACAACTGCGAACAAATGTCAACTGCTTTTCCTGTCAGTAAACCAAGGAGGAAACTTGACCATTGGTCTTCTGGTAAGCCAGACGTTGTTGCTTATTCCTC
This sequence comes from Biomphalaria sudanica, assembly GCA_036873155.1. Lineage (NCBI taxonomy): Eukaryota > Metazoa > Mollusca > Gastropoda > Planorbidae > Biomphalaria > Biomphalaria sudanica. Next base: position 679,170 of record JAZGLO010006670.1, read on the forward strand.
GAATCTAATAAGGTATGAATCCATGTTGTCTGTATACTTATTGAATGAATGAATCTTTGACATGAGTTTATATCGATCGAATACAGTAACAGAAAAATGGGAACAGCTAAAGTCCACCATACCAAAAACTTCCCTGGAAATCTTGGAAAGAAAAATTACAAAACAAAATGATTGGTTTGACTCTAAATCAGCTATTTCAGCACCTGTCATCAAAGCAAAAATAGAAGCACTCGCTATATACAAGGCAAAACCTACCGAACCAAACCTGTCAAATCTGAAAAAAGTTAGAGACACTGTACAGAGGACAGCAAAGATCTGTGCCAATAAATACTGGGTAGAGCTTAGTGAGAATATTAAGCTCGAAGCCCAAGAGGGCAACATAAGAGGGATGTATGAAGGAATAAAAAAGACTCTCGGACCTGCCCAAAACAAGTCAGCACTACTTACATCAACCACTGGGGAAATTGTCACAGACAAGTGCCAACTAAGGCACAGATGGGTTGAACATTACTCTGAGCTCTACACCACAACAAGTTCAGTCTCTGCCTCAGCCCTTAAGGCTATCATACAATTACACACAATGAACAAGCTAAACGAAATACCCACCCTGTTAGAGCTCAACAAAGCACCCGGATGCGATGGTATCACCCCAGATCTTCTAAAACAATGCAAAACTACACTAATCCAACCTGTACACGAACTGCTTTGCAAATGTTGGCAATAAGGTGCTGTGCCACAAGACCTGCGGGATGCTAAAATCAAACACTGTATCAGAAAAAAGGTGACAGAAGAGACAACAATTACAGGGGAATCTACCTCCTAAGTATTGTAGGCAAAGTCTTTGCTCGAGTGATACTTCCCAGGCTACAAAAACTCCCTGATCGTGTCTTTCCAGAATCACAATTCGACTTTTGCTCAGGAAGATCCACGATTGACATGATTTTCTCCATCCGCCAACTTTAGGAAAAGTGCAGAGAACAAAAGATGCCTTTGTATATTGCGTTCATTGACCTGACAAAGGCCTTCGATCTACTCAGCAGAGATGGCCTCTTTAAAATTTTACAGATAATAGGCTGTCCACCCAAGTTACTAAATGTAATCGTATCTTTCCACCAAAATATGATGGGTACAGTGCAATTTAACGGTGCTAGCTCCGAAAGTTTCAGTATAAACAGCGGAGTTAAACAAGGATGTGCCCTGGACTCAACCCTCTTTGGAATACTATTTTCACTGCTAATCCACAACGTGTTTGGCAAATCCACCGAAGACATCTATCTCCATTCCAGATTTGATGGCAAACTCCTAATTATTGCCAGACTGAGGGCTAAAACTAAAATCAGAACCACCTTCGTAAGAGATAGGTTATTATGGGCCCACCTGCTACAGCAACACCCTCCATCCTCATAAACTGTTGTGCTCTTCCGCGGTGTTGAGTACTTGAAATAGGAACAAATGCCAACTGAGGTAACACCGAACTCAATGCTGAACATGAACACCGACGAAAGGTCAACAATCGATAAATGGAGTCGAGGCTAGTGTTAAACAAAAAACACTTTTAATTCTTAAGAAGGGATCCGTCGAATGTCTTATATAAAGCCGTATATCTACTACTGATTACTCCTAATGTTCTACACAAAGTGTCTTGTTTATTGCGTAACTTAGAGCATTCTTGTTTTTTAAAATCTGTCACGTCACTTGTCATTAAGTAAAACTTTCCATTTATTCCCGAAACAAATACCAACTCCTAATCATGTCATAACATACGATAACAAGCTGGACACCGTAAATTAATTCTGCTATCTGGAAACCACAATTCAAGATGACCTGTTTCTAGAAGAGGAGATAACAAAAAAAAACGCATAGGGAAGGCTGCCTCGACCTTCGCCTGAGTCTAGAGTTTGGTAAAACCAGAAGCTCACTACAGTGACCAAAATGGAAGTCTACAAGGCATGCGTTATAAGTACACTACTGCATTGCAGTGAATCATGGACCACCTACGCAAAGCAAGAGAGAAAACTAAACTCATTCCATTTGAGATGTCCTTGTAGGATCTTGAAAATCACACATGGAAAGAAAACGTGTGCAATACTGAGAACCTTGCGCGATCATCATTCCCAGCATCTTTACAGCCCTCAGACAACGCCGCTAGCTTGGACATGTTCGCCGGATGGAGGACTATCGCATCCCGAAAGTAATCCTCAACGGACAGCTCGCGACTGGCTCAAGAACAACTGATCGCCCTTATCTCCTCAAATCCTAGTGAAGACTCTTTAGGACGCCTGAGCCTATGTGGTTGATCGTTGTGCTGGCCACATAACAATTTCGCTAACTGTGGCCCATAGAAACTGAAAACATTTATACTATCAGCGGGCCTGAACCTGTTTCTATTAAGGTTGCTTTCTATGCAGTGGTGTTATCTGTTAATGGCTGTTCATCTTCCAGAAATATTGAAATCCTATAGTGTCAACACAAAGTGTACGTTTGTAGACTCTTTGATAATCACACACATAAAAAAAGAGTAGGGCTCTTAAAAACGGCTCTAACAATTTTTATTTATTTATCAGTTGATGTATAGCGCTGAGAAAACAATTACTAGCTCTTTTTTTGCCACACTGGCAGAACTCTAGTTTGACAGTTATTATTTTTCAAAGTAAAAAAATAATAATAAACCTAGATAGAGAGCGTGGTCTAGATCTAGATCCAACACGTTCTTGAAAGGACTATCGCATTCTTGACTTTAAGAATGTTTGGCATTATTAATTTAATAAAAGAAGAGGACTGGTGCCTGCTCTTTCTGCTACCATGTTGGTAATCCTTTCGACCGACCGTTCAGATCTAAAGGTCTATACTTGAAATATAAAGTGTTGTAGATCTATGCATTCGATTAACCGGGGGGGGGGGGCGATGGGGCGGGGTAAAAAATGTTCCATTGTTTTTTATTCTAACATTTATTAGTTATTAAGAGAAAAACAATCACTCTAGAATTTTCTTTTTAAAAATGCATTTAAAAAAATAATTTATAGTCTTTATAGTAATATCTGCAGTTCAACTGAAATGCTTGGTGTTTCAGAGTCCAAATTTGAGGACAAGTTGGCTAGTTGACAGGGGACGAAAAATTATTTGTTTCAAATAGGGCATCAATGAATTAAATGGCAAAGTTTACTAGGTCAACGGTTTTAGATCAAAGGTTCAAAAACTTCTAGTTAACCCACGACTTCATACTAAATGTTACTAATAATGCGTACAGCTGATTCTCAGTAAACACTTAAATCATAAAGTGTTTAGTCACTTGACATGGATTTATGTCAATTCTATAGATGTATCTACTTTAATATGCTCTAATTGTTTTAGTGTTGTATATCTTAACAAGATCCTGTTAGCCAAGCGAAAACAATCTTAAATGTAAATAGTGTAAACATCTTGTCAAACACAAGAATGAATGTATGCACATATTACTTCTATAATATCTGATAACAAAGGAATCTTCTTGAAGCAACCATTTATTTCTATAACTTAAAAATTAAAATAAATTTAAACATCTTAGACTGTTCTTTAAATGATCATGTTATTTTTTTTACAAAGAATAAATTATCTCTTTTGTGGGTGGAGTTCTGTACAAGTTATTTCTACCACTGAACATTCTCGAATCAAGATGAATCTTTGCGCAACTGGCTCTGTTGCTGTATTATAAAATATATATGACACTGTCGTAATTGGACTTAATTTTCTGAATCTAATCTACGAAAGAACATTATGCTCACATACCTACATATTGTATTTCTATGCATGACATTATCAAAAGCACAAAAAGAGACTCCAGGAGGTCCTATATCTAGTAAATCTAATTCTATCATAAACGAAAATAAAATGTTTCCACAACGTTTGACGTGTTTCGGATGTTCCTTCAGAGTGAGAAGATAATCTACTTCCTAGTTTAAACCTCCCGCAGGACGACTGTGGATGACAGCGGGCAGCGTTGAACCCTGAACCATCGAGACAACGACAATTCAGCGCGCATACCGCACGACCAGGTAAATATCCTCAAAAAAAACTGTATTAATACATTTAAAGCCCAAAAAAAACATATTTCATTATTTTTATTTGTTTTTCTTTAAGAACTCTGAGAAAATATGTTTTGAAGATTTAAACTCTACTAGGCTAGAGGTTGAGGTAGACAGTAAAAGATTTGAAAGACAACATAAAGCAATGGACCCGCCTGTCATTCTACCCAAGTCAAACAGAAAGGAATGGAGAAATACTTTGTAAGATCTTGTGTGGTGCCACTACGGTCTATCAGACTAAGGGATAGATGAAGGTGGTCGGTGAAGTTTAGATCTAGGTGAAGATAGAGACAGCATTTATACAAGTTTACAATGCTTATATCAACTTACTCTGTCCGTCTGCCTGTTTGTCTGGTAAAAAAATTGTGCACATGTTTTTGTTTCCGACACCCAATCTCGGATCAAGCTGAAATTTTGCACATCCCTTCTTCTTATATTCAACACAGTTATCTCTCTGCCGCTCCCAAAGATCTTTCAATGACGGGTCACTCAATTGCTCACGTAAAGTCATCGCTCGTACCTAGAAAATCACGACAATTTTCCAACACTCCACTGTCATTCATAACACTGTCATCATTTTCTTTCTCTTTTATCGCCCAACGAAATTGACTGCCATCGTTCCAATCTATATTTCCAAGAATTAAGTCTGCCACTGAATCCCTAAAACATGCTATTACAAATTTATCAACAATATGTTCACCCTCAATGTAAACGCACGCTACCGGGTAATCTCAAACAGTCCCATCAACCACTTTCAACCTATAACTTTCAGGGATCATATCTTTCTTGCCAACTAACGAGCTTCTAATACCTATCACGCTTGAACCAGAATCTTTCAGTAAAGACACAACTATACCATTTACTCTACCACTTTCAAACTTTAACTTGCCTACCGATCTATCAGCAAATATTTACCCAGATAAGACTATTTCTTTTTTACAAGGGGAAAACAATCAAGTCCCTTTCCCAAGGAACAATTACAACGTTTTGCACAACATAGGGACCACTCAGTCATCTGTACCTAATAGGTGGGCCAAATGCTCTGTTATTATAGTTGGGTCTCAGTGTGTACGCCCCTGCACCGCCTGACCTTTCGTATCAGTTATCAGGAGGACGCCCCTCCGTTTCATAACTTTGTCGTCTCGTGCTCGTGCCGCGGATGCGCCCACTACTGTCAAACTGCCTCCGATAGCGCCCCAACGAAACATTTCTATTTTGGTGAGAGCTCGCAGGGATTGCGGGTACTTTTTTAGACCTACCATCAGCAACACGGGTGGCAATAACTACCGGCGAACGTTGAGGGCATTCAACTGTTTCGTGGCCTTTCATGCCACTTCCGAAGCATTCAATGACTTTTCTTTCAACGACCGGCTAACTGCTTCGCTACACCCCGCCACGACATATACGCTTTCTTCTTTGGTAAGCGACGCCCCCGAATTCGCGACCTTGAATCCCTCTATGATGTCTAACATGTTCTCCAAGGTATTTTGCTTATTGAGAACATTTTGCCGACAGACCTTCTCCTATACATTTTCTAATATTCTGTCTTTAATCATAAGATCTTTGATCTTATCTACTGTCTTCCAAACCTCGGCCATTTTGCACCAGTACCCACGAAAGTCATTCTGCCGTGGTTTGACCCGATGGAACCTTTTCCGACAGGTTTCCGCATTAATGTCTGCGTGGAAGAGAAGTGCCGTTTTGACCTCATAATTATAGTTGAAGAACAGACTGTCCCTTAACATGAAGTTTTTAAGTGAGGTAGTCAGTTTGTAAGACAACAGCAGGGACCACTCCTTACTATCAATTTTACACCTTGCTGCCACGGCCTCAAAGTGCGTCAGATACGCTAGAAGGTCATCATCTTCCTTCATGCCTTGGAAGTTCTTGTCTAGCCTGTCCAAGACACTCTTATGTCGCACCTCACCTGCCTAACCTACCACTGCACCTGCCTCTGGTGCAAACTTTTCTTTAAGCCGTGCCAGTTCCAGTTCCTCTTTTCTCTTGAGCGCCTCCCTAGCATCTCTCTCTTTCCACCTCTCGTGCTCCTCATGCCTGGCCTTCTCCTCTCGTTCATGTCTAGCAGCCTCCTTTGCCTTCGCCTCTTTCTTCAGTCTCTCCTCGCGCTCAAGTCTAGCCGTCTCTCGTTCAAATTCCTTCTTTGCTCTCTAATATCCATCCTTCTGCTCTGCCGCATACCTCTCCAACCTCTCACCATCATAACCAACAGCACGGCCGTCACTGATGAACTGGGCGGTTAAAATTAACCTAGTCTCCATCACACAGACTATTAAATCCTAATTCCAGGCTCTGTTTAGCACAAATACTAATTTAGATCATAGAGAGAAAAAATATTATTAATTTAATACATTACAATGGGTCGAACTGAACCCATGGGCACATCGACAATAACAGGGTCAAGGACTTATCTGCTCAGTATCCCGCGAAAGGAAGAAGATCGCCTCACTCCAGGCTCCGCAGACGAGAATAGCCACAGACAGCCAAAGCCACTGGAGGAGACCAACGGTTCTAACTTTAGGACGGTTCCGGCACACAAGCCAGCACGACACACAGTTTCTGGTTAATCCCGTCAACACACTCGATCCACTCACATAGGATTCAGGCTTTGGTGATAATAAATATAAAAAAAACAGGTTAAAATAGTGACGAGGAGTAACACTCTCTAAAATTGCCATTATTCAATTCTATTTGTACAATTTGCGGTACTCCACAACATCAGACCGCTGAAGTGTTAACAATTATACCGTTAGGGCTTATTTATTTAATTATATTTATTTATATTTAAATAAATGAACATTACATATATGTTATATATCCTATGTTGGCCCTATGGGTCAAAGCAAGGACACAAAGGTCACAAGGTTAAGATTTATATACTCATTTCCCCATAGCCCTCAATTCAGTCAGGTGGGTTTTCCAGCTCGTTGATCTAGAAGTAAACATAAGTGCCTGGAATCCCCAGGTCCCTCCGCACCTCTACAATATAAATCAAAGCAAAGTGTAATAATAAACTATGGCTAAGTAAACACCGACTAAATTTCATTCAACTGAACAACAGTTGTTCAAGACGAACACTAGCAATGAGAACGATAAGTTACATTAGTCAACAACAAGAGTGTATGTTTAACAATGTAATGAATGAATGAATATTATGACTTGAATGATGATAGTTCATGGTATTTTAAAGCAAATACAAGCCCCACATATGATTACAATAAGATCAAGCGCACCTTATAAACAATGCACAGCTCGAATGGGCCTCACGATGGCCACAAGCCAATGATAAGGGTGATAGCCAAGTCACGCATCCCACCCAGCAAACATGACCCTTACAGAGTCCCAAGCCTGCGTGCCTAAACAAGAAAAATACACATTCCTTGAGACCGCCATTCACAAGATCATAGGACCAACGAATTTAAGGCTACACCACGAAGAATAAAGTAAAATAAACTAACTTACCCAATACAGGGGAAGAAAACACAAAAGAAAACTCCAACAAAAGATCCGCCATCAGCACAACCACAACAGAGGCAAAGAGGCAATGACATCAACAAAGCGCGACCCTAGGAACTAGAGCGCACAAACCATTATAAAGCACAAAAGAGACCTCACACAAGAATCTACTCTAGATGCGCACCACAATAACTACCTGACATTTGTTGGGGAAAAGTAGAAGGCAGTTGGTCGTTGTGACACCCTCGTTGACCGTAGGCCACAGAAACCGATGCCCTTTACATCATCTGACATCTGCCCTATAGACCACAAGGTCTGAAAGGGAAACTTTACTTTTACGAATTCTAATAGAGTGTGGATTGTTTAGTAACAACGAACAGGGCAGGACTGTTGTTTCCCAAACTTTTTCCTCAAAGGAATACTTCGCACTTTTGGACTGTTAAGCGGAAAACTTAGCTATTTTGTTTTAGAGATTAATTCATGTGGTGGCCTACTAGTTAGTATCTGTTCAGGCCTGGCGGTACACTAGGGTTCCGCGTAACACAGTTGGGGAAACACTGGCATGGACATTCATCTTTGGTGGATGCGGTCATTCTTTATTAGTCTCGTATGTATCAATGCTAGAGTTTGAATTTGTCTTGCAAAAAAAAACAAAAAAAAAACACACACACACAGATAGGGTTACATGACGTCCGCCAAAAGGGGGCCATGTCCTTCTTTTTTGGATCGTGTCCTTATTTTCGGCCGGCATTAGCCTAAAGTATAAAAATGTATGGTTTTTTTAACATGTTGTTTACAGCGAGGGCAAATAAAAAATATAGAAGGCACCCGTCAAGAAACTCCACTTCTCTCGCTGGATGTTTCTAAATACATTAAAGCTTCTACATTCAATGATCTATTGTCATGTCTACAGGACCTCAAGAAAAGAAGTCTTAATGTCAAAGATGTTCAACTGCTTGAGCGTACTGCGATATGAAGTTATTTAATTATTTGCGCTTGACTTCTGAGTCCAACCAGCTCTAATGGGTACCTGACATTAGTTGGGGAAAAGTAAAGGTGCTTGATCATTGTGCTGGCAACATGACACCCTCGTTAACCTTGGGCCACAGAAACAGATGATCATCATCTGCCCATAGACTGCAAGGTCTGAAAGAGGAACTTTATTTATTTTTTTTTACTAATTATTTGCTAAAAATAAGATCTTTTTTTTTTGTGAAGCTTCTTCAAGAACAGTGCAGTCAGTATGAGCGCTGTTCTAATCAAACTTGTTACTCAGAGATCCTCAAATTTCGTGAAGTTTTATTTTTTATTCCTCAAATTTCGTGAAGTTTTATTTTCTATTCCTCAAATTTCGTAAAGTTTTATTTACTATTCCTCAAATGTCGTGAAGTTTTATTTTCTGATTCAGTTCGGACTCCAACAAGTAATAGTGTCTTTAAAGTCAACGTTTGTACAATTGGTTAACAGAATTAAATGAATTAAAGATGTTTCAATTGAATAACGAAATGTTTTATAGGTTCTACATTCTACACATTTACATTTCTAAAACACTTCTATGTAAAAAAAAAATTTAGCATTGATGCAAACTATGATCTAATTCTACTTCCATCATCTGACTGTATATAGATCTAGATCGAACATTTTTCTGGCCTACAAAGTAAGTAACCAGTACATCTATTTCTGAACTTTTAGCTGTTTCTCGCTCAATGGAAGGAACACTTAGCGAAGCCAACCTGCTCTGTGTGATAGTAATTTTTAAACTTTTTTTTTTTTGATCAATAGAAATTTTGAAAATGACCGCAAAGCTGAACAAATTGATACAGACACAAGTGAGAAATATGATAGATGCTGGGACATAGTTTAGAAAACTAGGTGATAAAATGTAGATGTCTTGATTTTTTTTTGTAAAAAGTCAAATCTCATGTAGTTGATAATAATAAAAGAGAAACAAACACGAACATCTCGTGCACAGCCACTTGATGTGTCGGTATGAAAGGTTTCATTCAAGTAGTGCATAGTTCAACAATAGTCTATAGCAATCTGGGTCAAATGCAAGTCGAGGATTTGTGGCATCATACAGCCCCTTGTCGTTTGCACTTGAAACGAAACTGGGCATTAACGACTTAAAGACGATAACAATATTCTATGGCAATGAAATAGGTCAAGTGATTGATAGTGCAAAGATTAATGAGAAGTGCACTATTCCTTGTGGCTGCGCAGCCCCAGCTGTGGCCTACTTATTTTGCCATATCCAGAGTAGGCATAACCATTGTCCGCCGATGGATACGTCTGTCCGCGGCAGCGGATTTTCTTATGGTTTCAAATATGTATCCCAAGTCTTTGTGGGTGACCTTCAGCTGTCTCATTCTGAAGCCGCATGTAACCAGGTGCATTATTCATTACTTGGAGCTGAAGTGATCAACTTTTGATATGTCTTGAGTGCAATGAAAGAGGAAAAGGGCGTGGATATGACCTCTTATAGTACCGGTATTTTTATCTGAACTGCATCGCCTAACAGGTCCATTATTTCGTTTTGAATCTGTGGGGCTTTTGTTTTCCTGTCAGATTTCAATATTCATAGCAATTTCATATAAAGCCTAATTAGAGATTTTTGTATACATAACGGTATTAGCTTTCTTTAAGAAAGTAGGACACAATTCCATGATCAATTTAATCCTCTCTATCTACTGGACCTTTGTTATAAGCCTGTTTTCCATTTCGGTTTCGCCATTCAGTATAGTACCATAAGCACGAAGCCTATGTAACAAGCTTTGTTGTTTCTTTTGCTTCCTTAATATTTAATGATAATTTTTTTTTATATTTGTAAAGAGTTTATCTCCTTTTTTTTATTCTGTTGTAAACATTTTGTACTCAATACAGAGGACAAGAAAACAATATGAGGACTTAGACTATTTATCGGAAACTACTTTGTATGATAGGATGAAGTTTATATTTCTTTTCTATCACTCCACCTGTGATGAAATAATATTTAAATAATTTAAATACAAAAAATAAAAGAAACAGATTAAGCTTTGAAAAAATTAAATAATTATCAGATGTTTCGAAATATTAATTTGTGACCATCATGACTATCCTTTTAGACCTAATTGTTATTGTTACCCCGCCTCTTTCCTTATTTTATCTTATCTTCTTATCTTATCTTATATAATACAGACGTTACTTCAAAAAAGAAGATGATTACGTCCTACGCGTCATGCATTTAGTCATGCATATTAACCAATGACTTAAATTCTGCCAAGTCACTGGTTTTTCTGGCTAGCTCAGGATACCCATTCCATGCTCTAATAGCACTTGGGAAGAAGAAGTATTTGTACAAATTTGTCCTAGCATATGGGATGAGGAATGTGCCCTTATCTTTGTGTCTTTCAGGGTATTTTATTACATTTTGTTTTTGTATTTGAAGATTATGGTTCAGTGTTTTATGTATAATTGCTACTTTACTTTTGAGTCTTCTGTCCTGAAGGCTTTCTAAATTTAGTGATTTTACTATATGTGTTACTCTAGTCAAATGTGAATATTCATTTGTTATGAATCTCACTGCTCTATTTTGTGTCTGTTCCAGTTTCTTAATGTTTTCTTGAGTTGAGGGGTCACAAATGGAGGATGCATATTCTATTATTGGCCTAACCAAGGTTAAATAACATTTTAGTTTTAACATTTTTATGTACAACACATTTATATTTTCTAAACTAAACTCTCTCTTCCCTCCTCTTAATACTAATACTATCAATGGTTAATGGAGATACATGGAAAAAAAAGAATGGAACAATCTGGCATTAGTGTAATAGTCCCCCTCAAAGGTTCAATTAGGGCTAGCCACAATAAACAAAATGGAAAGAAGTTCAATACATTTAAGCGATCCCAACCGCTGGTACATACACTATAACTTTAAACACGGGTCAATGTTTTAAAATTAATATGAAGGTTCGTGCAACGTTTAGGATATTTGAAAGGAGCTTTTCAGATTCTATTCTATAACACACTTGACAAAAGTGCAATTATTTGTTTTCCTTTAGTGTCATCCCTAAGTTCTCACGTGGGCCCTAACTGGTCAAGAGTTATGGGCCCAAAAGCAAGCCATCCCTTAGCGCCATTGTTGAAACGCCACAGACTGTGGCCCCTAATGGTCGTGGGCCCGGGTTCATTGAACCCCTTCGCGTCATGGATGCTACGCCACTGAACCTGTGGGCATTTTAGACCGTCTCTAACGAATGGTCTCGATTAGATCCTGTCAGCTACTATAGAATTCATTTTAAAAAATATGTCCAGTTTTTTAAAGTTTCCTTTTGTCTTTCTTTTTGGTATGTAGTTGTCTGGTAACCCTACAGTGGACTATTTACACGTAACTTCTCTCTGATTGTCCGTGAACCAAGCAATACATCAACAGATACAAAATACAGTATCAGATAGCACTGGTTATTAAATAAAAATACCTGAATTTAAGACGACAAAATACAAATTACATTAGACGGTACCAATAGATCAACCTATTTTTTTTTTACAAAGATAAAGAAAAATGTTAATTTGGAAAAGCAATGGGGCAATGAAAGTCAAATAAAAGAAAATACAGGTATTGACATTTTAAAATCATTAAATAAATAGATCCGGTACTCGGAAGTTAAACCTAAGTTCAATGCTAAGGAGATGAATGTTGCTGAATGTGATGTCTTATGTTTAAAAAAAAAAGTATTCTCTCAACTATTATGTCATTGGAAATAAAGTTCTAGGCTATTGAGAGATATCTTTGAATACATGCAAGACAAAACACAAACGCACGCTATACAAATGTCCTTTACTTTTCGGAAAAAGAAGAAAAAAGAGCTATAAATATAGAATATGGAAATACCAGGGATCACACTAGCTTGAAATAACCTACAAAAAATCATGATGAAACACTGGTTAACTTCTTCGCATGCAGGGGGTGTGGGTGGGGGAGGAGCATATCGATTTATGAGTATATAGGTTGACCTAAGAACAGAACGCATCATTGTTAAGGCCGGATATGCTCCCCTTTACGGGCTCGATAACACAGGCATATTGCGGTTTAGGAATCATTGGAGTGGGGGATTTATTATTTTTTTTTTACATTTAAATCATGTTGGAATGTTTCTGCATAAAGCAGCGTCGGAATAAAATGCGGACCAAGGAAGAGATTTATTTGGTTGGCTAACACCTCTTGTTGAAGTTTGTTACGTAAGTGATCTAGAACAGTTACAAATAGAAACACCTAGATCTAGAATCTGTTCTTAAAGAAGAGTCTATGCTTGTGTATAAAAAAAAAATCATAATGTGTGAGATTAAACAAAAAAAAATTGAGGTTAAATTGCCATAGCCTGAAATGATTTTCATTTAAGGTTTTAGCCGTCGATAGATCTCTAATGCGGGAATCGAAACCCTATTATGAAGTTCGGATTCGCTTTTGTTGCGGTTAGATTTAAGTTTGATAACGAGTATGGTTCGGTTCATTAACATTTTGAAACTCGTGTTCAGGTTCGGTTCGATTTGACAAAATACGGTCATGTGAAATCCTGTTAAAAAATGTTCAATGCAATTTATTAATTAAAACACTTGAGCTTGAAACTTGACATAATGATAAAACTTGAAACTTGACATAATGATAAAACTTGAAACTTGACCTAATGATAAAACTTGAAACTTGACATAATGATAAAACTTGAAACTTGACATAATGATAAAACTTGAAACTTGACCTAATGATAAAACTTGAAACTTGACCTAATGATAAAACTTGAAACTTGACCTAATGATAAAACTTGAAACTTGACCTAATGATAAAACTTGAAACTTGACCTAATGATAAAACTTGAAACTTGACCTAATGATAAAACTTGAAACTTGACCTAATGATAAAACTTGAAACTTGACCTAATGATAAAACTTGAAACTTGACCTAATGATAAAACTTGAAACTTGACCTAATGATAAAACTTGAAACTTGACCTAATGATAAAACTTGAAACTTGACCTAATGATAAAACTTGAAACTTGACATAATGATAAAACTTGAAACTTGACATAATGATAAAACTTGAAACTTGACATAATGATAAAACTTGAAACTTGACCTAATGATAAAACTTGAAACTTGACATAATGATAAAACTTGACATAATGATAAAACTTGAAACTTGACATAATGATAAAACTTGAAACTTGACATAATGATAAAACTTGAAACTTGACATAATGATAAAACTTGAAACTTGACATAATGATAAAACTTGAAACTTGACATAATGATAAAACTTGAAACTTGACATAATGATAAAACTTGAAACTTGACATAATGATAAAACTTGAAACTTGACCTAATGATAAAACTTGAAACTTGACCTAATGATAAAACTTGAAACTTGACCTAATGATAAAACTTGAAACTTGACCTAATGATAAAACTTGAAACTTGACCTAATGATAAAACTTGAAACTTGACCTAATGATAAAACACAATGACTACTTAAAGCTCTAGTTGGAGCAACTTCAAATAATCAAATTACAAATAGCTGCCGTCAAGATACACACAATGTCAAAACACTCATGAAACGACTGTTAAAACTCATATAACGGTAGCTTCAGTAGCCCATTGTCAGTTTGACAATCAAGGTGGGCTTGTTGTTTAGGAAAATGTAGGAAAATTTCTGACTAAAGCCTAGTCCTGAGCTGTGGCTATTGACTTAGAAGGATGAACACTAACACTTAGACGACGGCACAAAGAAAACAATCGCGCTTATTCTTCTAGAAACAGGGACAGAACCCTTGTCCTTCCTGACACACACACACACATACACATATATATATATATATATATATATATATACATTATAAATACACAAAGCACTATCACTATAAACCTATCAACAGTCGCTCCACAAGAAATACTCTTTCACTGGCAATATTTGTCTCAGTGAAAAAAAAAAAATTAACGGCATCAATGTCATCGCCGGAACTTTTTTTCAAAATCTTTTCAAAATTGCAAGACATTGCAGTCACGCGCAATGCTAACTAATTTTACAGTTTCTCCTAAAATTTTGAAAACGGCTAAACAATTTCCTATACTTTTACAGATTATGTATATCTATTCAGAAACATAAATGCCTAATTGGACACAGAGTGAAAATTCTGATTTGACTGTTAGACGTTTTCAAAATATAATGATCTTAAAATTAAATTTGCTCCTATCTTTTTTTAAACACGACTGTAGAGGAAATCACGCAAATAGACGTTCATTCAATAGACATTCATTCAATAGACATTCATTCAATAGACATTTATTCAATAGACATTCATTCAATAGATATTCATTCAATAGACATTCATTCAATAGACATTCATTCAATAGACGTTCATTCAATAGACATTCATTCAATAGACATTCATTCAATAGACATTCATTCAATAGACATTCATTCAATAGACATTCATTCAATAGACATTCATTCAATAGACATTCATTCAATAGACGTATAGACATTCATTCAATAGACATTCATTCAATAGACATTCATTCAATAGACGTTCATTCAATAGACGTTCATTCAATAGACATTTATTTAATAGACATTCATTCAATAGACATTCATTCAATAGACATTCATTCAATAGACATTCATTCAATAGACATTCATTCAATAGACATTCATTCAATAGACATTCATTCAATAGACATTCATTCAATAGACATTCATTCAATAGACATTCATTCAATAGACATTCATTCAATAGACATTCATTCAATAGACATTCATTCAATAGACGTTCATTCAATAGACATTCATTCAATAGACGTTCATTCAATAGACATTCATTCAATAGACGTTCATTCAATAGACGTTCATTCAATAGACATTCATTCAATAGACATTCATTCAATAGACATTCATTCATTAGACATTCATTCAATAGACATTCATTCAATAGACATTCATTCAATAGACATAAAGATTTATGTAAAATTTTTAGCTGAGTTGTTAATGCAATAAGATGATTGTGCAATTTTGCATTGCAATAACAAGGTTGCAAAGACAGTTTGTGTGGAAACACAATCTCAAAATCGGCCCCCAAAGTGGTCCACCCAGGCAGGTTTCAATATTTTCAGAAAGAACATACGAATGAAATTATATCAAAGACAAATGAGAGATAAGAATGGAGAAGAAGGTTGACAGATCTTGTGTAGTGCCCCAACGGTACAGCTGATCAAAGGATAGGTGCAAGGGAATGTAAAGTTAGATGTTAACCTGGCCTAACTAGTTCCCCTTTCAGACCTTGTGGTCTATAGGGCAGATGTTCATCTGTTTTTGTGGCCTACGGTTAACGAGGGTGTCATGTAGCCAGCACAACGACCAACCGCCTTTAATTTTCCCCAACTAATGTCAGGTACCAATTAGAGCTGGGTGGACTTAGAGGTGCCCAACTGATTTAAACATGAAAAACATTTTTAAAAGATTTTTTTTAAATAGACAATACCTCCATTATGAAACTTCAAATATAATAAAATATTTTTTTTTTTTATTTTTTTTTGTGGTTCAACTCCGTTATCGAACCCGTGACACCTTTAACTGCTGGTACTTACTCATTTTCTGATTTGGCCAGCGAGGAAGGCATAATTGTGTGATTATTTTTAATATTTTCATTTTATGGACATCTAGATCTAACACTAGACTTGAAGTTATAAATTTATGACTCAGTATTTTTCTTTGTTTTTATGTCAGGGTGCTACTTGAATTGTTGTTTTTTAGACTCTCTATTAATGGAGCCCAATAATGAACTTTCATTGTAGTTTGGCTTTAGCATTTTCTAGGAGAGGGGTAGGGAACACATGGCTAAGGTTAGGCAGTAAACCCTTTGAACCCATGGCAAGGGTTAGAGAGTAAGCCCTTTGAACCCATGGCTAGGTTAGGGAGTAAACCCTTTAAAACCCATGGCTAGAGTTAAGGAGTAAACCCTTTGAACCCATGGCTAGGGTTAGGGAGTAAGCCCTTTGAACCCATGGCTAAGAGCATTGGGACGTAGTTTTACTTTATTATTTTTTTATTGGAAGGAGGTTTAAACATCAGTATCAATCTAAACTACGGTTATGGAAATTTGATAATGTAGTTTTGTTTTGTTTTTATCTTGAATGGCGTTTTGATATCCCCTACATCCCCCAACCCGGTTTTAAGCTCAAAATTTCCTTTGCCACACTGGGAGGAGGGTTGGACGATGGAGGTGCAAGGAAGGTTCATCCTCAAACCCTAAAAAATAAAGTAAAACTAAAGCATTCATTTTTTTTATTTGAATGAAAGTTATAATTTCAAAACCTTACTAGACTACGATCATGGAGTTTGGTTATTGTATTTTTGCTTTATTTTTAAAAATACTACTAATAATAATAAGTCTTATCATCGAGTCCTAAGATTAATGAGGAATGCAGAATTTTTTAAAATACTAACGCAAAACTAAAGCCTTCATTAGTGTGGGTGGGGATTTTAATTCGGGAAGGGGTGAAAGCCCGAAACCTCCTCCTGTCTTGGCTACGCCCATGAATGTTGTAGATCTAGATGCCAAAAATCTTTGTAGGGCTCCTCTTTTATTAGCTATTGAACGTGTAAAACGTGGGAACGAGTCTTTTCTTTGCTTATATACTAGAAAAATGAATTTATATTGTCAGAATATAATGTAATTATTGATGTAGCTTTGGAACAGTTTCAAGAATTAAGTATAAATATATTTTAAAATCACTAATTAAAATACCTAAACAGTCTGCAATATTTTAATTAGAATAGTGTTAGTGTTATCCAGGAACTGGAAAATCGTGAATGTTTAGCTCGGTTAATACTACGTAGGTCTGGCTTAATATACCTCTGTTTGGATATCGACTATTTATTTTGCCCGGAAAAGTCTTAAACCCATCCATATAAAACGACCCGCATCACAATGTTCTAGCCCTCAAATTCTATGTTTTTTTTTCATTTTCTCTTTTCAAACACAAGAGTCCGTATCATACATCTCCTCTAAATACGCATGCACACTTACACTTTTAAAAGACCTTTAGAATTTATATTCACTGTGAAAAATAGTACGACTTTTTTTTCCTATAGAAAAGTTCTACTTGTAGATCTAGATCTAGTTGTTTAAAAATTGTTCTACATTCACACCCTTTCATACAGATATAAAAACACATTTGATAATCGCAATGGTCTAAGGATAATCCCTCTGTTACACTCTAATAATTCTCTTTATCCAGAGGAGTATAACAATAAAGATCTAAATCTATGAAAAAATATTCAAAAATAAAATAAAATGCAACGAAAGAAGTCTACAAAATTCGAACCCAGCAAAAAGTCTTAATTAGGCTAAGTGCTAAAGTGACCCGAATTATTGTTTTGTTCTTAAGACATTAATATATCGGCTTTCAAATACATATTTGGTAGAAATTGCGCATAAAAATCATTTTCGGTAAATTTAACTGATGCGGTTTCCATCTTTAAAATGGCTTAGTTGTCCTAAGCTTCAATGAGTATGAATCGGTTGAATTTTTGTAGCTTATCTTCCATGGCTAGTGGGAGAATCAGTGATTATGAGTGAATGAATGAATATGTGGTCATGACCAATCCTTTTATATTGTATGTCCCAGAACGATACATTACTGCCAATAATTTACAAGTCAAAGCAAGCAGTTGAAATATTTTATTGTCTATCATGCACTTTTTTTTACTTCGAGACCTTGACAGTCACGGTCAATAGCTTCTGGAAAAGGTAAAGCCCCTAAGATAAAAAAAAGTTTTTTGGATTTTCCCTAACGGTAACCTGCTCTATTACCGGTTACTTTATAAAAGAGCTTCGCATGTCAGAATGGACCGGTACTGTGTCGTGATTGAACAATTCCCATTGAGCTCATGTTCATGATGCTCTAAGTTCGTTCATCACAAATGTTGCGGCTTTTGTTCTATTTGTTTCTGTTCTGTGGGATTAACGAAGGTAAGAACATCTTAGTGCCAGATGCTCACTACATGCTCAAATAGTTTTCCCTTATGCTGTACATGTTACCGCTATACTGCGACATCAGTTATGTGAAATTCTCCAATCTAATCTGAACATTAACTTGTTTGCTCCATTCAAGTGCGGAATTCGCTTTTCACGTAGGTAATGTGCACAGAAACATCTTACGCACTGTTTGAGAGTAGGGGACAAGTTAAGAGCTAGTCTTTATGGTTAGGTTTAAGGATTTGGATTTGTGTTGTATTAGAGTTAGTGGTACGGTTAGGAGTAGTTTTAAGGTTAGGGTTAGGGGTAGAGATAGAGTTGAATTTAGGTGTAAGGTAAGGGTTAAAGGTAAGGATTAGGATTAGTGTTCGGGTTAGTTGTACATTATCTTGGCATTGTGAATAAATGAAACAATTTTTCAAAAATTAACAGATCTCCTAGTTAATCTGTACATTAACGGAGTTTGGACTTTCTCACTTTAAAACACACACACACACACAAACATATATATGTTATTATTAACTATTAGGGAGCGCGGTGGCTTAGTTATTAAACGCTTGGCTTCTGAACCTGGCGTCCACCATACTCTAATGGGTACCTGACTTTACTTGGGGAAAGTAAAAGGCGGTAGTTTTGCTGGCCACATGACACCATGCGTTGGCCAAAGAGACGGATGACCTCATCATCTTCTGCTCTATAGATCGCAAGAACTAAAAAGGGGGAACTTTACTTTTTTTTTTTTTTTTTCGGAATTATCTAATATTTTGATTTTGCTTTATCTAAATTGATCTATTTCCTATATGTTATAATCAATGAAAGGCTTTAATAGATTAGCTTAGAATTAAATGTCTAGAAAGAAGAGTAATAAATTATTACGTCACATTAGTGCATCTTGAGATAAGTCTTTTTTTTTTTGGGGGGGGGGCGATAAATCTTGAACTTGAATGCCACGGTGCTGAGCTCAATGCGAGTGGGGGAAATAGGAAAATATGTTTTCTTTACTAACTATTGTTTGGGCAACGTCTGCAGAACAAGACTTTTAATGGTAAAATTTAAAAAAAAACATCAATACAAGAATATTCCCTTTAACTAAGACTTAACCTGCTATCTTGTGTTGAACTTTGTACTAAAAAAATGTATTACCATGGGGGTCAACACAAAGAGCGCCTTTGAGTTTTCCATAAGGACCAAGCTTGGGTTGCGATTTAATTCCATTTGGGTATGCACCGTTAGACTGGGCATGGTGAAAGTGCTTAGGCCAAGCTGTCATGCAGCCATTAAAGGATTCTAAGAGTGACCAAAAGGTCACACATTTAGTAATACCTAAATTGAATTTTAGCTCAAAAGCTTTGAAACTAAGTTTAATAACTACATTTCTAAACAGCTTTCGAAATATTGGACATTGAAGAAAACAGAAGCGTCAATCTCGTCTGCCCCAGGTTAGAGACGTCTAATACAAAGCTGGAGGTGACATACTCAGATGGGAAAAAAGAATGGTACGCAAACTTCAAAGTCGCGAATGAATGTGCCACTTACAATCACATGAAGTGCTCCAAAGATGAAGTGTACAACACCTTAACATTGTCAGTCTCTAACAGAACCAGAAATATTGTTTCCTACTCTTGCGGTGACAACCTGGTGTATGGTGTCAGATTCTATGGTAAGTTGAGCAATATGTACATAAGTCTTTCAATAACTTTGTCAATACAGATCCAGTCTTAGCTTTATTAAGTTGGCTGCAGAGCTGGAAGCTGCACTGCCGAGCCTATGCGCCGATAAATATGACCAGCATTTCGAGCTACAGTCAGCCGCGCACTGCGGCGCACACCTCATCATATTGAAAAGAGTACAAATAAAGGCAAAGAGGATGGCGTTAAACGTCAATAATGAATCATGAGATCATTTCTTATCTTATCTTATCTTATATAATACAGACGTTATATATATATAAATGAGAATGCATGCTGTTTTTATATAACACAAGTTATACTGTCTAAAACCAAAAATTTCATTTCATTTAATGGGTCAAATCAACGATGGTATCGTTAATTAGGTGAGAAAGAGTTCAAATTTTTTTTTTCTTAAATACCGAAATAAATCCAATATAATTATGTTCCAATCAGTTATCTTTACTTAGATAATGAAAACAAGGAAAGGTCTCGTCCACTACATGTCCTATTTTCTCTCTCGTTTTTATTGTATTTCTCAACTATTCCTTGGTCTTTGCTTCATACAAATTATCTCCTGTTTAGAAAAATTTGTGGAAATAGTTCAGCCAAAAATTAAAACTGAACATTTTTTTATTTAAACAATTAATAAACTTCATGTCATCTTCACAATCATCACAGCAAAACGCCTTTCATCAGCTTATAAATCAACATTTAGTGGGGTGGTTCCTTAGTAGTCGTATTTGAGTCCCATATTAGACGTATTTTCTTTCACCTTTCACACACCACAATATGAAACGTCATATGTATCAAACAATTAGCCTAGCACAATAGAGATGTACAAATCATATATACTTAAACAGTCGTAATCAAATAAATACCACACAATAAATAACAGGACTAAATTATTTAGATTACTGAGGAATAGAAATATCATTCCAAGAAACATAATTTAATAAGATACTTTAAATCAACATTGCCTGAAGAACTTCTACTATTATCTATCTCAAAAATTATCTTTATGGCTCAAGAGTTAGGACACAAGGTAATGGAAAGATCACTCTTTTATTTCTGCAAGTCGGACGGACAAGAGTTACCCTACGTAATTTTAGAGGCGAAAAAAAAAAAGAAAGGAGGGGCGAACAAGTAGTATTCACCGTCAATAAATAGCAGGGCCGGACTTAACCATTGTGACCAAAGAAGTCATGGAAAGAGAACAAGTAATCTACTCTGTATTCACCCGTCACTAAATAGCAGGGCCGGACTTAACCATTGTGGGGCTCTATGCAAAACGGATTTCGCGGGGCCAAGAGTTTGTATTAGAAAATAAATTCGTCTTTGCATTTTATTCATTCTTTACTACGTACAGAATTACTTAACGAACCTTGCGTGTAGCGAAGTCATGCAGCATATCATAAAAATTCTATTTCCTAAATAGATCATGCTCAATAGCAAGAATTATCAAATACTTTAATCTATCTACGAGAATTGTTGACCTCAAGTAATTCTTCATTATTTTGAGGCGCGAGAAGCTTCTTTCACCAGATTCCACATTTACTGGATAATGCCTTTCTTTTATCGCGCGTAGGATTGGCGTTTTTTATATTGAATAAAACCCCAAAATGACAATTTTCGTCTATATATTTCGGAGATTTGTATGAATTTTAGAAGATTTTAATAATTTCCGGAGATTTCCATGACTTTTTCATATATTTTGCAATTTTAGGAGATTTCCAGGAGCTCCTGGTTAATCGACAGGAGGCCGCGGGAAACCTGTTATAAGTTATAAAATGGTTTAATTTAATAATTTATACACATAGAATCAGCGTGGGTCTCATGAAAGTGCGGGTCCTATGAAAGTTTGGGGTACACTATGGTCGCATAGGTCGCGGTGGCCTGAGGCCGGCCCTGTAAAAAAACGTCGTATGCTACGTCGCCGGTCGACTAGTTATTATTATTATATTTTGTCCATCCTAGCTCGTTGATGAAAACTTTTGTCATCCAGGGGGCTGAGGGCTTTGCACTGGGTTTTCGGAACCCCTCGTGAGGCTGATGAGACTTATGTTAGCACGGAATTTTCGATTATTCCAGCAGGAGCTAGTGTCGTGGGCCTTGCTTTTTGTTATTTCTCTGACGCTTTGCTTCTGCCAGTGCTATTCTCTTGTTCTATACAATGCCTAGCAAAGTAGGAAATAGAGAAAGAACCTTTCCTGGAGTATTCAGGCATTCTATTTAATATCGGATTTTAGACTTAGACGTTTACATATTATGTACAGAGAAACGTTAATTATAGACCTAAATTGTACACATGTTCACAAGAGTTATTATTTAAGTTTTCATGACAAGGACTTTTTTTCTCAGCCGTGTTTATTTTATTTTTCAATAGAAATATTGTACAGATATTCAGTTCCAAAAATATAAAATTACAAAATGTATAGGCCTTTCGTAAAATATATTTGAAAACCCCTTTTTCTATTTATAACTGAAATACAAATAGATTATATTTTAAATAGCGATCTTATCGTTTCTTGAATTACAGTCCGGGTAATCCGGTAGCACATCGACATGATCCAGTAGATTCTAATAGAGCAAAAGTTGTGTGTTGCAATCACGTGACATTCTGATTGTATCATCGGAATTGACGTCACTTGGGTACGGCTTTCATTGTGCGACAAACAGCCCACCTTTTCCTTTCCTACCCGTTAGTCTGTTGGACTGTCACAGCCTAGTTCTTGTTGTAGGCGCAAATGTCGTGTGTTGTAGATACCTCTTGTAGATACTTTAATATTCGTTGTCTTATTCATTAAATACTTTTACTCGCGCACTAGATTTGCTAGTGCGTGAGAACACTAACCTACTGAACTCTCTGATTACAACCTTTAGAATAAGTAATAGACTCACTGGTAGCAGACATGATTTTTATTACATATAATAATGAATCATAAAAGAAATATTCAAGAAATATTCACCCAAAACATAGTGCATTATAATCCAATGAAATACATCAGATATCACATATACTCCTAAAATCAACCTTAATATCTATACATTACTACACTGGACAAGATATCCACAATATACCTCTCTCTACGAGATTCCAAGATCAACTGAGGTGTCCACCTCGTGGTCAGCTTCCGACCAAACAAAATCTCGTGCGAACTGCACGGAATGGTTCAGTAATTACTAGTCACCAAATATTAAAGGGGTTCTAAAACTGATCTGACATGGACCGTTGGGGCACCACGCAAGATCTTGGATAGAATCTATTTCAATGGCACGTCCGTCAATTCTTACATGTTGTCTTCCCATCACTTTCTCTGTCCGCCTCTCCTTCTTTCTCCTGGTACATACAAAAACTTCTAATGGTAATATAGTAAAAAGTTCTAAAGGCCTTTTCCGTATTAGACAAAGCGCTTTAACATGTAGGTCCTTTAACTCTTTCTCTCCGTAAATATTCTCCATGTTCCGATGGAATTATTCATTTTGCTCATTTGTGTTTCACTATCGTGTTATGAATAAACTTTTTTGTATGTAATCAGGAAATGTTATGTTAAGTATATAGGCCTATGAAGAATGCATGCTTTTGTATAAAATAAATTAAAGTTTCTAAAACCAAAAATTTATTTTATTTAATTGGGTCAAATCAAAGTTGGTATCAACGGTCAGAAGGGGGAATCCAAACTTATATTGGAGATCCAATGGGGATTTCTTGAAAATAAAGAGTGATGAAAAGATAGAACACTCGCTCAAACCAAGGCTATTTGTGTCTAAAACGATTGGGTCTTGCTCAAACACGCAACACGAAGCGATTCCTTGCATATGACGTCACACTCCAACCACAAGCTTGCACTTTAGCTATAAATGGCGGCTATAAAGTAGGCGACCTTTGAATTGTTTCCGCTATCACTCTCTCTCAAAATCTTTAGTCTAGTTATCCGACGTTTACATCCGAATAAGCGAGCAAAATCAAACGTATTGATATAATTTGTTTCAGTACCTTTGGAATCAGTACGAATAAGTGGACATTTCGATTAACCGCAATGAACTGTAAATGGAATGTCAGGCATCCAGCTAAACAAAAAAACACTTATATAGACCAAGTTTTGTTATTTATAATCTCTTTTCCTCTACGACATCGTGCCAGGGTGTTAGGGGAATTTTTTCTTTCTCTGAAAATATGTGCAAAGCTTGAGACAGTGGGAACTTCCCTTATAAGATCATCGTTGTTTGATACGCTGATAAATAAATGTTTCTCCGAGTAGTGAAGACAATTAACTTTAGTACACATTTTGTCATGCAAACAATTTTGGCCTCGATCTCTAGAATAAAAACAAAAATAAAACCTGGAGAATTATCCTGGGGTAATTTTTCTTTCGTTTATATTTAAAGGGACAGAACACATCAAAATACAATCAGAAGACACAAAAAAACATGGGTGTAGCCAGGGATTTTTTTCGGGGGGTTTTAGGGGGATGTTTTCGTCCCCCCTCCCATATGTATGTGTGTGTATATATAAAATTAATCTCTATTATATTACGTCATTCGTTCGGACGTTTTTGTAGCCTAGAATAGGTTCTTTCGACCTCTTAGATAAATGAACATGTTTTTTCTTCCAGAACTGTTCTCAAATCACTAATTTATATGGAATTTAATTTTTTTTAAAATAAATATATAATAATCAATTAGTTATTGGTAATTAACTATCTTTTTCTATCGAGTACGGGAAATAACTTCTAAACTATTGAGAAATATACTTGTAAGTGCGGAGCTCTTTCCCTTCGATAAAATGTTTAATTTTGCTTGTTAAATTCGTACGCTCCATATTTAAAGCAACGTTTATAAGAGTTGTGAGCTGTACCCTTGGCATAACAAATCTTTCAATAGAGTAATGTAAACCACATTCTCCGCCACCCCCCCCCTCTCCATTTTATGACTCTTAAGTCTGTCTTTAAATTTTGAATCTAAGCTTACTAAGGAAGAACTATCATGACATTTTGTGAGTGACGTTCAGAAAGATATACACAGAAATTATGCACTTGACATAAAACTAATAAAAAAACTAAAACAAGTAATATATTTTTTGAAGCCATACCTCCCGCATAGAGTGCAACACTATGGAAATCATATTATTCTACTTAATTGTACGCTTAAAAATTGCAAGAACTTTTTACAGTGAGCGGGGAGGGATATCTTTCCGTGCTGCTTTTAGGTGCTCCGCAAACACAAGATCGAGCTTGTGTAGAGGCTGAGAAGACTGATCAAATGAAGAGACTGACAAGATAGAACAAATGGAGAGACTGACAGATAGAAAAAATGGAGAGACTGACAAGACAGAACAAATGGAGAGACTGACAAGACAGAACAAATGGAGAGACTGACAAGATAGAACAAATGGAGAGACTGACAAGACAGAACAAATGGAGAGACTGACAAGACATAACAAATGGAGAGACTGACAAGACAGAACAAATGGAGAGACTGACAAGACAGATCAAATGTAAAGACTGACAAGACAGAACAAATGGAGAGACTGACAAGATAGAACAAATGTAGAGACTGACAAGACAGAACAAATGTAGAGACTGACAAGACAGAACAAATGGAGAGACTGACAAGACAGAACAAATGGAGAGACTGACAAGACAGAACAAATGGAGAGACTGACAAGACAGAACAAATGGAGAGACTGACAAGATAAAACAAATGTAGAGACTGACAAGACAGAACAAATGTAGAGACTGACAAGACAGAACAAATGGAGGGACTGAGAAGACAGAACAAATGTAGAGACTGACAAGATATAACAAATGTAGAGACTGACAAGACAGAACAAATGTAGAGACTGACATGACAGAACAAATGGAGAGACTGACAAGACAGAACAAATGGAGAGACTGACAAGACAGAACAAATGGAGAGGCTGAGAAGGCTGATCAAATGGAGAGACTGACAAGACAGAACAAATGGAGAGACTGACAAGACAGAACAAATGTAGAGACTGACAAGACAGAACAAATGGAGAGAATGACAAGACAGAACAAATGGAGAGACTGACAAGACAGAACAAATGGAGAGGCTGAGAAGGCTGAACAAATGGAGAGACTGACAAGACAGAACAAATGGAGAGACTGACAAGACAGAACAAATGGAGAGACTGACAAGACAGAACAAATGGAGAGACTGACAAGACAGAACAAATGGAGAGGCTGAGAAGGCTGATCAAATGGAGAGACTGACAAGACAGAACAAATGGAGAGGCTGAGAAGGCTGATCAAATGGAGAGACTGACAAGACAGAACAAATGGAGAGACTGACAAGACAGAACAAATGGAGAGACTGGCAAGACAGAACAAATGGAGAGACTGACAAGACAGAACAAATGGAGAGACTGACAAGACAGAACAAAAAGGGGAGACTGACAAGACAGAACAAATGGAGACACTAACAAGACAGAAAAAATCGAGAGGCTGACAAGACCGAACAAATGGAGAGACTGACAAGACAGAACAAATGGAGAGACTGACAAGACAGAACATATGGAGAGACTGACAAGACAGAACAAATGGAGAGACTGAGAAGACAGATCAAATGGAGAGGCTGACAAGACAGAAACAATCGAGAGGCTGAGAAGACAAATCAAATGGAGAGGCTGACAATAAACAAATGGAGAGATTGAGAAGACAGAACAAATGGAGAGACTGAGAAGACAGAACAAATGGAGAGACTGACAAGATAGAAAAAATGTAGAGACTGACAAGACAGAACAAATGGAGAGACTGACAAGACAGAACAAATGGAGGGACTGAGAAGACAGAACAAATGGAGAGACTGACAAGACAGAACAAATGGAGAGGCTGAGAAGGATGATCAAATGGAGAGACTGACAAGACAGAACAAATGGAGAGGCTGAGAAGGCTGATCAAATTGAGAGACTGACAAGACAAAACAAATAGAGAGACTGACAAGACAGAACAAATGGAGAGACTGGCAAGACAGAACAAATGGAGAGACTGACAAGACAGAACAAATGGAGAGACTGACAAGACAGAACAAAAAGGGGAGACTGACAAGACAGAACAAATGGAGAGACTGACAAGACAGAAACAATCGAGAGGCTGACAAGACCGAACAAATGGAGAGACTGACAAGACAGAACAAATGGAGAGACTGACAAGACAGAACAAATGGAGAGACTGACAAGACAGAACAAATGGAGAGACTGACAAGACAGATCAAATGGAGAGGCTGACAAGACAGAAACAATCGAGAGGCTGAGAAGACCGAACAAATGGAGAGACTGACAAAGAACAAATGGAGAGATTGAGAAGACAGAACAAATGGAGAGACTGCGAAGACAGAACAAAGGGAGAGACTGACAAGAAACAATCGAGAGGCTGACAAGACCGAACAAATGGAGAGACTGACAAAATAGAACAAATGTAGAGACTGACAAGACAGAACAAATGTAGAGACTGACAAGATAGAACAAATGTAGAGACTGACAAGACAGAACAAATGGAGAGACTGACAAGACAGAACAAATGGAGAGACTGACAAGACAGAACAAATGGAGCGGCTGAGAAGGCTGATCAAATGGAGAGACTGACAAGACAGAACAAATGGAGAGACTGACAAGACAGAACAAATGGAGAGACTGACAAGACAGAACAAATGGAGAGAATGACAAGAGAGAATAAAAAGGGGAGACTGACAAGACAGAACAAATGGAGAGACTGACTAGACAGAAACAATCGAGAGGCTGACAAGACCGAACAAATGGTGAGACTGACAAGACAGAACAAATGGAGAGGCTGACAAGGAACAAATGGAGAGGCTGAGAGGACAGAACAAATGGAAAGATTGAGAAGACAGAACAAATGGAGAGATTGAGAAGACAGAACAAATGGAGAGACTGAGAAGACAGAACAAATGGAGAGACTGAGAAGACAGAACAAAGGGAGAGACTGAGAAGACAGAACAAATGGAGAGACTGAGAAGACAGAACAAATTGAGAGACTGAGACTTGTGTTGTGTATAACAATATGTATGTAATTCATTATTTTATTGTGTATATAATGTCATATGTGATTGTTGTTTTATTCCTGTTTCAAATCTGAAGTTCAGT